>CANTUT010000112.1:2935000-3535000 GCA_947687605.1 Reutealis trisperma
AAATAAGATATGTATTGAAGCTCACACACAACTGTACCAAGGCTTCTATATTCTGCTTCAGCAGAGGATTTAGAAACAGTAGATTGCTTCTTAGTCTTCCAAGAAATAAGAGATGAGCCTAGAAAAACACAATATCCAGATAAAGACTTTCTTATAAGTGTGCAGGCTGCCCAATCTGCATCTGAGTATGCGGATAGATGAAGAGAGGATTGAGCAGGAAAAAATAAGCCATTAGAAGGACATCCCTTGAGATATTTAACTAAATGTGTAGCAGCTTCCCAATAAGAGAGAAGAGGGGCAACCATGAATTGACTGAGCTGCTGAGTTGCATAGGAAAGATCAGGCCTGGTGAGATTAAGATATAACAATCTACCCACAAGTCTTTTATACTGATCTGGGTGCTCAAAAAGTGGGCTGTCTGTTTCAGTTAACTTGACATTAGATGGTAGTGGAGTAACAGTTGGTTTGGCAGCAGATAAACCAATGTCTTGTAAGATGTCTAAGATGTACTTCCTCTGGTTGATGTATAAACCTTGATCAGTTCTGGCCATCTCCAACCCAAGAAAATTCCTTGCAGGACCAAGGTCTTTAATTGTGAATTGAGTATCTAAGAAATGTTTGACGTCTTGAATATCTTCAAAGATTAGTGCCTGTAATAAGAACATCATCTACATAGATGATCAAAGCAAGAAAATTAGTAGAGGATGCCTTTGTAAATAAACAAGGATGATGGGAAGACTGTGTCAAACCATAAAGTTGTAACTTAGATGTGAACTCGACATTCCATTATCTTGAGGCCTGTTTAAGCCCATATAAAGATTTTTTGAGCTTACAAACTTTATTTGCAGGAACTAAATATCCATCTGGTGGTGACAAATAAAGGTCTTCATCAATAAAGCCATGAAGAAAGGCATTATTGATATCAAGTTGATGAATTGGCCATGACTGAGATGCTGCAATAGCTAGAAACAATCGAACTGTTACTAATTTAGCTACAGGGGAAAAGCTCTCTGTGTAATCTTCACCTGCAATCTGGTTGTAACCTTTAGCAACAAGCCTAGCTTTGTACCTTTCCACAGAACCATCTGGATTGAATTTGACCTTGAAGACCCATTTTGAACCAATGGGCTTCTTGCCTGGTGGTAAAGCAGTAACTTCCCATGTCTCATTGTGCTCTAAAGCCTGCAATTCTTTCTCCATTGCTTGAACCCACAGTGGATCTCCCTTTGCTTGATTATAATTCTTAGGTTCTTGAACATGAGACAAATTGGCTACAAAGGTCATATATGCATGATCAAACATGTGGGAAGAGGGAAGAGGATTTAAAGGATATAATATGGATGAGGGTGTTGCGCGATTTCTGCAAGTGCACAGATCGTTTACAAGTAATAAAGTGATGAGTGAGTATCGTTCCCACGAGGAAGGGTTTGTCAAGTATCAATTTTTAATATTACTCTATTATTTAGAAAATCAATTATGAGATTTATATTTTAAGCTAAAATAAAATTGAAGTAAATAAATAATGATAAATATGAAAATAAAATTAAAGGTCTAGGATTTAGAATTTATCAATTGATTACCTATGATTACTTTATATTTTTTAGTTTGGATTATTTTTGCTGGAATTAATGATTAGATTTCCCTAAATTATATGATGTTCTCTCTCAAGATACAACATGTGTGTTCATATTAACCTTACGTCTACTCTCGTGATCATAAGCAATTAACACAAACCCATTAAGTTTTATAGAAATCCTTTTAAAAATCACAAAGGAGTATTCTTATCTCTAAGCAATACATTCCCTAGGTCAATTATCCTAATGAACTAATATTGTGCTTCCACTCTCGCTACTTCACACAATATTTTAAATCATGCAATTAATGGCCAGTTAATTACAAGCATTAAGTTCTAAGATAAAAGATTAATTCCAACAATCAAATCCAATCAATTAAATATAAATAATCATATGCAAATCAAAAGATTACATCTAAATCCTAGAAAAATAAATTTAGCTATTCATAATTAAAAGAGAAGAAATAATTAAATTAACAATAAACATAATAATAACTTATAATTAAATTCAAAAATAGAGTTTAGAGAGAACTTGTTTTGAGATACAATATTTGATGAACTCAAGCTTCCAAAAACTCCTCCTCTTGATCAAAATAAAAAATAAAACTAATCTACTCTAAGAAAACATATGAAAATCTCTCTACATATTTTTTTTATGGATTTTCTTTGATGCCATTTCCCTTTGCCAAGCATGGTATTTATAGACATGTTTGGTGGAAGAATTCAAGTTCCATTAAAATTCTTACATCAAAAATTCAACATTGATGGTTAGGTTGGCCACCAACCATTGAATTCCTTCATCAATATTCAAAAATGGTTAGGTTGGCTACCAACCATTGAATTTTGGCCACCAACCATTGAATTCCTTCATCAATATTCAAAAATGGTTAGGTTGGCTACCAACCATTGAATTTTGGCCACCAACCATTGAATTTATTTCTCATTGATTGAAAACTTGAATCATTGCTTGCATCTTTATTTTTACTGCATCATTTTGATCTGCAAAAATAAAATAAAAATACTTAAAATATGTTATAATTTATTTATAAATTGTAGAACTATTTATTTTTAAAAATAAGTAATAATATTATTGCATTCTCGAGAATTGAGCTAAAATTTAAGTTTAAACAATTAAAATAACTCTAAAAATATAGAGTTATCACACCCCCAAACTTAAGTTTTTGCTTGTCCTCAAGCAAAAGAAAATTCAAAACCTAAACTAGTCCACTTTCGTAGGAAATTACGATTGCATTTAGCGTATGCAACAAGCCTTTAAACCCCTAGGTGTTCCATAGAGGACGAGTTATAGTCTCGTGAGGGCTTCCAGTGGTGATACCCACAAACACCTTTAAAAAAATTTTTCAAAGAAAAATAAAATATCACAAAAAAGAGACTTAATCCCCTCATGCTTATGTTGAATTTTTTTTTTTTTTTAAGGTCTTAAGAAATTAATATTTACAAACAACATATCAATAGTATTGTAAGTCAAGCTTCTATCTTAGGTTCAAAACAATCCTCATCTTAATCATGCCTTGAATAACTATGCATTAAATCAACTGCAAAGAAATTGTTGCACTTCAGATAGGCATATACACACTAATATCTTTAAATGCCTCTATCAAATGATATAAAATAGATGTACAAATCTCATAAGCATATTAAAGCAAACAATCTCCACTAATGGAATTCACAAATCAAGAGAGATCAATAGGTCTTGACTAGAGTTGTAATGGGGCTAACACAAGGTATTTTTGGCTAAACAAAGAACAGGCTAAATGAACAAAAGTAAAATAATTATGCCAAGTTTACAAAATCAATAGCTCAAATAAAGGAATTATATTAATGAAGGATCTTTTTTTCATCTTAAGCACTATTCTTTTTCAATGTTTTCTTCTTTTAAGCCCACCTCTTCTTCTTCTTCTTCTTCTTCTTCTTCTTTTTTTTTTTTTTTTTCCAACAACATTATTCTAAAGACAAGCAAGAATTATTAACTTTTATTTATTCAATTTTCTTACTTTCCCCCAAACTTATTTTAAGCAGAAGGTGGTCTTTTACAAGGAATAATGCTTTTAGTTATTAGAGATCCTTATTTTCTTTTAAAACTTTAATAATTCTCTTTTCTTCATTAAAATGTAAACTTGACAAAATTATCTCACAAACAAGGTGAAGGATAATAATTAAGGTTAATTAACAAAGAAAAGAAAGCTAAAATTATCAAGGCACAAAGGGGTAAACTAGGAAAAAAATTAAAATAAGGGTAGATACAAGTAACAAGTTAAACAAACAATGCCTAAATCATATCTCTCTTTTAAAATGAATTCAAAAATTCGCCTCAAAAGTTTGCAAAAACATGTTCTAAGATAGGTGAGGCAAATGAAGATAAAAAATGTGTAGAAGCCCTCTCTAAGTAAGCATACACAAATTCAATGCAACCAATATAATGCAAAGCAAAACAAAACATAATCTTCATAAAAGTTAATTTCTTACCCAAAATAGTTGTTCAACCTGAAATACTTTAATAAATTGTCCACAAATATCAATTATAATCTATCATTAACCTTTCATCAATTTATTTAACACAAGCATATTTTATTAATAAAAGAGTAAAAAATTTTAAATTTATTCATCAAATCATGAAAGAAATTACTGAAAAAAAAAACAAACTAAACCTCCCCCAAACTTGCAATGGACATTGTCCTCAATGTCAAAGAAACAAACCAAAAGAAAGAAAATACTCCCTCTTATAGAAAAGTGGATTCCAAATTATAAGCAGGATATGCATTTCACTTCCTTGTTTCCTGTAAAACATCTTGAAACAACACTAACAGCAAGCATGAGAAATTAATCACACAAAAAGAAAATATCAATTTTTTTTATTTTTGTTTATTTTTTTTAATATTTTATTTTGGAAACTAAAAAAAAAAAAAAAAAAAAAAAAAAAGAAGAAAGAAAAAAAATACAGATGCGTATCAAGAGCACAAAAGGTACTCTTTACTCAGCCATCTTGTATGAATAACTCTTGAGTTAGTTAGTTAGTTAGCTAGCTAGTTAGTTTTTTTTTTTTTTTTTTTTGAAAAGGAAAATCACATAAATTTAAGATGCGTATCAAGAGTACAAAAGTAACTCTTTACTCAGCCATCTTACATTTAGTGATTCGAACCTAAAACTTCGCTTGATCAAGTGCAACAAAAAAAACACACACAAAACAAAAAAAAATGCTATAAAAAAAAAACTACAAAAGTTAGGGAAGTTATAATCGGAGATTCAGATCTAGTCCTCGCTTTTTACTGCTACTAGCCCTGGGGTGCCAAACTACCTGCGCCATCAATGGATCAGGTTCGGATTTAAAGTTTTGCAGTTGATCAATCAATTGTTCAATAGTTGAAGCAGAGACTAAGATGCGTCGACTTGCCGGTGTCATAAAACCCTGTTCCACAGCATGATCGAGAAAAGATAACAAACCATTATAAAAACCATCAACATTAAGTAATCCCAATGGCTTTTGAAGAACAGTTAATTGGGTCCACGATGCAATGGTGAAAATATCTTCAAATGTTTCTAAACCACCAGGTAATGCGATAAAAGCATCAGCATTGAGATTCATATATGCCATTCGTTCGTACATGCTATTGACTTGTAACTCATTACCTATAGTTCCACCAGTGATTTGTTTATTTCGAGCCAAAGCCTTTAGAACTACTCCTAAGATTTTACTACCTCTAATATATGCAGAACTTGCGACACAACCCCTTAACCCTAAACTACCTCCCTCAAACACCAAATCAATTTTTCGTTCAGCTAAAATCCTACCAAGTTCATTAGCTGCTATCAAGTACTCTCTTTTCTTGCCAGAGTTTGGACTACAAAAGACACAAATAGTTTTGAATTTGCGTGTTGAGGATTCTGCCATTTTCTCTCACAGATTTCTCGAAAGGATTGTGTGCATATTAACAATAATGAATGTGCATATAAAGAAACTAGAAGAGTAAAAGAATAGTTCAATGGGATAAAATAATTATTGACAGAAAAAGTATAAAAACAAAAATGATAATAAAAATAATCAATGCTGTGTGTACAAATGTTAAAAGAAATATTTGAAAAACTAAAAAGAAACAAACATTGAAAGACTAAAAAGCTAACGAAAGTAGAAAAATCTACAGCATGTGTACAAAAGTCAAAAAGAAAATATTGAAAAGCTAAAAGTAGACATTGAAAGACTAAAAAGTTATCGATAATAGAAAAATCTGCAGGAAAATAAAACCTAGATGCTAAAAAGTCAAAAAAAAAACTGCAAGATATAGAAAAAATAATGCATTGAAAAATAAAAAAGTTAGTGATACACCTGATTATAAACAGTAGTTGTGATTTTGGCTCACATCTTCCTCTGGTTTTACGTCCAGTAACCGCTTACACGCCTTCTATGAGTCGAGGATAGGCTTCCCATCCAGTTTTCTTATTAACTGGCAAACAGGGTCTTTTATCGTCAGATTTCCTAGACTGTAACGCTGCTTCTCTTCTTTAAATAGTTCCCATAAATCTAAAAGAGTGCGTTGAACTTGTCCACAAGGATGCGTCTCAAGAGTCTGTAAGATATTATCCATAGACTCCTTACTCAGTCCATCCCTTATGAATTTAATTTTGTCTTCTCGATTTATGGATGCAAATCCAATATTTCTACAGCGTGTGTTGCAATTCCATCTTGCACACTTGTAGCAGACTCCCATTCTTTTAGCTCTCCTCTTCTTTGAGTAAGAACTTCTCCCCGTACCTGGCAAACATTTAATAAATGAGTCATCAATCTCACCTGCCAATCGTACTTTGGCTTCTATGATCCAGCGAATATCCTCAGGAAGATTCAGACGCCTAAATGCCTTCATTCTTTCTAGTCTGCATTCATCAATTTTCCTGAGTACATCTTGGGGAAAAGTTGGAAACCTGTTTTTTAGTGCTGCAAGAGATGCTTCCATATCTGATTAACTTAGTTAAGAAAATGAAAGAGAAAACTTACAACGAAATAACTATTTAAATAAAAGAAACCTAATAAAGAGAAAACTCAGATTTCCTCCTAATAAGTTATTTAATAACAACACTAAAGTAAAATTAAAATAGAACGAACCAAACAAAAGAACAAAAGAAATTAAAAAGAAGTAAAAAAGTTAGAAATTTGGGTTGCCTCCCAAAAGCGCTTTATTTATAGTCTTTAGCTTGACTATAGCTACATCTTCGTCATGGAGGATAATACACAAAGTATATCATCTCGATAATTATAGAAAGATAGACTTTTGCCAATTTTAATGAGTCAAGCCATCTTGATTTGAGCCTGCATGGAAAAAAATTAAAACAGAAATTATTTAATATTTTATAATTAGGCTCATAATTTTTAAAAACTTTCCAACGAGCTCTTTTTCTTGCTCTAAATTTTCTTAAGAAATTGAGATAGGAAGGTAGTGGAGTTGAATCAAGAGTTGGTGAGTGCTCAGTTGATGGTGTTGAATGCTTCTTCTTTTCTTCCAAGTCATCAAATTGATATTCTTTATGGTCTGACATATATGATGTTGTATTCACCAAACAAACTGAAAAAGTTTCCTTTGAGTGCTCTTGTTCAAATCCTTTTTCAATTTCCCCATCAATTTCAACCACTCCGCAGATATTATCCATAAGAGAATAATATTTCTTAGGCAAATTAGGCTCAACTGCTTCATTTTTTTCTTGCTTGCTTGAAGTATCTCCTTGATTAATTGTCTCTTCCTTATCATCACTCAAAGAAATTGCCAAGCATTGCTCTCTAGAATGTTCTTCAATTTGGCTTTTCAGGTTTTCATGGCTTTGAGTATCTAATGGGCTAGTGAATTGTTCCATTTGTACATCATCATTTGTATTGTGGCTAGCCCATTGATTCCTATCTTCCATTTTTTCACATCGTTCGTAAGTAGCATTCATAAATTTTTCTAATGCTATTTCATAAGATGGTTTGTGCTCTTTAAATGGTGCATGGTGTTGAAAATCATATTGATAAGGATACCATAAATTGTTACCTTGATCGCATTGGTTTTCCCATGAAAAGCTTGAATAGTCACTCCATCCTGAGTTGTTTATGTTAGAATATGGATAATTCTCATGCCTATTATAATTTAGAAAAAATTGTACTTGTTTTGCATATTGACACTCAGAATTCAAATGATTACCTCCACACATATCACAACTTAAACATGAATTAAATAAACTATTTGTATCAAGTTTATCAATTAAGTTAACCAATGTATCGATTTTAGTATTTAACTTACTAAAACTATCCTCACCATACATGCTTGCTGCTCTATTTAATATCATTCCTTCATCAAAAGTTGTGGAAAGCCTTTTTTTTTTTTTTTTATAAAAGTCCTGCAAAATAAAAAAAATAGAAAAGAAAAACAAAATCTAAAGTAATAGAGTATATCAATCTATTGATATTGTCAAAAATTGCCTTCCCCGGCAACGGCGCCAAAAACTTGTTGCGCGATTTCTGCAAGTGCACAGATCGTTTACAAGTAATAAAGTGATGAGTGAGTATCGTTCCCACGAGGAAGGGTTTGTCAAGTATCAATTTTTAATATTACTCTATTATTTAGAAAATCAATTATGAGATTTATATTTTAAGCTAAAATAAAATTGAAGTAAATAAATAATGATAAATATGAAAATAAAATTAAAGGTCTAGGATTTAGAATTTATCAATTGATTACCTATGATTACTTTATATTTTTTAGTTTGGATTATTTTTGCTGGAATTAATGATTAGATTTCCCTAAATTATATGATGTTCTCTCTCAAGATACAACATGTGTGTTCATATTAACCTTACGTCTACTCTCGTGATCATAAGCAATTAACACAAACCCATTAAGTTTTATGGAAATCCTTTTAAAAATCACAAAGGAGTATTCTTATCTCTAAGCAATACATTCCCTAGGTCAATTATCCTAATGAACTAATATTGTGCTTCCACTCTCGTTACTTCACACAATATCTTAAATCATGCAATTAATGGCCAGTTAATTACAAGCATTAAGTTCTAAGATAAAAGATTAATTCCAACAATCAAATCCAATCAATTAAATATAAATAATCATATGCAAATCAAAAGATTACATCTAAATCCTAGAAAAATAAATTTAGCTATTCATAATTAAAAGAGAAGAAATAATTAAATTAACAATAAACATAATAAACATAATAATAACTTATAATTAAATTCAAAAATAGAGTTTAGAGAGAACTTGTTTTGAGATACAATATTTGATGAACTCAAGCTTCCAAAAACTCCTCCTCTTGATCAAAATAAAAAATAAAACTAATCTACTCTAAGAAAACATATGAAAATCTCTCTACATATTTTTTTTATGGATTTTCTTTGATGCCATTTCCCTTTGCCAAGCATGGTATTTATAGACATGTTTGGTGGAAGAATTCAAGTTCCATTAAAATTCTTACATCAAAAATTCAACATTAAGCAATTAACACAAACCCATTAAGTTTTATGGAAATCCTTTTAAAAATCACAAAGGAGTATTCTTATCTCTAAGCAATACATTCCCTAGGTCAATTATCCTAATGAACTAATATTGTGCTTCCACTCTCGCTACTTCACACAATATCTTAAATCATACAATTAATGGCCAGTTAATTACAAGCATTAAGTTCTAAGATAAAAGATTAATTCCAACAATCAACCCAATCAATTAAATATAAATAATCATATGCAAATCAAAAGATTACATCTAAATCCTAGAAAAATAAATTTAGCTATTCATAATTAAAAGAGAATAAACAATTAAATTAACAATAAAAATAATAAACATAATAATAACTTAAAATTAAATTCAAGAATAGAGTTTAGAGAGAACTTGTTTTGGGATACAATCTTTGATGAACTCAAGCTTCCAAAAACTCCTCCTCTTGATCAAAATAAAAAATAAAACTAATCTACTCTAAGAAAACATATGAAAATCTCTCTACATATTTTTTTTATGGATTTTCTTTGATGCCATTTCCCTTTGCCAAGCATGGTATTTATAGACATGTTTGGTGAAAGAATTCAAGTTCCATTAAAATTCTTACATTAAAAATTCAACATTGATGGTTAGGTTGGCCACCAACCATTGAATTCCTTCATCAATATTCAAAAATGGTTAGGTTGGCTACCAACCATTGAATTTTGGCCACCAACCATTGAATTCCTTCATCAATATTCAAAAATGGTTAGGTTGGCTACCAACCATTGAATTTTGGCCACCAACCATTGAATTTATTTCTCATTGATTGAAAACTTGAATCATTGCTTGCATCTTTATTTTTACTGCATCATTTTGATCTGCAAAAATAAAATAAAAATACTTAAAATATGTTATAATTTATTTATAAATTGTAGAACTATTTATTTCTAAAAATAAGTAATAATATTATTGCATTCTCGAGAATTGAGCTAAAATTTAAGTTTAAACAATTAAAATAACTCTAAAAATATAGAGTTATCAGAGGGAAATGGTGCTGAGTCTATACAAGAATCAGTAGTATTTGAGATAAAATCAGTAAGCCATTTAGGTTTAGTTCTATATCTATCACTCTTTCTAATGGGAACCTGAGATTGTGCAGTAGATGATTGCAGTTGCAATGGTGCTGGCACATTTGGAAGAGATGAATCAGTTGAAGGAATGATAGGTTCTATAGAAATAGGAAGTGGGGAGTTTGGTATGGAAGAAATTAATGGAGTAGAAGAATCAGGTAAAGATGTAGGAGGTGGTGAAAGGTCTGTAATATCTAGTAATGTGTGAAAAAAATCAATGCATGACTTATTATAGTCAGAAAATATAGGTAATGGTAAAACAGCAGGAGCATCAGTAAAATTTGGAATGGCATGACTAGAAGTTTCTCTGAAAGGAAATACTTGTTCATGAAAAACCACATCCCTTGAAAAATAAACAACATTATGATCTAAATCATAAACTCTGTAAGCTTTTTGTCCACTCAAGTACTGTTGCGCGATTTCTGCAAGTGCACAGATCGTTTACAAGTAATAAAGTGATGAGTGAGTATCGTTCCCACGAGGAAGGATTTGTCAAGTACCAATTTTAAAATTACTCTATTATTTAGAAAATCAATTATGAGATTTATATTTTAAGCTAAAATAAAATTGAAGTAAATAAATAATGATAAATATGAAAATAAGATTAAAGGTCTAGGATTTAGAATTCATCAATTGATTACATATGATTTCTTTATAATTTTTAGATGGATTATTTTTGCTGGAATTAATGATTAGATTTCCCTAAATTATATGATATTCTCTCTCAAGATACAACATGTGTGTTCATATTAACCTTACGTCTACTCTCGTGATCATAAGCAATTAACACAAACCCATTAAGTTTTATGGAAATCCTTTTAAAAATCACAAAGGAGTATTCTTATCTCTAAGCAATACATTCCCTAGGTCAGTTATCCTAATGAACTAATATTGTGCTTCCACTCTCGCTACTTCACACAATATCTTAAATCATGCAATTAATGGCCAGTTAATTACAAGCATTTAGTTCTAAGATAAAAGATTAATTCCAACAATCAACCCAATCAATTAAATATAAATAATCATATGCAAATCAAAAGATTACATCTAAATCCTAGAAAAATAAATTTAGCTATTCATAATTAAAAGAGAAGAAACAATTAAATTAACAATAAAAATAATAAACATAATAATAACTTAAAATTAAATTCAAGAATAGAGTTTAGAGAGAACTTGTTTTGGGATACAATCTTTGATGAACTCAAGCTTCCAAAAACTCATCCTCTTGATCAAAATAAAAAATAAAACTAATCTACTCTAAGAAAACATATGAAAATCTCTCTACATATTTTTTTTATGGATTTTCTTTTTTATGCCATTTCTCTTTGCCAAGCATGGTATTTATAGACATGTTTGGTGGAAGAATACAAGTTCCATTAAAATTCTTACATAAAAAATTCAACATTGATGGTTAGGTTGGCCACCAACCATTGAATTCCTTCATCAATATTCAAAAATGGTTAGGTTGGCTACCAACTATTGAATTTTGGCCACCAACCATTGAATTTCTTCATCAATATTCAAAAATGGTTAGGTTGGCTACCAACCATTGAATTTTGGCCACCAACCATTGAATTTATTTCTCATTGATTGAAAACTTGAATCATTGCTTGCATCTTTATTTTTACTGCATCATTTTGATATGCAAAAATAAAATAAAAATACTTAAAATATGTTATAATTTATTTATAAATTGTAGAACTATTTATTTCTAAAAATAAGTAATAATATTATTGCATTCTCGAGAATTGAGCTAAAATTTAAGTTTAAACAATTAAAATAACTCTAAAAATATAGAGTTATCACACCCCCAAACTTAAGTTTTTGCTTGTCCTCAAGCAAAGGAAAATTCAAAACCTAAACTAGTCAACTTTCGTAGGAAATTACGATTGCATTTAGCGTATGCAACAAGCCTTTAAACCCCTAGGTATCCCATAGAGGACGAGTTATAGTCTCGTGAGGGCTTCCAGTGGTGATACCCACAAACACCTTTAAAAATTTATTTCAAAGAAAAATAAAATATCACAAATAAAAAAGAAAAAAATTTAATCCCCTCATGCTTATGTTGAATTTTTTTTTTTAAAGGTCTTAAGAAATTAATATTTACAAACAACATATCAATAGTATTACAAGTCAAGCTTCTATCTCAGGTTCAAAATAATCCTCATCTTAATCATGCCTTGAATAACTATGCATTAAATCAACTGTAAAGAAATTGTTGCACTTCAAATAGGCATATACACACTAATATCTTTAAATGCCTCTATCAAATGATATAAAATAGATGTACAAATCTCATAAGCATATTAAAGTAAACAATCTCCACTAATAGAATTCACAAATCAAGAGAGATCAATAGGTCTTGACTAGGGTTGTAATGTGGCTAACACGAGGTCTTTTGGCTTAACAAAGAAAAGGCTAAATGAACAAAAGTAAGATAATTATACCAAGTTTACAAAAGAAAATCAATAGCTCAAATAAAGGGATTATGTTAATGAAGGATCCCTTTCATCTTAAGCATCATTCTTCTTCAATGTTTTCTTCTTTTAAGCCCCCTTCTTCTTCTTTTATTTTTTTTATTTTTTTCTTTTTCTTTTTCTTTTTTTTTATTTTTTTTTTTTGCCAACAACATTATTCTAAAGATAAGCAAGAATTACTAACTTTTTATTTATTCAATTTTCTTGCTGTCCTCCAAACTTATTTTAAGCAGAAAGTGATCTTTTACAATGAATAATACTTTCAGTTGTTAGAGATTCTTATTTTCTTTTAAAACTTCAATAACTCCCTTTTCTTCATTAGAATGTAAACTTGACAAAATTATCTCACAAACAGGATGAAAGATAACAATTAAGGTTTAATTAACAAAGAAAAGAAAGCTAAAATTATCAAGGCACAAAGGGGTAAACTAAGGAAAAAAAATTAAAATAAGGGTAGATACAAGTAACAGGCTAAACAAACAATGCCTAAATCATATCTCTCTTTCAAAATGAATTCAAAATTTCGCCTCAAAAGTTTGCAAAAACATGTTCTAAGATAGGTGAGGCAAATGAAGAAAAAAAAAAGTGTAGAAGCCCTCTCTAAGTAAGCATACACAAATTCAATGCAATCAATATAATGCAAAGTAAAACAAAACATAATCTTAATAAAAGTTAATTTCTTACCCAAAATAGTTGCTCAACTTGAAATACTTTAATAAATTGTCCATAAATATCAATTATAATCTATCATTGACCTTTCATCAATTTATTTAACATAAGCATATTTTATTAATAAAAGAGTAAAAAATTTTAAATTTATTCATCAAAACATGAAAGAAATTACTGAAAACAAAAAAAAAACAAACTAAATCTCCCCCAAACTTGCAATGGACATTGTCCTCAATGTCAAAGAAATAAACCAAAAGAAAGAAAATACTCCCTCTTGTAGAAAAGTGGATTCCAAATTATAAGCAGGATATGCATTTCACTTCCTTGTTTCCTGTAAAACATCTTGAAACAACACTAAAAACAAGCATGAGAAACTAATTATACAAAAAGAAAACATTATTTTTTTTTCATTTTTGTTTTTATTATTTTTTTTAATTTTTTTTTTTAATTTTGGAAACTAGAAAAAGAAAAAAAAGAAAAGAAAAAAAAAATACAGATGCGTATCAAGAGCATAAAAAGTACTATTTACTCAGCCATCTTGTATGAATAACTCTTGAGTTAGTTAGTTAGTTAGCTAGCTAGTTAGTTTTTTTTTTTTTTTTTTTTTAAAAGGAAAATCACATAAATTTAAGATGCGTATCAAGAGTACAAAAGTAACTCTTTACTCAGCCATCTTACATTTAGTGAATCGAACATAAAATTTCGCTTGATCAAGTGCAACAAAAAAAAACACACACACAAAACAAAAGAAAATGCGATAAAAAAAAACTACAAGAGTTAGGGAAGTTATAACCGGAGATTCAGATCTAGTCCTCGCTTTTTACTGCTACTGGCCCTGGGGTGCCAAACTACCTGCGCCATCAATGGATCAGGTTCGGATTTAAAGTTTTGCAGTTGATCAATCAATTGATCAATAGTTGAAGCAGAGACAAAGATGCGTCGACTCGCTGGTGTCATAAAACCCTGTTCCACAGCATGATCAAGAAAAAATAACAAACCATTATAAAAACCATCAACATTAAGTAATCCCAATGGCTTATGAAGAACAGTTAATTGGGTCCAAGATGCAATGGTGAAAATATCTTCAAATGTTTCTAAACCACCAGGTAATGCGATAAAAGCATCAGCATTGAGATTCATGTATGCCATTCGTTCGTACATGCTATTGACCTGTAACTCATTACCTATAGTTCCACCAGTGATTTGTTTATTTCGAGCCAAAGCCTTTAGAACTACTCCTAAGACTTTACTACCTCTAATATATGCAGAACTTGCGACACAACCCCTTAACCCTAAACTACCTCCCTCAAACACCAAATCAATTTTTCGTTCAGCTAAAATCCTACCAAGTTCATTAGCTGCTATCAAGTACTCTCTTTTCTTGCCAGAGTTTGGACTACAAAAGACACAAATAGTTTTGAATTTGCGTGTTGAGGATTCTGCCATTTTCTCTCACAGATTTCTCGAAAGGATTGTGTGCATATTGACAATAATGAATGTGCATATAAAGAAACTAGAAGAGTAAAAGAATAGTTCAATGGGATAAAATAATTATTGACAGAAAAAGTATAAAAACAAAAATGATAATGAAAACAAAAATAATCAATGTTGTGCGTACAAATGTCAAAAGAAATATTTGAAAAACTAAAAAGAAACAAACATTGAAAGACAAAAAAGCTAACAAAAGTAGAAAAATCTGCAACATGTGTACAAAAGTCAAAAAAAATATATTGAAAAGCTAAAAGTAGACATTGAAAGACTAAAAAGTTGTCGACAGTAGAAAAATCTGCAAGAAAATAAAATTTAGATGCTAAAAAGTCAAAAAGTACTGCAAGATGTAGAAAAAATAATGCATTAAAAAATAAAAAAGTTAGTGATACACCTGATTATAAACAGTAGTTGTGATTTTGGCTCACATTTTCCTCTACTTTTACGTCCAGTAACCTCTTACACGCCTTCTATGAGTCGAGGATAGGCTTCCCATCCAGTTTTCTTATTAACTGGCAAACAGGGTCTTTTATCGTCAGATTCCCTAGACTATAACACTGCTTCTCTTCTTTGAATAGTTCCCATAAATCTAAAAGAGTGCGTTGAACTTGTCCACAAGGATACGTCTCAAGAGTCTGTAAGATATTATCCATAGACTCCTTACTCAGTCCATCCTTTATGAATTTAATTTTGTCTTCTCGATTTATGGATGCAAATCCAATATTTCTACAGCGTGTGTTGCAATTCCATCTTGCACACTTGTAGCAAACCCCCATTCTTTTAGCTCTCCTCTTCTTTGAGTAAGAACTTCTCCCCGTACCTGGCAAACATTTAATAAATGAGTCATCAATCTCACCTGCCAATCGTACTTTGGCTTCTATGATCCAGCGAATATCCTCAGGAAGATTCAGACGCCTAAATGCCTTCATTCTTTCCAGTCTGCGTTCATCAATTTTCCTGAGCACATCTTGGGGAAGAGTTGGAAACCTGTTTTTTAATGCTGCAAGAGATGCTTCCATATCTGATTAACTTAGTTGAGAAAATGAAAGAGAAAACTTACAACGAAATAACTAAACAGAAATAAAAGAAACCTAATAAAGAGAAAACTTGGATTTCCTCCTAATAAGCTATTTAACAACTCACAAACCACACTAAAGCAAAATTAAAATAAAATGAAACAAACAAAGGAACAAAAGAAATTAAAAAGAAGTAAACAAGTTAGAAATTTGGGTTGCCTCCCAAAAGCGCTTTATTTATAGTCTTTAGCTTGACTATAGCTAGATCTTCATCATTGAGGATAATACACAAAGTATATCATCTCGATAATTGTGGAAAGATAGACTTTTGCCAATTTTAATGAGTCAAGCCAGCTTGATTTGAGTCTGCATAGAAAAAAAATTAAAACATAAATTATTTAGTATTTTATAATTAGGTTCATAATTTTTAAAAACTTTCCAACGAGCTCTTTTTCTTGTTCTAAATTTTCTTAAGAAATTGAGATAGGACGGTAATGGAGTTGAATCAAGAGTCGGTGAGTGCTCAGCTGATGGTGGTGAATGCTTCTTCTTTTCTTCCAAGTCATCAAATTGATATTCTTTATGGTCTGAAATATATGATGTTGTATTCACCAAACAAACTGAAAAAGTTTCCTTTGAGTGCTCTTGTTCAAATCCTTTTTCAATTTCCCCATCAATTTCAACCACTCCGCAGATATTATCCATAAGAGAATAATATTTCTTGGGCAAATTAGGCTCAACTTCTTCATTTTTTTCTTGCTTGCTTGAAGTATCTCCTTGATCAATCGTCTCTTCCTTATCATCACTCAAAGAAATTGCCAAGCATTGCTCTCTAGAATGTTCTTCAATTTGGCTTGTTAGGTTTTCATGGCTTTGAGTATCTAATGGGCTAGTGAATTGTTCCATTTGTACATCATCATTTGTATTGTGGCTAGCCCGTTGATTCCTATCTTCCATTTTTTCACATCGTTCGTAAGTAGCATTCATAAATTTTTCTAATGCTATTTCATAAGATGGTTTGTGCTCTTTAAATGGTGCATGGTGTTGAAAATCATATTGATAAGGATACCATGAATTGTTACCTTGATCGCATTGGTTTTCCCATAAAAAGCTCGAATAGTCACTCCATCCTGAATTGTTTATGTTGGAATATGGATAATTCTCATACCTGTTATAATTTGGGAAAAATTGTACCTGCTCTGCATATTGGCACTCAGAATTCAAATGATTACCTCCACACATATCACAACTCAAACATGAATTAAATAAACTATTTGTATCAAGTTTATCAATTAAGTTAACCAATGTATCGATTTTAGTATTTAACTTACTAAAACTATCCTCACCATACATGCTTGCTGCTATATTTAGCATCATTCCTCCATCACACCATTACTAGTTGTGGAAAGCCATCCTTTTTTTTTTTTTTTTTTTTGTTCCTTGGTTTTTTTTTTTTAATATAAAAGTTAAAAAAAATCTGCAAAATTTTAAAAAAAAATCTAAAGTAATAGAGTATATCAACCTATTGATATTGTCAAAAGTCGCCTTCCCCGGCAACAGCGCCAAAAACTTGTTGCGCGATTTCTGCAAGTGCACAGATCGTTTACAAGTAATAAAGTGATGAGTGAGTATCGTTCCCACGAGGAAGGATTTGTCAAGTACCAATTTTAAAATTACTCTATTATTTAGAAAATCAATTATGAGATTTATATTTTAAGCTAAAATAAAATTGAAGTAAATAAATAATGATAAATATGAAAATAAGATTAAAGGTCTAGGATTTAGAATTCATCAATTGATTACATATGATTTCTTTATAATTTTTAGATGGATTATTTTTGCTGGAATTAATGATTAGATTTCCCTAAATTATATGATATTCTCTCTCAAGATACAACATGTGTGTTCATATTAACCTTACGTCTACTCTCGTGATCATAAGCAATTAACACAAACCCATTAAGTTTTATGGAAATCCTTTTAAAAATCACAAAGGAGTATTCTTATCTCTAAGCAATACATTCCCTATGTCAGTTATCCTAATGAACTAATATTGTGCTTCCACTCTCGCTACTTCACACAATATCTTAAATCATACAATTAATGGCCAGTTAATTACAAGCATTTAGTTCTAAGATAAAAGATTAATTCCAACAATCAACCCAATCAATTAAATATAAATAATCATATGCAAATCAAAAGATTACATCTAAATCCTAGAAAAATAAATTTAGCTATTCATAATTAAAAGAGAAGAAACAATTAAATTAACAATAAAAATAATAAACATAATAATAACTTAAAATTAAATTCAAGAATAGAGTTTAGAGAGAACTTGTTTTGGGATACAATCTTTGATGAACTCAAGCTTCCAAAAACTCATCCTCTTGATCAAAATAAAAAATAAAACTAATCTACTCTAAGAAAACATATGAAAATCTCTCTACATATTTTTTTTATGGATTTTCTTTTTTATGCCATTTCCCTTTGCCAAGCATGGTATTTATAGACATGTTTGGTGGAAGAATTCAAGTTCCATTAAAATTCTTACATAAAAAATTCAACATTGATGGTTAGGTTGGCCACCAACCATTGAATTCCTTCATCAATATTCAAAAATGGTTAGGTTGGCTACCAACCATTGAATTTTGGCCACCAACTATTGAATTTATTTATCATGGATTGAAAACTTGAATCATTGCTTACATCTTTATTTTTACTGCATCATTTTGATCTGCAAAAATAAAATAAAAATACTTAAAATATGTTATAATTTATTTATAAATTGTAGAAATATTTATTTCTAAAAATAAGTAATAATATTATTGCATTCTCGAGAATTGAGCTAAAATTTAAGTTTAAACAATTAAAATAACTCTAAAAATATAGAGTTATCAAGTACCCTAAGAAAACACATCTAAGCTCTTTGATCAAATTTTCCCTTAGAAGGTTTAGTATTTGTAACAAAACATAAACAACCAAAATTTCTGAGATTGCTATAATCTGGTATTTGATGATATAGGACCTCAAAAGGAGATTTCCAAGATAAGACAGAGGTGGGAAGTTTATTTATGATATAGGTGGCTGTTAAAACAGCTTCACCCCAAAATTTCTTAGGTAAATGAGAATGAAACAGTAATGCCCTTGCAATTTCCAATAAGTGTTTATGCTTCCTTTCCACCACACCATTTTGTTGTGGTGTGTAAGGACATGTCTTTTGATGTAAAATACCACTATCAGCCAAGAACTCTTGAATTTGTGAGTTAACAAACTCAGTGCCATTATCACTCCTAAATTGCTTAACATTTGCATTGAATTGGGTTTTGACCATAGCTACAAACTGTTTAAGAAGGGATAAAGTTTGAGTTTTATGTTTGAGTAAGAAAGTCCAAGTAGCCCTAGAATAGTCATCAACTAATGTAAAGATATAATGACAACCTGATAAAGTAGGTGTTTTATAAGGCCCCCACAAATCAATATGTACTAATTGAAAAGGCTGAGTGCTATAAATTTGACTCTTTGGAAATGGAAGTCTATGCTGTTTAGCCAATGGACAAGTTTGACATAAATTCTAATATTCACTAGAAACTTTATAAGGATCAAGTAAATGAGAAAGTTTACTTTCTGATGCATGCCCTAGCCTAGAATGAAGCAAGCCAAAAAAAATGGGCTGAGTATTATTAGAAATAGGAGCTGTACAAAGGAAATGAGTCTCTGTTTGAACAATTTTAGTAACAGTAGACTCTTTAGAAGTGTACTCAGCAATGGTATTTACAAGGAAACTTGTTTTGTCAAGTAGATAAAGTCCAGCATGGACCTTTCCAACTGCAATCACTTGATTAGTCTGCAGGTCCTGAAATGAACAATGAGTATCATAAAAGATCACTCTCATTTTCATGGTTTTGGTCAATTTATGGATAGACAACAAATTGAACTGAAAATCAGAAATGTGAAATACTTGTTGTAGAGATAATTTGGATTGTAAACTCACTGTTCCTATGTGATTAATAGTTCTGGTGGACTTGTCTGGTAGGTGAACCAAGGTAGGTGTTTGAGGTTTAAAAAAAGTTGTTAAAATGCTAATGTCAAAGCATATATGACTTGTAGCCCCAGAGTCTATAATCCAAACATCCCTAAGATTATAATCAAAACAATGTAAAGCAATGAGATGCACTGTACCTGTGTAACTGGTGTAATTTGTATAACTTGTTTCAGCAGCTTTGCCTTTCATGTACCTCTGAACCTCCCTTTGAACAGCAGTTGAAATTACTGAAGTCAAATCTTCTATTTTATTTGACTCTTGAGTCATATTGATTTCTTCAATTGGGCTCTCATAAACTTGAGCAGTAACTCTATACTGTTGTTCTCCTCTTTGTCTATAAGCACCCTCATTCCTCCTTTGTTTTCTTATTTCTTCATACCATTCAGGATATCCATGCAATTTGAAGCATGTATCCTTCATATGGCCATTCATATTACAATGCTCACAATGCAAATTTGACTTCCTTATCCCATCCTTAGTATATTCCTTATTCTTCCAATTACTAGATCTGTAGTTCTCTTTATTATTATTTTTGTCATAAGTTTTCCTATAAACCTGATTCTTTACAAACATTGCAGCATTTTCAATTTCATCATTATTCAACACATGAACCTCTCTCTGCTTCTCAACTCTCAATACCATGGAGTATGCTTTGTTAACACTAGGCAATGGATCCATGATCAAAAGTTGATTTCTAACATGATCATATACTTCATTTAGTCCCATCAAGAATTGCATTAATTTGTTTAAATTGCCTATTTCTGTAACATTCTTAGCTACTCCACAATTGCACACAGGTATAGGCATAAGACATGCAAGCTCATCCCAAAGTTTCTTTAATTTGGTATAGTACACAGACACAGACATGTTACCTTGAGAAAAAGAACTAATCTCCCTTTGAATTTGATATATCATAGGTCCATTGCTCTCGCCAAAACGCTCCTCTATCTCATCCCATAGCTCTTTCGAAGTATTTGCATACAAGAAGGCTTCTGCTAGATCTTTAGAAATAGAGTTTAAGATCCACGAAGTTACCATGCTATCAACTCTTTGCCACAATTCAAAATCCTCAGAATTTTCTTTTGGCATTTCATATTTGCCATCAATAAATCCCAATTTCACTTTTACCCTAAGAGCTATCTTCATAGAGTGACTCCAAGACAAGTAATTACTTCCTGTTAATGGAGCACTCACCAAGATCATTCCTGGATGATCTGAATTTTGAAGCACCAAAGGACCTCCAGAAGCTCGATCTCCATTACTGCGATTTTCTGCATTTCTCTATTGAAGAACTTCTCCAGTTTCCATCTTCAATTGCTAAATCACTAATCAACAAACACTAAGCTTCAATTCGATTCACAACAAACTCAAATCAAAGACCAATCAAGCAAAGGTTGCTCTGATACCATGTAATTTTACGAACTTCAAAGTGCCAAACTCCATGAACAGTAGTAACGAAGACTGAGAAAAAAATCTGTTTATTGACAAAAGTAACTGTTTATACAAAAATGATTATCTTTTCAATACTTTTACAATAGCTCGAGCTACCTATTTATATACAAGCAATGAATAGTTTTAAGTGAACTAAGCTAACTAAGTTAACTGTCAACTCAGCTCTAACTATTCTATAACAGAAAAACTAACTGCTTAACAAACTAACAAACTTGAAACTAAATAAATATTAACACAATATTTCTTCACATACCAAAAATTATGAAATCGTGCCTTTCATTATAGGACGACAGAGAATCCACTAATAGAATTGGTTTAAATCCAACCAATATTAAAATGATTAGTACTAGCCAATTAGTAAGTAGGACCTTAGCACTTATAAGTTGTTTACATTTTTTATTCTTTAGCAAAGTGAGATCTCTAATACTCCCCCTCAAGTGCAACTGGGATTTGATTTTAACTTCCAGTTGCCACTTGAAATTAATATTCTTCTCCTAAAACTTGAAATTAGATTGAAATGCAGCGACAACACCAAACCCGGTTACCCTCAAGGTGCAACTAGGATTTAACTTTAACTCCCAGCTATCACTTGAAATTGATATTCTCTCCCTAAAACTTGAAATTAAATTGAAACGCAGCAGCAACATGATAACTCTATATTTTTAGAGTTATTTTATTTGTTTAAACTTAAATTTTAGCTCAGTTCTCGAAAATGCAATAATATTATTACATATTTTTAGAAATAAATAGTTCTACAATTTATAAATAAATTATAACATATTTTAAGTATTTTTATTTTATTTTTGCAGATCAAAATGATGCAGTAAAAATAATGATGCAAGTAATGATTCAAGTTTTCAATCCATGTGAAATAAATTCAATGGTTGGTGGCTAAAATTCAATGGTTGGTAGCCAACCTAACCATTTTTGAATATTGATGAAGGAATTCAATGGTTGGTGGCCAAAATTCAATGGTTGGTAGCCAACCTAACCATTTTTGAATATTGATGAAGGAATTCAATGGTTGGTGGCTAACCTAACCATCAATGTTGAATTTTGATGCAAGAATTTTAATGGAACTTGAATTCTTCCACCAAACATGTCTATAAATACCATGCTTGGCAAAGGGAAATGGCATCAAAAGAAATCCATCAAAAAAAAATATTTAGAGAGAAAAAAAATAGATTAGGTTTCTTTTTTGTTTATGTTATTTTTATCAAGAGGAGGAGTTTTTGGAGCTCAAGTTTATCAAAGATTGTATCTCAAAACAAGTTCTCTCTAAACTCTATTCTTGAATTTAATTATAAGTTATTATTATGTTTATTATTTTTATTGTTAATTTAATTGTTTCTTCTCTTTTAATTATGAATAGCTAAATTTATTTTTCTAGGATTTAGATGTAATCTTTTGATTTGCATATGATTATTTATATTTAATTGATTGGGTTGATTGTTGGAATTAATCTTTTATCTTAGAACTTAATGCTTGTAATTAACTGGCCATTAATTGCATGATTTAAGATATTGTGTGAAGTAGCGAGAGTGAAAATACAATATTAGTTCATTAAGATATTAGACTTAGGGTATGTGTTGCTTAGAGATAAGAACACTCTTTTGTGATTTTCAAAAGGATTTCCATAAAACTTAATGGGTTTGTGTTAATTGCTTATGATCACGAGAGTAGACGTAAGGTTAATATAAACACACATGTTGTATCTTGAGAGAGAACATCATATAATTTAGGGAAATTTAATCATTAATTCCAGCAAAAATAATCCAATCTAAAAAATATATAAAGTAATCATAGGTAATCAATTGATGAATTCTAAATCCTAGGCCTTTAATCTTATTTCATATTATCATCATTTATTTACTTGAACTTTACTTTAGCTTAAAATACGACTTCTCACAATTGATTTTCTAAATAATAGAATATTCAATAATTTTGGTACTTGTCAACCCTTCCTCGTGGGATCGACACTTATTTCACTACTATATTACTTGTTCAAGACCTGTGCACTTGCAGAAATCGCGCAACACAACACCAGACCGGGTCGCTGGGACTAGACATCCAGACGAAAAGCCGAGAAATTAAAAAACTGGACCAGACTTGCTCTAATATCATATTAGAAATTGAATTGATGAAGAATGGGGTAAAGTTAATGAATAAGTATAGAGTCTGCTAATATAATTGGCTTAAGTCCAATCAATATTAAAATGACTAATATTAGCCAATTAGTTAGTTGGAACTTAGCACTTATAAGTTGCTTAATGATAGAAATTGAATTGATTGAAATGGTAGATGTGATTTTGAATGGGTTTAAGTTAAGTACACGAATGAATTGGATTTAATGAGTTTGGATTAATCATTACTAAAAGGTTAAACATAACTAATCAGATAGTCTCAAATCATTATATACCTATCTATTTTTTATTTATTTTTCCAATATGGGATTTATTCTTAACACTCCCCCTAAAGTGGCAACTGGGATTTGACTTTGATGCCCAGTTGACTACTTGAAATTAAATTTCTCTCCTTGAAATTAAAATTTGAATGCAACGGCAACACTGGACTCCGAGCCACTAGGACTGGACATCCAAACCGATACCGGTGAATGAAATTGAACCGAGCCAGACTTACTCTGATACCATGATAGAAATTGAATTGATTGAAAGGGTAGAGGTGATTTTGAATGAGTTTAGGTTAAGCTCATGAATGAATTAGGTTTAATGAGTTTGAATTAACCATTACTAAAAGGTTAGATCTAACCAATTAGATAATTAAGCTCAAATCATTATATACCCATCTATTTTTTATTTATTTTTTCAATGTGGAATTTATTCTTAACAGAGAGATCATACCATTTGATTTTTTTCTTATGCTTTTTTTTTTTTCAATTCAATTAAAAAAATTAGGAAATTGCTCAATCAAAACTATTAAGAATATAGTCTCACATTAATTAATTACAAACATATTAAGTGATTAATATAGAAATGAAATTCTCAACTTTAATAGCTAACTTTTAAAATTGATTCTCTCAAATCTATATTAAAAATTTAACATAATATCAGAGTTTAATCAATTTTTATACTATCTCATATTCATAATTCGTATTGGAATTTTAATTCCTTATCCATTCGAGTTTCTTTCAAACAACACAGTTCATATCATAAATTGTAACTATTAACTAGATTTAATAAAGTTGTAACTTTTTTTTTTTTGAAATAAATTTAAATTTCATTAATCATTAACCGCAGGATACAAATTTCAATAGAAAAAATCTGACATATAATCAACTATCCTAACAAGAGCAAACTGATTCACAGATTATAAATGTTCAACAAAACATCCAACTGCCATATAGTTGGTTTTGAAAAATTACGACTATAATAATGAAACAACGTATCAAGCCATTGTCCTCTTTGCGAGTATCTGAAATGCAACAGTGTACAGATATACCACCAGACTCATAAAAAATAACTTCCAACATGGAAAGACATAACAAAACTTTCAATATTGCAAGATAAAATAACATAAAAAATAAAGTACAATCTAATGCAAAATAATAAAATGAAAATTATCACCCTAACAGTAGTAAGCACAAATCCACTACAAGCATATGATAAAAATTGAAATAAAGAGGCAAAGGCGAAGGCAAGGAGACCAAGACGAGATCTAGTATAAAGAATGTTGAGCAATGGTAGAGAACAAATTATCGGAGCCGGTGATAAATGTGGCAGCGACAGTAGGAATAAGATTATTTATATTAAATCTAATAGAAAATATTGGAACCACTGCCGATCAAAAGAGAAGATCGATGGTGGTTCAAAAAAAAAACTTGAGGGAAAAACTAGAGAGAAGAAAAAAGAACAAAGCTGTAACTTAAGAGGTATTAAGAATATAATCTCACATTAATTAATTACAAACATATTAAGTAATTAATATAAAAAATGAAATTTTCAACCTTAATAGATGGCTTTTAAAGTTAATTCTCTCAAATTTATATTAAAAACTTAACAAATAGCATGGATATAAGGAGCAGAACTCATAGTATATGGTGTTCTTTTTCTTTGAACCAAGAACGAAACTAATGTATGATACAAATAAGAGGAGAATGGCTTTGGGCCAAAGAATTGTTCTCAGAATAGATTGGGCTTCATACATAATGGGCTGTAATATATAGGCTTGGTCTTTAACATCAGAATATGGGCCTTAGCCACATGGGCCAATCCTTAGACAAAAGGCTTAGCTTGACCAACCGCGGCCACTCCGCCACCTATTGATAGACTTTAACCACCGTTCCCTGCAACCTCTTTGGCTCTGCTCTGACTGAACATACCAAAGATTCAACTCTAGAAATCAAAAATCCAAATCAGAAACATGTTGAGATTAAATCGATTTATAAAACACACTAATAAATCAACCAGAGATTTACTTCTCTTATGTCAAAAACAGCAACAAGAAAATAAGCTCTTTCAAAAATCCTCCACTCGGTTCCTCGATATTTACCAGGTAACCAATTTCTCATGGACCCATTTCCCCTTTTTACAAAAAGAATTGGTCTTTGAAAATTTTACATTGTTTGAGCTGAGAATTTTTGGTAAAATTGCAGCTTGGAAACAAAGCAGCTATTGAAAAGGAGCGAGCAAGACTGTAAGTGTTATGTATCCATGTCTTTCTTTTTGTATGTTTGTGTGTGTGTGTGTGTGGATACTTAAAATTTCTTCAGTTTTTAATTTAAATTGAGTGTGGATTGAGATTTAATTAATTATCTTGTGTTGTGATTTAGGGCAGTGCAGATGAGATGACTAGGGGCTACTTTGCTGATATGGCAGAGCTTAAGCAACATGGTGGTAAGGTAAGGAAGTTCTGGATCATAATTTATAGGTTTGGTTAACTTAATATGCCAAGTTTTTATTAAGTTTGCTTGAATTTGTATCACCTGTTAAATTTGCATTAATTTCTTCTTTGCTTGTATGGTTGGTGTTGTTAATCGTGAATGCATATAAATTTTATGAGATTGAAGGTGATATTAAATATTGTTTTGAAAATGAGGGGACTCACGGTCTGTACTCTAATTTGCAATGTAACTAATTGTTGGGTTTTATATAACTAAGTGTTGGGTTTTTTCTGCTATGCTAGTTGTCTATATATGAGTTTTGATAGGGTGAGGACGAGCATTATCATGTGTGGCATTTAGAATAGTCAACTTTGTGTAATATTGTATTTATTTAGTTCAAATTTTGTGCCCAAGATTATGTTAGATTATGTGCTTACCATTTTAGATGGGACTTTTAGTTTGTATTGATGCTTATGCAGATTGCAATGGCGAATAAAATTATAATTCCTGGAATGGTAGCTGTGAAGTTTCCCAACTTAGAAGCAAACTATTCCGATGGTAAAACTTTGAAGCTTCCCATTGGGTCCACTGCAAATGTTGGTGATGCTGACACATCAACTATTCCAAAAGCATCGTTGCTATGCCTTTCATTTCGAGCAAGCTCTCAGGTATGGAATTTTAACATTTTTTACCGGACTACATTTATATGCCTTTCATGATGTGGCCTTAAATATTTAATGTGCTCTTTAATATGAAAAATATTGAATGCACTATTTGGGGTTTAAGAGTTTCTACCAATGCAAATAAGACAACTTTATTTACTAATGAGTGGAAAAGGTAAAAGGAGCAATGAAAAGAGAAGAGAAGAATGGGAGAATAAAAGTAATCAAGTCCAAGTCTGCAATGGCAAATATTTGCTGGACATTTGGCCTGTCTGAATATGAACGTTTAGATTGCACTAAACTTTAAATTAGCTATTTTATGATACTAAGAGAGGATAAAATGTTCCTCTATTCATTTTGAAGAAAGTTTAGCACTTCTAGCAGGTGTGGTAGCATTCAGGAGTTTGGATATTTTTATGCCTATTAATTCTTTTTCCTGTCCACGTCAATTCTGGAAAACAGAAATTCAAACTTCAAAGAAATACTTGGTTGTATTACTACTACAATGATGGCAATTGGCAACTTGGTACAAAATTCTCAGGGTTGAATTTTAATTTAGTTTGAAAGAATTGGATAAGAGGTTGATTTTCCTAGAGGTTTAGTCATTTGCAACCATGGCCGATCCAGCCACTTTGAGTGCTGCCAAATTCTACTTTAATACAGGATCTTCCCAAAATTAATCTGGTCTCTTTTATTGTTCTTTTTTGTTTCCCCTTAAACTGAATAATACATGGCATTTGGTTTTCCCTGGGCCTGATCCACTCTACAACATTCTGAAGTAAGGCCTAAATTGTACAAGTACTAGCCTTGTTTGGAGTTTTATCATGTGGACATAATGAACTAGGATAAATTATTTTGCACTCGTTTTGATAGATCAATTGATAGTAACATGAGTATTTCCTTTTGGTTGTCACTTGTTATTGAGGTGTTACTTCTATACGGGATCTTTATCAAGTGTTCATTCTTTAATCTGGCAGTCAAATTTATGGCAAGTAGTCTAGAAAAGATAGTATAGATTGTTAGATTGACAGAATTGTTGGACATAAATTTTATGTTTAAGGAACTTCCTGGCAGCATGATAAGCTCTCTTGGTCTTATTAGATTTGGCACTTTTGTGCTGCTGGTATATTTTTAATCTAATTGTAATATGATTAGGGGAAAGAAATTATAACAAAAAATGCAAATCCTAAGTTAAGAGTATGCAGATCTCTCTCGTTCACGATTGGCTTATATTCCCTCTGAATAGGTTGATAGAGTTGCATCTCACCTTGCTGCCTTTCCTTCTTGTTCTTATGAAGCTAATGCCTAAAAATTTCAGGATTAAAAAAACATAAAATAACATGAATTTGCTGGTAGGAATATTATGTATTGTTTGTTACAAACTTGCAATACAATGTAATGTTTTCTTGACAGGCAATGATTGACTCCTGGACCATGCCTTTCATGAATGCATTTCATGATGCAAAAAATATTCAGCTTTATGAGGTACTAAACTGCACTTTGCTTTAATTTCTTTACCATAATAATGTTTGGCAGGCTAAACCTTGTTATGACAATATTTTGTCACAATTTTTCCCTTTGTTGATTCTTCTTTTCTGCTTTTGGGGGGTTTGAGGGGCTGGGAAATGTCACCTCCAGAAGATTTGAATGTGCATCAAATTATTGTCATTCAACCAAATTGATCGGCACATCCTTTAATTAGCCAAAGAAAACAACTGTTAAAACTAACCAGCACTAACATATCTTCCAGACACAAAGGGTTTGATGTTGGTTTTGAACATGCATCTTGGCACATTTATCTGCAGATCTAGATTTTGTCCTTGCTGTACTTCTGCATTAGATCCAGATTTTTTATTTACTATAATACTGCATTTATTTTGTTTCCTTGAAAATATATCTGATGACAACTAGGAGCAAAACAACAAATTTCAGGTATTATGCTTCATTCCCTATTCATGGAAAATACTGGAAGGTACAATAATTAGGATTACCATTGCCATTGATACCATTTGATTAAAAGCAGAGGATGATGCCAACAGGCATGAATCCCATTTCTATCTGTCACATTCTGGTAATTGACTAGATATTAAAGGTACTCAGTATTTCTAAGTTATTATATTTGACTCAATAATCTAAGTTTTTATATTTTTCAGGTATCATTTATAGACTCATGGTTTTTATGTCGGAATCCAATCAAGGGGCTGCTGCTTCGAATGATGAGGAAATCTAGTCATGATGAAAACAATGCACTTCAGAAGCAGATTGTTTATTCATTTGGTGACCATTATTTCTTCAGAAAAGAACTTAAAATACTGAACCTTCTCACTGGGTATAAACGCTTTTCAGTTCACAATTTATGCCTTTGCCAGCAAGAAGCAATTAGATTTTAAAATATGCTTTGTGATTATTGCTGTACAGGTATATTTTCCTACTTGACAAATTCGGGAGAATAAGATGGCAAGGCTTTGGATCAGCGACGAAAGATGAGTTGACTTCTCTCCTTTCTTGCACATCATTTCTTTTGGAAGAGAAATGAGGTAATTGGTGCATAATTTTTGGCGTTGACTTTGTAAATGATCTTTGATCCCATGGTCTAGGAACCAAGAGGAGGGGGAAAATTAAAATTCTAGTAAACAAATACCTTGACATTTTGGTATTCATTTGCATTTTCACTTATTGTTTGAAGAAATACATAATTTTGATTTTGCAATAATGATTTCTCAATTGTTTCTTGCGGCAACAGTGGCTTGTGAAGGAGATGATTATCAGCAGCAGAACTATCATTGGGCTGTTCCCCTGCATGAAGAAATTTGGCTCTCCAGCAGGTCTTTGTTTTGTTTCACAGACCTGGACAGTCAGGAAGTTTTTGTAAAACCCGAGTAGAATAATCTTTACATATACCAATACTCAAGGATCTGAGGATCTGCAGATTTGAATGGTCTATCTTTTGCCATCTTTCTGTAAGGATTGAATAGTCTTATAAGAAGGGCTTTTTAGTCACATTGGTGCTTCATTCTAGAATTGATGGTACTGGTAATGTTAGAAGACACATTTATTGTTGAACTTGTCGTTGCCCTTGTATTCTTGATTCTTGGATAGTTGGATAAGCCTAGACAGAATGCAGTTTGCTGGATCTATAATGCTCAGAAAGATGTGAAGAATCACAGGATCTTTTTTTCTGTTTTCTTTTGGGTAATATCAGAAAATTTTTTTTAACAGTGAAGGGGATGTCAGGGTTTGAACTATCTTGCCTCTTGCATTACAAGACAAATATTTGATAATCGAATGGCCTTTTGGGCTTTTAGGAGCATTGGAAGAATTTGGATCTTTCACCTAGTTTAAATATATATATACACATCATTAAACTAAGCTTGCAAGTGCAACCAAATCGCAATTATGGGATCTTTAGAAAGATGCAGTTTTAACTTGTTTTGCTACCGTACAAATTACAAATTATTACCACAGCCAATTATATTTACTAGTTCTTTTACATTTATGTGTACATTAAAAACACAAATAAGACCAAAAGAGTCTGACTTAATCGGCAATGCATACTGAGTTTATGGGAAGAGTTCTATATTCGATTTCCACTGAACACAATTTTTGAAAAATGTGAGATTTTTAACTGTGGCTAAACTACACACTCTTTAGGAAAGGTAAGCAGTTTTAATTGGGACTAAATCTCGAGCTTCACGTTAGTCTCAGTTATATGGCAATGGAGATACTGAGGTTTTTTACTTCATTCAAAATCAAAATGTAGATGTCATTATGCATTTCTTACAGCCTAAGCAATAAATACACAGACCACATTTCCGGTAAATGTTGCAAACCATGTAACTATTTGTCTTGATATGTCTCTCTAACATCATTTATAAAACCAACAATTCTAGACTTGAGAAGTCTTATCTACAACAAAATGGATTCTGGATATCAATCTTATTCAATGAGCATATACAAATGAAAATTAACTAGGGAGAGATTTATTAACAAATACTCCAACATGGCATAAAATTAAAAAATAAAAAATATGGAAGATGACTTAGAAGGCAGGGAATTTAATCACTCGGAAGCTAATTTACAAAATGAATGGCCTGCGAGAAGAGGGACAAAATCAGCTTTTTCTAACTGAAGCAATTCTTTTTTCAAGAAAAAGATACACATTTTTATCCCAAACGTGTCTTTTTACCACGTGCCTGTCCATCATCCTGGGAAGAGGATGAACCCTGAAATGAAGTTTGAGAAGACATTATAGGTGTTGAACTGCTAAAAGGAAGGTTTTTTGCTGCATCAAATGTTAGCAATGCTTCTGCAGCATCGATTTCATTGCCATAAAGTAAAACATCCTCCCTCTCTTCTATTGCTTCCATGTCAATCTCTAGATGGTCATCATTCATAAAATCATCCCAGTTCTTATATAAACATTCATAATCCTCTCTCTCTCTTGTCAACAATCTATGATTATGATGAACATAAAACAAACAGTCTGCACGACCAGCATTCATTTTATTCTTCTTCAGACTGCAGATGTAATCATAGGTAGTCAATGCTCTTCCTGCACAAGTGATGTTAACACTTTGAGACAAGACTTTAACTGCTAAGTTATATAGCTCCGGAGCACTTACACCATATGAATGCCACCATGACAATGTGGACATTGCCTCCCTATCTTTTATCGCTTGAGGACGAGCACAAAAACCTCTATTGTTGATGAAATCACTCAGCTGCTGCCGTACTATTGATACTTCCTTGGTATCCCTAACAAGTCGACCTACTGCATCTAAATAAATCTTATGAACATCAGGATTCGCATGAGGTTTACTTCTTTTATTTCCACCTGGGGCCAGACTGGCTAACCAATTATCAGAATAATAGCAAGGATTTAACACATATGCAAGACTAAGTAATGGTGCATCCATCTTTTCCCATCGCAGATCAACAAGATTTTGGACCTCCTGACAGAAATTAGCACCACTTGATGAAGCCACTTTTATGCATGCAACCATGTCATCCATTCTCTGATAGATTTCCCCAATGCAAGCCTTATCTGAATCACAATAGCGAATCACATTCCATATTGGTTTAATAAATGCCAAAGTGATCTTCAGTGTCTTCCAAAAGTCATCGTCCAGAATAGCTTTCCTAACCTCTTCATGCCCAATTCTTGAGTTTGACCTGCCTTTCCTAAGTTTTTCCCACTCTTCACTTAGGACCATGTTTATCAAAGCATTCTTTACCCGAAGAATGCGTTCTAATACTATAAAATGATTGCCATAGCATCTCTTTTTAACTTGTAAAACATCTAATTCAGAAAAGGTCCGAACTATATACAATGACGAGCTATGGTTTCTAATATAGTTCATGATTCCCTTGGCCTGATTATAGCACTTTACAACAAATGCTAAACTTTGGTGCCTTGACTTGACAATATCTTTTAGCAAGAGACTAAGGGTGTGAGCTACACACCCTGACCAAAAAATGTGAGAATATGCTGTTTCAATGATTTTACCAGCAGCTTTGTAGACAGTAGTATTATCCGTTAAAATTTGAACAACACTATATGCACCCACAAATTCAATTGCCTTCATCAATGATTCAGCAATTAATTCACTTGAAAACTCTTCTCTGGAACAATCAATGCCAGTAATAAGCATTGTCCTACCTTTTGAAACAGCCAATACTTTAACAAATGACTCATTCTTAATATTTTCCCAACCATCCAAAACAATAGAAACTCCACATGTTGGCCATTGTTGTTTTATAGAGATTAATGCTCGATCAACTTTAGTTCTCTCCTTGTCAAGAAGCACAGTCTTTATCTTCTCTGAGCTTGGTGGTTCATAATCTTTAGCTGCTTCATTGATAGCTCTCACCATATCAACCCAAAATGGGGACTTCGCAGCATTAATAGGTATCCCATTTCCATAGAAAAATCTTGCAATTGCCCCATCTACTTCATCTTTAGAAGTTATTTTATACACATCACTAATCTCCTTGCCTTTATCTGTAGATAAACTTGATGCCGGTTTGTTCATCTGCGGAGAAGTTGGAATGCTTGGGAGAGATGTTCTTCTTGTGCATCCACCAAAGATTCTTTTGGCTTCATCTTCTTCTCTTCTCATTTTTTCTCTCTCTTCCTCTGTAACCTTTGAACAAAAGGCCACTCCTTGTGATTTCTGTCCTGGTAACAGCCCAATTAAGTGGGCCCGTATTCGAGAATATGTCCCTGTATAAGGTTCTAATTTGCAACCAAAATTACAAATCCATTTATTAGCATTTTTGTCTCCAATCATGGTGACATATTTTTTTAGTGGAGTGGTAGTCAATCCTTTTGCCTCATCCTCATTATCTTCATTCTTATAAAAGGAATTTACTACAGACACAGAGTCTTCCTGATGGCATTCATCCATCTTTATCCTGTGATTATCATGGTCACCACAATCAATCACACATCATTCTTAAGAACAGAAACTTGAGAATTACAGTTATAAGGTTTATCAATGCACATAATGTGTTACCAAAATCCTTCAAAATGAGTTCAATCAGGTGGAGAGAAAGAAGAAAAATATCCAGACCACCAACCATGAAAAGAATAAAAACTGAAAATATGTTAGGTTCCAGAGAGTTTAGGTCATCATCACCAACAGATATGAGACAAAAGTTTAAGCATGATAAAACATAGTTACAAAAACTCAAAAACTCAGGCTATGTACTGATTGATTTGGAGTCAGTGAGGCCATGAAAGAAAAAGTTTAACATGATAATCTTTCAGTATTAAATGAAATACCACTACTACAATGAAAACCTATTATCACTTGTATTTTTCCTGCAGCTAACTCCATAATCAGCATCTGTTCATGTGTGTCTAATTTGGGTATAATGCCAAAAGGGGAAGGGAAACCATGCTTATTTATATACTTTGGAGTAAAAGCTACTGCATCAGTAACACTAGATGATAATAACTTCTAATGTCAAGAGATCTGAAAATTCCAACTTTGCTGTACAATTAGTTATTACTAATCACATTACCAAGAACATTCACTCAATGAAAGACAAAAAAAATACATCAACAACAAAATTTACAAGGTACACAAGAAAAAATGATGTGCTTCATAGACAGAACATTTTTAATTGTGGTGACAAGAAACAAAGCTAGTTTATCAAATGATGATTAGAAGTTAGAATGCTATGTTTTTCATCAACTATACACTATCAGTGTTGAGCCCAAGATAAAGGAGGGGGTTGGGATACATTCATCGCCAAAACTAAATTAGAAACATCACCAGGATGTTAAATGTTTTTTAGATATAGACAGAAGATGATGGAAAGAAAAGATGTACTCAACCCCATATGTTAATAATAAAGGTTAGCTGAGTTGAGTTGAGCCTGTGATCTAGTAAAACAACAAGGAAGATGCATAAAACCTACTAAAAACCAAACGCAACCTACCCCTGAAAACTACCTCAAAATTTCTAAATGAAATTGAGGGACTATGGCTTAAGAATTGGAAATAAAGAACTCAACAAGCAGCCTTGACACAATTACAAATGAAAATGGAATTGGCAACCCCGCTTGCAAGCAGCTTAACTCTTTATAACAGCACAATCATGGTCCATAGAGAACAGTCAAGTATTCAGCTTTGCTCCACAAACAAATTAGGCAGCAAAATATGTTAAAACTCCTTCAAAACTTGATGAAATGAAAGAGATCAGCAAATAGAAAGGCCTAAATACACTCCAAGAATTCAGCTGCTCAAATTCATAACGAGTCTTCATCTCATCCTTAACTAAAAGTCCAAACTTTGAACTTGCGTGGCAATAGATAACACAAGAGGCAAAAACCCAGAAATTAAAACACATCAAACATGCAAAAAAAAAAAAAGGTACCCTTGAAGTTCTCAAAAGACAAAAGTGAGTATAAATCATAGATATCCTCAAAACAATAACAAGAACAATCTATTTGACCCAATAGAACTGTCTAAAATGTGATACATGTCTATATTACAAACACATTAATGGTTCTGCAAATTAATTTGAGATACAAAAGCAAGTAAATACCAATCTAGAGTTAAAAACTAAAAATAACTGAAAAGAAGTAGAAATTGGAAAATGAGTTTGCAGTTTTCATGGGATTAGCCTAAACAAGAAAAGACACTTACTTTGGACTTTGCAGTCACCACTTAGTGATGGTTCAAGTTCTCGCCAATTGAAATCGCCGTTTGATCTCCGCCGTTTTCCAGTGAGAAATCGAGGGATTATGCTGTGTTTGGCCGTTCTCCTTCCTTTTCTTTGCTTTGTCGTTGAAAGCTACGGCAAAATCCAACATCTAACTATAACCCGTTTTATTGTGTCTTTTGCTGATTTTTATTACTGTTTTTTTTTTTTTTTTTTTTTTTAGTGCTTAGCATAAAAAATAAAAAAAAAAATACTTTTTTTCCTTGCTTTTGAAAACAAAGTATTTTTTGCTGAAAAAGGTTCAATTATTTAAGTTTTTTTCAAGATTTTACAAATATTATTTTCAGATATTTCAATTTTTTTTTTTTTTTTGTCACAAAAGCATTAGTAAAAACAACAAACATTAACCAGTCAGCATTTAGTGTAGTGTCACTAAAATTATTTTTATGTTTGAATTTTTGAGTTTTAATAAAAGTTAAATTTATTATGTATTTTACATGTCACTAATGATTTTTTTAGTTTAATATGCCTAATTATAAATACATATGTTTAATTATATAAAAAATTAACTTTCATTACATTATAAATTTAATTTAAATAGTAAGAGTGTTTACTTTTGAAAGTAAGAGATTTTGAGTTTAAATCCCCTCATTCATACTAAAGGATATTTCGCCTTTATAGCAAGTGTAAAGAGATTGTTATTTTTTATTGTATAACTCACAGCCTATTGGACCCTCTTATGAATCAAAAAAAAAAATTAACTTTCACTTATGAGTTTCTTGTTTAATAATATTAAAATTATTTTCATATCTTAAAAATTTGAAACTTAAGTTCTAATTAGAGTTAAATTTACAAAAAAAAAAAAAAAAAGACTTCCAATCCTTTTTTTAATGTCAAAATAAATAAATATTAAAAAAAAATCCCTTGGTGACATTTTATTTTAAATATTTTTGTTTCTATTTGAAATATGAATAAGCCAACTAGCAACATGTGATTATCAACATATACAATAATTAAAAAAATAGATTATAATCTTGCAAAGATAATATATTCTTTACCTTGTCACTATGTTGGTTTTATTGTTCCTCATGTAATTTTTTATTTTGTTCATTCAAGTTGGTAAGGATTATTTCCATTTCTATGTATATTTATAATTAAAATGTTTATCTTTAATGATTTAGTTAGTATTTTCATATCTTTTAAAAGACTAAGAAATAAAAAATCTCATATTCGAGTTTTTCAAATTATAAATAATTATTACTAATTCAGTGAGCTACTTTATATTATGTAACCTATTATATTTCTATTTCATATTGTGTAACTTACTATATTAATATAGAACATTCATTTTTGTAGTATAAAAAAATATTGAAATAGGAGTTTTGATGAAAATTAATACATGAACATTAAGCATGCACTGTTTAATTAAAATGATCATTGCAACATGATACTTGTAAAAAAGAATAATTTCAATTCCCACATGAAAAAAAAAATAAGATCAAAAAATAAAATGCTTCACTTATATTATTCATTAAATGTTTTCTTTCACTCAATCCATCCATAGGCATTGAGTTTTCCTTTTCTTTTTCTCTTTTTTCTTAATTGAATTTAATTTTCCCATTTTATTTACCTTTCAATAACTCTTTGTTCTTTTTTTTTCAAGAATTTGAAATGGTTTAAATATTGGAATTTACAAATAATTGAAATTTAACTATTAATTAAAAAAAAAAGAGTAACTCCTTTTTCTAATAAATAAATAAAGAAATTTCCATGTATTAATATTTCAAATTTCAATAACCAAAATTTCTATGCCCTAATTACTTAAAAAAAAAAAAAAACTTTTTTAGCTTTATTTTTAAACGCTAAAAAAGAATTGACAGTTTTTTTTTTTTTTTTTAAATATATATTATGCATTGGTTTGAGAATCAGCTTCGGCCCTTTCGTTCTGTGCCCAGTACCGCATGGAAGCCTCAGGCCTTCTTAATCCTTTCCCTCGTCATTTTATTCCAAAATTAGAAAAAAAAAAAAAGAAGAAAAGGAGAGATGAAAAATAGCAAAGTCGAAAGTTAGTATGATTGGTAATGAAATTTGCTCATCTCTTTATTTAATATTTGAATGTATAAATTGAGCGTAAGGGATACATTTTTAGATTTATTTAAAGAGAAGATTCAATCTCTGTTAACTCGTAAATTAGCCGATAATATTTAACCGTTTGAATAAAAAAATAATAAAACAAGTATTAAATAAAAGAAGATAATTTTAATACACTCTAAATTCAATAAAGAATTTCTTATTTGTTAAAAAAATGAGGTTATAATAGATTTAAGGCCATTTAAATTTTAAAAGACATATATTTATAATTATAATTTATATAAAAATTAGACTTGTTTTTAAGTCAAGTCTTGAATTTCAATTTATGAATGAATTATAAATCGGATTAAATTGGTATAATCTATAAATAAATCTAATAAAAGCTCAATTATTTAATGAGAAAATATAAATGAAAGTGATAATTAAAATTAGTAATTAAAATCGCATTTTTTTGTCTGACAAAGAACATGGGCTGTTTGCAACGGAAAGTACCATAGCAAATAAGGCTCAGTTTATTTATGCTTATCAAGATTCCAAAAATCAATGTGATAGAAGCATTATTTAAGTTACATTACTGGATACATACAGTATATGGTAAAAATGTATGTAAATTAAATAAATTGGTACTTTTTTATAAAATTATTATGGTTTTATGAATGAATATAGTCTATCTCTAATATGTATGTGTGTGGTGTGGTTGTGAAGGAGTGTTATGTATTAAGATATAAAAGTTTGAATATTTATTTTAAAAAAATAGGAATCCCAAATGCATAATCTCAAAATTTAACATGATAAGTATTTTTTTTTTTTTTTTTTTTTTTGCCGAAAGAAGATGATGCTTTTATTAATAAAGGCTAAGATCCAAATAAATACAATAAGATAATCGACAATTTTGAATAACCCATATAAGATCTAAATTAAAATTAACCCATGAAGGATTTTGAATATTGGACTTGAAGTCCAAACTAACACTAGATGTATTGTCTAAAAAATTAAAGACTCTAAGACTAAGACTTACGATATTTGAAATTAAAAGAAGGCCCTTTAGAGAAGCCCTCATAAGAACTTACCCCCTTCTCTATACTATCATCAGCGCTTGGATCCAAAAGAGAAAGCGAAACTCTAAATAAACTAGAGGGCTTATAGTTGAATCATCCCCAATCGCTTGAAACTTAGAATTTTGAACCTTACCCACCAAAGATCAATGGATGGGACAAAAAAAAAAAAAAATTAGAGAACAAAGCAACTCAACCAAAATTGATATCACAGTTAAGGAAGCGGATATTTGTTATTGGTAATTAGAGAAATCGAAAAGAATAGAGCTTTGGCCTAAAAACTTCTGACGTCTACAATAACTTCTTCCTCTTCCTACCAGCAATTATTCCTTAAAAGACTCCCTTACAAACTAAAATTGGTGGGAAGGACGGATAATGATAAAGCAATCCTTGGGATAACCACTACTAAGCAACCATATGGATATTTTTAAGGAAAAAGTAAAATGCATTGAGATTTAATCATTTTATACTTATAAGTATGTAAAATTTCTTTTAACAAAAGAGAACTTGCAGTTTATTTCTTTAGTAGTTTGGAATCTCTATGACTAATACCATTAGTAAACACTCATGTGGCATAATTAACGTTGAAGTGGCGTTGACATAACACTTATGGGCTTCATGTTTTGTCCACGTGGCTTTTCAAAATAAAAAAGGTTAAACCCATAAATGCCACTTCAGCGCCATGTCAATATTGATTATATCACGTCAGTATTGAATAACAATATTAAAGCTATAAATCTTAAAGTGTTAACAAATCAAATCACAAATCATTCTCTATCAAACAATAAGGTATTTTTTTGTACTTTTTCTTATATTTAAACCCAAAAACTCAAATGAATCGGAATACAAAATAAGCCTATGCAAGATAGAAGTCAACAAATATCGACCAAAAAAAAAAAATACAGAGAATAGAGGAGATGACAGAGATCCTCTTTGATAGCTAAAGCTATCAAAGGTATTCTCAAATTGAAACTCAAATAGAGAGACAAAAAAAGTGAGAATAAGATGAAACCCTAGCAGAGGCAAGAATTTGGCTTCTAATCCCCTTTTTTTTTTTTTTTTAAATTTCATCTTTGGTCAAATTCTTAATTGCTTAAACATTTTGGTTATACATATCATACATATTGCTATATTTTCATAGTATCATCTAATGTAATGAAAGAAAAAATCATAATTTACATAAAATATCTATAACATATTATGTAAATATGTAAAAAAAAAATGCAAAATCCACTCTATACTTGATAATGAGTTGTATGTTTTTTTTTATTTTTATTAATTACATTAGGATAGTGATTTGAATTGTAAAATTTATAATTTTGAAAATGGTTTTAATATTATTAAGTCAGAGATTATCAATTAATGACCTATATGTTGAGTACAAAGAGATACAAACTAATTAATTTATTGACTAGGTTAAAAAATAATAAGAGACTGATTTTGTCTTTGGAAAAATTACTTTGTACGCTAATAATAATGATTAATAATTAATTTTTCGGATTCAGTATCGCATCTCTTGTAAGAAAAGTTGAGCATGAGTAGGTGTTGGTTATATGAACTTTACTTAATCAACTCAACAATCCAAAGCAAACTTAGTGAATATTCATATGGTCAAATGATGCATAATTAATGACTATATAAAAGCCACACAGACTAAACTAATCTTTATTTAATGTACAATAAAATTAGAATATAACTGATTTCAAAATATACTTGTTTCCACGCAATAGTCAGGATTTCTTCACGTTATATATATATACAGTTAAGATTCAAGGGAAACATTTGAATGAACACAATAGACTAATTCAAGTGAATTTAGTTATTATTATTATTATTAATCAACTTTTTTCATAAGGAGATTTTTTAGTTTAGTTAATAAATCTCTTAAATTGAATGATCAATAGTTTATTTTATAATATAAAAATTAATTAAAAATTCAAATTAATTTCTCAGCTCCCATTTATTTAAAAAAAATTATGTACAATGGATGGATAATAAATAATTTAAATTTAGATCCGGATTAACAAGTCAAATTTGATTAGGTTTAAGCAAGGGGATGTAAAATGTCATAATATGATTAGGCGCTTGTTAATTACTTATAGTTTAGTACTCCCTTCATTTTAAAAAAAGTGGTTATTAAAAAAATTAGTTTTGTTTATAAATAAATAGTTATTTAATAATTCAATAAAAAAATATTGTAAAATGGCTAATTTACCCTTTTATTTTTCAAATATGAGATATGTTTTCCTAATTTATACTGCAATTAATATTAGTCTTTTTGACAAATTATGATAAAATTATTACTATTTTAAAAATGATAATTTTTTTAATGGCCACTTTTTTTATAAGGGAGGGAGTATAATTTAGCTGCTGGGTTGGGAGAAAAATCATTTTCAAGACTTCGTTTTCTATTTCATTGACAAGATTTTGTTTTATTATTTAGTTGCAAATTGTTAGATGCCGACAATCTCGTTACCAAGTCAAAAAAAAAAATAATAATAATTATGAGGTGAAATTTCTTTTATATATATATATATATATATATATATGTATATAATCATTATTCAACAACTGTTTCACCTCTCATGAAAGGAAAATAAGCTTATGAACACCTCTAAAATAGGACATGGCCTCATTAGTAAGTTGATATGCAACATAATTTACTTCATGATATACGTGTTTGATATGAATTTGCCAAATTTCTTATATATAATTTAATCAATTTTCATATATTTAAAGAATATTTTTACTTAAAATAAGCAATTATATTTAAAAAATTTTGTATTTCGGAAGTTAGAAAAGCCATGGTCACTTTTAGCCTATCTTTAGATTGGTTATTGCTAATGGATTTGCACTAATAATGTATTACAATCAAAATTGAAATATGGAGTATATTTTCATTAAAATTAAATATTATAAATTAGTGAGAGATATTAAAATATTAAATTAAAAATTATTATTTATTTATTAATCATCATTATAATATGGTGATATTAGAAATGTATTTATGATATTACCTTACTTCGTTTATTATTTTGTAAGGGATAAATTTTAAAGTTTTAATTTGAATCAAATTTGAATACAAAATGAATAATGAAAAATATGGTGTAATTATAATATATTTTATTTATTTTATTGTAAATATATATATATATATATATATATATATATATATATATATATATATATATATATATATATATATATATCATTATAATTATGATTATTATTATTAAGGTATTTGACTTTTTCTTTGTAGGGCCAATGGGGGTACATATCGTCCGTAACATGTTTAAGGACAAAGTACTTGGCTACTTGCTTGCCCGGTTGCCCGCTTCTTCTTTTTACATTGCGATTACCGGTCAAACCATTGTCTTGGGAAATGAATCTTCTCAATTACAAATTTGTCTTCTATCTCTATTAAAATGCCAATCATATCCTCGATGCAATTTTTTTTTTTTTAATTTTATTATCTATGGAAATTTGTTTGATAATACAATAGGATTGATAGAAACAAATTCACTTAATGAGCATTTTATTTAATGAACATTTCGTACTTCAATTAAAGATAAATTTATATATAAAATATAAACTTACCATTTTACTAATTTCATATTTTATATACATATATAAATTACAAATCATAAATATAATTACAAATTATAAAGATATACTCATACTAAATATAAATATTTAAACATGCTTTTATACAAATATGAATTACAAAAATATATAAATTAAGAAAGAAAAATATTTCCTAGTTTATAATAATTGATTTTATAATTTTTAATGAAATTTTTTATAATATGTAAAGACTCGATTCTTTATAAATAATGAATAAAATTATAAAATAATATGTAATTGTCTCATTTATTTAGATAAAAAAAATGAAAGAATTTTCTTTTTACTATTTGATAAAACAGTTACTAAACAGTGTCTAAATTAATTTTGAATATGACTCTTTCTAACTTTTTAGCTAAATTATTAAAGGACATTCATGCTATGTAAGTAATTGCATGATTCCAGTGAAATTTGTTGTAATATATTTTGCTCATTTTGGAAAAATTAAGAGATTAAAGTTTATATTATTGATAAGACTCATTTAATAATTTATTATTTAGAGTTTGATGGATTAAAATAGATTATACAATAAAGAACAGTTATTTCTTTTAATATTATTCACTAAATTAGTAATTACTTTTTATAATTTAAAAAATTTAAATATAAAATTTCTCGCTTCTTATATTATAAAGAGTATTAAAAGATTAAGCATACCATACTTAATTGATAATTTTCTTATTTTTAGTTACGCATATATATATATATATATATATATATATATATATATATATATATATATATATATATATATATATAACTTTCTCAAAGTCATGCCTTGTTAAGTAATAAATACTCTAAATACAATTTGTGGAAAGTTATTTAATAGCAATTTACTCTACAATTTTTGGACAAAATATGAACAAAATAGAGGGGCAAAAAAGTCATTGTATAAAAAGCAACCCAAAACTTTGTCCTTAAGTATTGTTGTTGTAATAATTGCATAATAAGAAAGTATAGAGAACGTGGAGAATTTATTTTTCTTTCTTTTAAAAATAAAAAGTAAAAAAATGCCATATAATTATGGCATTGGGCTTTGCTAAAGTACTCTAAGTATGTACCTACCCATAGTGGAACTTGGAGGATTCGCCTTTATTTCGAAAAATGGTGGTGGCTATTGGGCCCTTCTTTTATAAGACAAATGAATTGGGCCCACCATAGGGCCACAAAGTTTCAAGAAAGAATTTTCTAGTGGGACCCTTAGTTGTTTAGGTTGTTGCATCTATGGTTCAATTGATTGAAAAAAAAAAAAAATACATAAAAGCATTTATTAGTTAGAAAGAAAATTGATAATTTATTATTTAGTCTTTAAAATTTAACTTAATTAATTACTTTATCTCTTAATTTATAATTTTTGAGAAATTAATTAGTCTATTTAGATTATTTAGTCTTTTTGTTAAGTTTTTACATTTTTTTTTCTATTAAATTTATGAGAAAAACTAAAATGTCATTGTATATGTAATAAATATACATATAATTTTATTATCTAAAAACAAAAAATAAAAAACTCAAATTAATAAAATTATATAATAATTATATAATAGTCATTTAATTACATAATAATTACTTTATTTTATTAATATAAATATTTTATATAATAATAAATAATTTTATAATTTGATGATATTAAATATAAATATTATATAATTATGTAAATATTATTTACTTTACTAATTTAATTTTTTATTTTTTATTTTTAAATAATAAAATTAAAATTACATTTATTATATATACAAGAATATTTTAGTCATTTTTTATAAATAAAATAAAAAAGTACAAAAATTAAATGAAATGACTAAATAATATAATGAAATCAAAATTAAAAAATTAATTAATTAATTTTTTAAAAAATAAATACGAGTTAATTAATTGAGTCAAATTTAATAGTAATTTGCCAAGTAAATATTTCAAAGGAAATAAAAACTCACAAGTCATAATCAATTAAGTGAAGTTAAAAATATTGGTTTAAACCTCTTCTAGAATAATTTTGACCATCTAGAAAACATAGAACACTTTGATTAATCCTTGTTAGACTTATACTTAGCTTAAATCATGTCTGATAATCATCGATCTGAGTTTAAAATTTTTATCTAAATCTAAAAATAATAATTTTTTTAAAAAATTTAACATATTTAAATAGCATTTTTTTTATCACAATTTAAAAATTATGATTTTGATTTAAACCACAATAAATTCAATGATTCATTTGCACAAGGAAGGCTTTATTTGATATGATATTTAAAAAAAATAAAATGAAATACAACTTCACAAAAGTAATAATTAAGTGGACAAAGATAATTAAATCTAAAGTTCAAATCTAAGAACTTTTGACCCTTTCAAAATTTAATAGAATACTCATTCATATATATATATATATATATACTTTTGATGAGTTATCATGCTATACTGTAATGCATGCTGATTGAGCTTTTTATTTTATTTTTGGGATTAGTCTTACTAATTTCATTTGGAAAGAAAAATAACCACACTAATAACATCATTGAATCGTTAAAACAACTAAAATAAATAATATTTTTCTTGTTTATTAATAATTTTCTTTAATAGTGATTTCAATACCTTTTTAGGTTATTATTATTACTCTAAAATATTTTATAGTAAAAGTTGGATTCAATTACAATTAAATAGTTAATAAAACTTTCAATTTTAAAGATTTGGAGACTTAAAATAAATAAAAAGAAATATAAGATCATAAAATATTATTTATTATTATATGTTATACTGTATTTTTTTAGTAAAAAAATAAATTGATATATTTATATAAAATAAAAATTATAGAATAAAAATATTGGGAGATCTTAAAAAGATAAATTCATTAAGAATATACTTATAATTATTCTAAATAAATAGACTAATATACTAATTAAAAATATATAATAATACCCCCTCAAATTTAACAGTATTGTTTCGAAGTAATTTCATAATTTGACAAGTGTTGTGTACTGTTGGCTCAATAATTGTTTCCTACATTAAAATTTGACTTTTTACATTAAATTGCACATTCATTTCTAAGAACATAAAATTTTATATTTTAATTCATTATTTATATATCATAGCTCACGTTTTCGCCTTTTACATTTTTCTTTTCTCACTATGTCCTGCTTATTAATTGGATTGAGTCCAGTCGAATTAGACTATAATCTTTGAACCTTCCACCATAGTTTTATTGGTGAAAATCGGACCAGCGAATAATTATTTATTTTTAATTTTAACTCTTATTTATTTTTTTTATTAATATTTATATTGATTATTTTTATTTTTATAAATCAAAATTAAAAAAATATTTTAAATTTAAATTTATAATAATTTAATAATTTTTTCTTTTTAATTTATGTATTAAAATTTTAAATGATTAATATTTTGAAAGGAAAGAGTATATATTAAAATGTAATCCTTGGAGGGTGGACTTTAACAACATCAACGTAATCCTTATAGTATTTTTTGTTTGTTTGTTTGTCTTAGCTTTCCCTTCTGTCTCTCTAAATGCTCTGTTTTTTCTCTCTCTATATCACAGATGTGTCTATAAAAAAATCTATTTATTTGCCTCCCATTTCGCTTCCGATTTCAAATAAAAATGGCAAAAATCGAATCGAACCGTTAACAATAACATTCGGTTCTTTTTGAGCTTTTACCCCAGGTGTATATTTATATATATATATATATATATATATATATATAAACAAAGCCAAGAGCCAACTTTTAATTGAAAACATACAATAAGGAGAAGGAAAAGGGAATGGCAGCGCCTTTTCCCGCGGGAATTGTGATCGCTGCCGTGCTTTTTCCGGTGGTTGTGGTGGTTTGTTCTTTTCCGGCGACTCTTACTTTAGAAAGGGGGATTCCGCCGAGTCATCAGCTCGAGTTGAGTCACCTCATACAGCGAGATAGTGTTAGGCATAGAAGAATATTGCAGCAGGCCATTGATGGGGTTGTTTCTTTCTCTGTTATGGGAACTTTCAATCCTTATGTTGTTGGGTAACTCTAATTCTTTCTTGATTTGTGATTTTGAATTCTGGGTTTTTGTTTTTATTGTGTATTTTGGATGTTGTATGGATTTATATAGCTGGAAATGTGAAAAATTTAATGCCTTTTGATGGTTTCTCTGTTTGTTTAATGACGTTAATGTTTTTTTCTTTTTTAAAGTTTCATGGGTTTGATTGGAATTTTTGAATTATGGGTTTCCAATTTTGGAATTTTAGCTTTGGAATTTTTTTTTCAAAAAAAAAAAAAAAATTATAGTTCTATCAGTTTTTGGTTGAATAATGTTGCTTAGATTAATGAGCTCTTAATGGCTTGTATATAGAAACTACCACATGTATAGGGTTCTTAATAGTTGTTACATTAGACACACACATACAAATTGCATCTTGGAAACAATTGATTATATGTTTTAATTTTGGTTTTTTGATTCAGTTTACTGCTTATTTTGATTTTTAGGCTTTATTTCACAAAAGTGCAATTGGGTTCTCCTCCAAAAGATTTCAATGTACAAATAGATACTGGAAGTGATGTTCTGTGGGTCAGTTGCCACTCCTGTAATGGTTGCCCTGTTACAAGTGGACTCAATGTAAGAATTCACTTTAACTTATATGTATTTTTATTTGTTTTGATTCTAATCTTACCAAATTTGTTAAGCAATAGGATCCATTTAGTTCTACAATTGTTTGTTTTCAATGCGATTCATTGTGGTTCTCCCACAGGTTCCACTCTCTTTCTTTGATCCTGGGAGCTCATCAACAGCTTCATTGATCTCTTGTTCAGACAAAAGATGTCGTCTTGGAATTCAATCATCAGATTCTGTCTGTGCTGCAAAAAGCAATCAGTGCGGTTACACATTTCAGTATGGGGATGGCAGTGGTACATCAGGCTATTATGTATCAGATTTGTTCCGTATGACTGTCTTTGATGATGCGCCTGTGAAATATACTTCAGCACCTGTTGTCTTTGGGTGAGCTTTCATGAATCTGAAAAACATAAAATAGTATAGTTGTATCATTTTTATCTGTTTGAAGTTTGTGAGTTTAGATAGTGAATTTTGAAACAGATGTAGCACATCACAGACTGGGGATTTGACAAAGTCTGACAGAGCAGTCGACGGGATCTTTGGTTTTGGGCGACAGGGCATGTCCGTTATCTCCCAGTTATCCTCGCAGGGACTAACACCAAATGTGTTCTCCCACTGCTTGAAAGGAGATGATTCTGGTGGTGGTGTATTGGTTATTGGAGAAGCTTTGGAGCCAAATATTGTTTATACTCCACTTGTCCCATCACAGTATGTCTTGCTCCGTGTTCTTGCAGTGAGAACCATGATAAATTTTTTATTTAATAAATTTCTAGCAGAGTGGCTTTTATTGTGTTTACCAACAATTTTGGTTCTCTGTGTAGTTTTTCAGACCATCTCTAGACCTGAAACACTTTGCCTAAAAGAACATTACCATTTCAGACTCTTATATCATATAGTTTGCAAGCATTCTTTTTACATAATGATTTATCTGTAACATGTTTATAAAGTTCATTTCAAGGGTGTCTTGCATTTTGTGTATCTTGAAGGCTGGTGGCAAAAGGGAAAGATTCTAGTAAAAGAACTGTTCTTACTTAACATGTTTCAAGTTGTCTGTTACAGAATTTTTTACCTTATTTTTTCCCCTTTGATGATAATTTAGACAATCAACTGCACTGGAAAATGAGATCGGTCAATTCTTCATTTTAGGCTTATCATTCTTAGACATTGTTGAATGTTAAAACACAATAAAATGGGTTGATTTTTCAGTTTTATGTTTAGTCAGTGAATTCATGATAAAAATTTTCTTCTGTTCAATTGTTTAGAGGGTAGTCCTTGCACTAGAATAACCAAAATCAATTCTTTGGTGTTAGGCTCAATGCATGAATTACTAAGTTTATGTGGCATGTTGTCAAAATATAAATTAGTAGCCACACTGCCACATGAGCATCATCCTTGTGTATTTGCAAATTATTTTGGGCATGATTCTCATAACTCTTTGGTAGCTTTGGTGGCTCAATTTATTTTTTATTGGCTCAATATTTTGCAAATGGATGCACTATGGAGTGTAAAATTTATTTCTGTTTAAGTGGGACTAACACTAACTACTTGTATATCTGACATTTCAGGCCTCATTATAATTTAAATCTACTGAGCATTTCTGTAGGGGGCAACACTTTACCCATTGATCTATCAGTTTTTGCAACATCGAGCACTCAGGGAACCATAATTGATTCTGGAACAACCTTGGCATACCTTGCACAATCAGCTTATGATCCTTTTGTCTTTGCTGTAAGTTTCAAAGGAACATTTTGCCAGTGTTTGCTGTAACTTTTCAAGTTTTCTCTGGTAAATTAAATATCTCAGGGGTTTAGTGTTTACTATTTTATCCAACATTCACTATATTTGAAGTATTTAGTTCTCTTCTTGTGCAGATTACAACTGCTGTTGCACAATATGCACGTACATTTCTTATGAGGGACAATCAATGTTACTCAGTCCCCTCCAGGTTCATTTTCCAAATCTGTTATTCAGTTTGTTTTCCATTGAGTTTGCTGTTCTGCAAGATGATCCTAACCGAGGTCTACATTTTTACTTTGTGCTCAGTATCCAACAAGTATTTCCTCAGGTTAGTTTTAACTTTGCTGGTGGCGCATCCATGATTTTGCAGCCTCAGGACTACCTTGTCCCGCAAACTGTTGTGAGTTGTGAAGATCATACATTCACTTTTTATTCTAGTTAATAACATATATGTATATTATTCTTCACTTGCAAAGAACTTTGGTAGGAGATATGTTTGTCTCCTTCAATTGAAGGCTCTCGTCAATTTATTTTGTGGAATCAAATAATTAATGTCGATTTCTTTTTTTTTTTTTTTTTTTCACTTAAGTTGTTTTTCCTCATCTATGTTCTGTTTTTTGTTTCACACAGAGCTGTGAATTTTGATTTCAGAATCTTCTTAAACTTTAATTCAGGGACTGTAATCAGTCACTACTGCTTTTTATATGCTCTCTCTTTATTTGGCTGTTGCTATCCAAATGTTGCCCTTGGTTTCTACTATCTACTAAAAGATGGAAACATATCCAGAAAATCAATGAGGCTTTATGAATCTGAATGCACGCTTCTGTTACATATAATGCAGTACTTTTTGTCTGACTTCTTGCATCTCTAACTGGGACAGTTGAATTGGTATTGCAGGATGGAAAACAAATGTGGTGTGTTGGCTTTCAAAAAGCTGAAGGTCAAGAAATTACTATCTTAGGAGGTATTGCAACCAATCAAAAAAGGGGGAAAAAACAAAAACTAATTTTTGGATTTGTTACTTACATATATAATTCTGAGGTTATAATCTATGAGCCAAACATTTGACCTCGCCCCTAAGATAGTAGTATAGTAATCGAGTGGTTATCTCTTACCCTTTATTTGAAAATTGTGGAAATTGTGCTAACAGTACTGCCAATTCTTTTAACTGTTGAATTTTAGTAGCATTCTTGAATTTGTGCTAACAGTACTGCCAATTTTCTTTTTGCAGATCTTGTTCTAAAAGACAAAATCATCGTTTATGATCTTGTTAATCAACGGATTGGATGGACGCCTTATGATTGTAAGTTGCATTACATTCTGGATTTGGAATTGACACCATATGAAATTAAAAATGTTTTTATCATAAATATTTAAAAATATCAAGCACAAATAAGCTAGTCACGTAAATAGGCAAATGTCTAAATTTCTATTTATTTTTTTAACTTTTCCTCAGTGATATATAACTAAAACTGTATAGCACTGCAGTGCAAATATAATATGATCATATCATTAGTGATTTTAGTTCAGCACCGATTCTGATATTTTATGGGTGAATCATGTCTTGTCAGGTGCAATGCCAGTAAATGTCTCTGCAGCTATAAATAACCGCAAAAGTGAGTCTGTCAATTCTAAGGAGTTCAGTGGTGCAAGTTCGCTGACGAATATGCCTCGCAAACTACTGATACAAATTACCACGATAACTCTCCTTACTCATGTATTTACACTCAGCAATCGCCTGTTTTTATAGCATCCCTTGAACTAACTCTCCATTGTAATGCTCTGGCTGGTTAATATTTATAGCAATCAGCAGAGCCATGTTTGAACTCTTAGTTCGGGCTACTGACTGGCAGTTGAGTGTTTGCTAGCTTGTGGGTCTTCATTGTTTGGCTGCTTGTTTCTTAAGAATGTATTTTAATCAGCCATGTACAATGACACTAACAGCTTTGTAAATTAACATCACATACAGGAGATGAATCAGTTATATATATATTTTTCTGTATCATGTTTCTAATTGTTCAATGTGCATCGTTTTGTTCACCTTTGAATTTGAATTATTGACCTTGGGGCATGATTTGTGCATCAAGTACTTAACCAACACACTACATTATTTATTATTCAAAAATACTTAATTATACTGAAATTTTAAGAGCTTAGAATGCAATTGAACTATAAATCATGACTAAAAAAACAAGAGTTTCAAACAGGAATTACTTTCATTAAATTCAGAAAAATTTTTGTTGTAACCTATAATTACACAGCCTAATATATTTCTCCAGAAGACTTGATCCCAATTTCATCAATCTAGATTAAATATCCATTAAAATTTTTAATCACAAAAGGTGTGAACATTCAAGCACATTTATATCAATAACTATTAACAACCTGATAAACAGTAATTTGCGGAGCAATAAGTATCCAACAAGATGGAATTTACAAGGAAATAACATATTCCTCTTCAAGTACCAAAATACCAACCCACCAAAAATTAGCCTTAGCTACAAAAAAAATTAAAAAAAAAAAAAAATGTAGAAGTTAAGCTTAAAAATAGCAGTTGCTACAAAAATGAGAAGTTAGGCGTGTATCAATTTTGATTCATATGCCTAAAACTTTTAACTTCGTTAATCAATTGACCATATCTGCAAAAACTGTCCAAAATAAAACCAAGAGATGCTACAACAGTGGAACCTCAGCAATAAAACATAACATTTTTCACATTATCTTTGATCACCGGAAGAGGCTGAAACTCTCTAGTCCTTCCTGTTGTACTCCGACCACTCGAAGATGCACCATCTGATGTTTCACCTTCTATGTAATATCGAGCCCGAAAAGCTGCCAAATGGGCATAATAGGCAGGAGGGACTGCATAATTTTCAAACATTCAACCATTAACATTATGGTGGATCAAATAAATAAATTTTAAAAAAAAATTGAAAGATAGAGCGTGTAATTAATTAGACAGGGTTTGTACCTATGGAAACCGATCTAGTGCACCTTGCATACCTGAAAGGGATGTTAAAAGTTAACCAATTGCCAGTGAAAAGGATGCCAAAAACACGTGAAAGACAAATTGGTTAATGAAATGGATTTGTAAGGCATTACGTGTAGCAAAGATTGTTAGTCAGAGTCTGCAACCCATCAGCAGTGAAATTATTTTCATCAAACAAGACATGATAGTGTGCTGGGCGGCTTGTTCCCTGAAAAGTTCAGGCAATAATGCAAAATTATTTACCAATGCAGCAAACTCAACACAGCACATAGGGGAGCAGGTTCACTTCGTCCAACTTATTTTAGTAAGTTGCATAACTATTACCTGAATTCCAGCATGACTGTTAAGGTAGAAATCAAACTCTCTCTGGTGGCAAATCTTGGTGTCAATGACAGTGCCTAGAATAAACAAAAAATAGTCAGTTCCCCAGAAACAGATGCAATAAACAGTCTGTATGCTATAGACAAAAAGCCAACATGAAACCTGGAAGAATATTGCCACTCCTGTCCGTCTGACCACGATCAACAGGGAAGAGCCGTGTATGATGCCTTTTCTGGACCACGACGAAGGTAACTGGTGGAAGGTATTCATTCTCCAGTGAGTTGCAAGCCTGAAAAAGAAAATACATATAAACATTAAAGCTAAGAATGCTTTAGTATCAAACATTTTTAAGTGATGAAAATGATTAGTGACAGATCAAATCCAACATGAATTTTGTAACATGAAAGTATGCTTAATACTTGACACCATACCAGCACAGATGGCACAAGTGAAAAACCCACTACCCAAAATATGAGAATAACGTAAGAAAATACTTAACCAATATTATGGCTAATAAAATTCTTAATCCAACTAAAAATTATCAAAAAAGGCCATAATACCTTTCGAATGGCATCCATCTCATAAAGCAAGACCTGGTTAAATTGGCCCTCACTAACACCATCTCTGTCACAAGAAATAAAACAATATCAGCAACAACACAAAAAAGCCACCGTTAACATTATCAGACAATTATATTACCTGTAGAATATAATTCTTTCTGGTTTACGTCCAGTTTCTCTTCGAAATGCGATTAACAATTCCCTGCATAGAAGCAAATAGATAAGGGTCAAAGAAGGAAATTATAAAATCAGCTCCAGGCAAGGCACTCATAAATAGCATGAACGCAAAATCCTTACCGGATCATCCCAGAATGAATTAAGCCCCTCTGGGGATCCTGCCTTGATTTGTATAGATCCTGAATAATTTCTTCGCGATGGGCCTGTGCAGAGACCAGTCCTCTATATTTTGTTACCTCTGGCCAGTCCATTGAAGCTACTACCTGCAACAGTCCAATAAACCTCAACATAATGAAAATCGAGTAGGGACTGAGACAACAGGCAAATTTCACATACTGCTGCTATTGAAGGACTAGAGTCCTCCCCTGGTGATGGGTGAGTAACATCAGCACCAAATATAATTGTAGGACGATCTGTCACAAGGGGAATCCTCCTTTGAATAGCATCATTCAACACAGTGTTCCGACCACCAGCCTAGTAGAGTTCCAGTCATCAATTCAAATTATAAAAAAGTAACCAATTAAATACAAAGGAATGATCAAGTAAGCTGCAAAACAACAAACCTTAACATTGATCTTAAGGGCAACATTTTCAAAATACTGCTTGCTAAGCTTTGACGCCTGCCTTGGTTGACAACACTGTGAAATGATTCCTAATTCTGTTTCACAGACTCTTTTAATTTTCCCTGCAAAGAAGCAAGATCTCAGCCTCGGGCAAGACTTCTAAAGTTCTAAATATAAAGTTAACATCTGGTTTTGTTCATCACCATATGAACCACTGGAATCAGGTAGAATGATTATCAACAATTGAAGCTGTTTCCCTGTCTTATTTGCCTGCTTGCTAACATCAACTAGAACCCTCTCAATTTGGCTAGGATGAGCTGATTGTATCGGAAGGATAGGATGTTCATTGAAAACCTAGGGCATCGTATTAAATAAACTCAAAGATAAATCTACTAGATTATTAATGAAACTTCACGGTAAAAAAAATCATCATTAAAGTTTAGGCAAGGTATGGCACAGCAAAATACCATTCCTTTGCTAACACACATCTGAATTAATTGCCTACAAAATTCACGAGGCAAGTCTCGGTTGATATATGCTGAGAAGTTCACACATGTCCAAAAATCCACTCTCCCACCATTGACCATTTTCTGCAAAACCAGAAATACAAATTCGTCATCAGGCAACAATCTTGACAATTTTCTTGCATCATAAGCATTTGAATTCAGAAGTTCACCTTGTTAATCATGTTCCATTGCCCTTGACGAGGGTCAACATTTGCTTCCCCGCCGCTCTCATGATATTTAAGCTAAAACAATCACCAAAAAAAAAAAAAAAAAGACAAATAGCATAAATTGAGAATGAAAATAAATTAACATATAGAAACCTGCGAGCACCACACAATTACCATGGGAGCGGGCAAAACTCTGGCATCAACATATGTAAGATCTTCCCTCACTTGAATTCCAAATTCATCCCTCACAAGCACATCTCCATTATAATTGTTATACCTAACCATCTGTGCATAAACAAAAAAAAGTTACAAGCCAAATTTACAAGTCAACAAAAGCAAAATTATCAACAAATAATAAGCTCTTTAAAGACAAGGTTATACACCTGCTTGATGCTATTTTCTCTTTCATGAGGTCTTTGGCATGTTGCTCTTAACAGTGCAGTTACTTGTCTTTCATTTAGTCTCTTTGTATACCTTTGTCCTTCCACAATTTTACAAAGCTATGACACCAGTCATAGGCATAGTAAGTGAACTGTCTCTAACATAAAAAGAAAAAAAAAATCTGCTCATGTAAAAGAAGAAGACCTCCATTGGCAAATAAATAGGCTTTGAATCACTCCCAGCTTGAAGGGCAGGCAAGAATGTATATTTCAGCACAATATTGTATTTCTGACGAAAATAATTGACAACTGTCACATCTTGACTGTTATCATCAGGAGTGAAGCTGGAAGAGAAAACAAAATTAGGCAGGAAACTGAATGAATCAGAAAAGAGAACAGCTAATAGAAAAGCACAACTGCATTTACACTAGTAGTATCACCATGAGCTAAGATTAAACCAGCCCTAATATTTAAGTTTCATTTAGAAATTTGCTTGGATGCATGGCCCATAACATTAAAAACAAAAATGAGAATAACAGATAGTCAATATATAAATCACTGCCACAAGGTCAGCTACATTTTTAGCCTTTCACTGGAACTTTTACACTTTCTACATTGCTTAAGACTACAATAACAAAAATCAACCAAAAACCAACTTAAAAGAAAAAGAAAAAACGAACAAATATTGAATTATATAATACTTGAACTAAAAATTCAGAAGCTTACAATATTTGACTAAGAGGTTGATTGGATACACCAGTGATCTTGTAGCTTTTAACATACTTCATGTGACTTAGCTCTACTTTCACGCCTCTCAGCGACTTTTTTACCTAAAAATTGCAGGTTAAAATAAAGGTTTATCAAATTGAATTCAGCAAAGGAAAAAAATAAGGTAAATTTACTAGATTTGATGAGGAAAAAACTACCTTAATTCGATCTTGTTCAGACATAGGCCTTGACAAGTCTCTCAGCTTTAAGTATTTAGCAACAAATTCAGTCACAACAAGTGGCTCATAGAATGATCTGGCTGACACATCTGTGATAAGGAAAAAATTTGAAAAAAATGAATACGCTGATAAAGAATTAAAAAGAAAAAAAAATGAAAATAAGAACTTAAAGAAACTCGACCAATATTAAGGGATAATCCCATCTGGGTAGGGCGTAGGCTTTGATAATATCCTCTCCAATATTCTATACCATCGCCAAGCTCACCCTTTGGTCCTAAAAGTGTTGAGAAAAAAGACCTCCCAACAGTGGTATATCTGGTAAAATATTTTCGAATATAAACAAAATGCAATTCAGCTAATAAATTCACAAAAACTGGATGAGAAGAAGAAAAGAAAAAAATTTAAGGGGAAAATTCAAATATACACTTCTGATGGAGCTTCCCTAAGAACAATATCTAGAACTTGGATGGTTTCTTGTGGAGCATCCATTTGTCTACCACGCAAAAACTGTCGCAGGTTATGGATATCAGCCCTAGATGCAAATTTAATTGCGACCCTAAATTCACGATCCCTCCTGTAAAAGCAGAGTAACAACTTTGATCAAGCTTCAATAAGAAAGATCAAATGACTGAAAGTGTATGTTCAATAGAAAAAAAAATGCAACATGGAAAAAAAAAAAGCAGAATCAAGATCAAACAAATGAAAGTTGTAAACTGTTACTTTTTTGAGCCAGAAGCCTGATCATCCTTCTCCGGCAACTTGACAACAAATTCCTTAGATTCAAATGGCAGGGGCCCTGCAGTGTAGAGGCTTTTTCTGCCATCATAAGCTGGCATTCGTTTGCCCAAGTGTGACTCACTATACAAGCGAACAAGCTGAGAGATGACATCCCGGTTTATCTTCTTTGAAGTCACTTCAGGACTTATGGTCACCTTCATTAGAATCATTAATAGAACTTGTCAACGAACTAGGGGCTAAACAAACGAAAAGACAAAAGACAAAAAAAAATAATAAAATCCAAAGAATGTACACACAAACATAAGCAATTAAAGACAATTCAAACAGTGAAACAGCACAAATAAAACGCATTTGATAATTAGACACATATATTTGAGATAGAGAACCTTACATCGTACTGATGAAGATCTCGGTCTGCAATTTCGACCAAAAAATGGTTAGCCTTCACAACGCACTTCTTTCCTAGCGTCCCAAATCCTGGCCTGGACGGAAAACGAACTGCCTTCGAAGACGCCGGCGGCGTACCTTCCTTGATCTCCGGATCTCCAGTTGTGAGCTTCAGCCCCAACTCTCGGCTAAGCTCTTCTACCGAAGTCGAACTCGGTGGCGCCGGAGCTCTCACAGAATGACCTCTTGAAGAAGAAGCCACAGCTTGAGTAGGCGGTGGAGCTCTCGAAGAAGAAGCCACAGCTTGAATAGGAGGCGACGAAGCAGCAGATGGTGACGGAGTTAACGTAGGGAAAGAAGCCGCAGATGCAGATGCCGGCTGACGAGATATCGGAGGGAAAGACGAATCCGGTGGAGGAACAGCAGCTGTTTGAGTGAAAGTTGGAGGCGGACCATAGCCACGACCGCCGCCACCGCCCCTTCCAGCTCGACCTCTACCTCCTCTATCTCCGCCGCCGCCCCTTCCACTTCGACCTCTACCTCCTCCATCACGAGGACCGCGACCACCACCACGCTGAAATGAAGGTGACTGAGGATATTGTTGATCCGACCGCCTACCACCAGCACCACCACGACGAGACATTGTATCAAAACGTTTAAACGGTTTATAAATGAGAATAAGCTTTCGTTTTAGAAAGAAGCATATATATAGGACTCTGAGCGTAGTGAGAGAGAAGACGTGTTAGAGAACGTGGTGGTTAAGTAGTACAAGTAGTAGACTAGCAAGTAAATTTATTTATGACGATTATACCCTCTTAATTAATTTTATTAATTTTATCTCTCCAATCTAATTTATTCAATTGTTTGGCAAAAAAAAATCTAATTTATTCAATTAAAAATTTATTTCTATTTACTAGTAATATTTTACCTAATTATTGTAAATTAATAATGCATGAATAAATAATAATAAAGCTATTTAATGAACAATTTAAATACTCAATTAACGGTGGAGCCGTCCTATAATTAATTAGATAAGGTCTAATTCCATATTAATAGATAAATTTTGAATCTTCACCTCTTTTGAACTAAAAAAATTGTAATAATAATAATTAGCCATTTCAAAGGATAATAGTCAACTTGAGAGTTAAAATTAGGTCAATCAAATGGGTTTATATTTCGAATTTTGAGTTTTTAAATATGTGTTAACTCAAAATGAACTCAAAATATTTTTAAATAAACTCATTTATATATTAAGATTAAATTTAACCTTTCATTTTAATAAACAGTTGAAAAATATTAATGTTTAAAATATGAGTTTTCAATAGTTAATTTGAATTATCCACTGAAAAAAACTCTAAATATTTAATTTTTATATTTTATCAAATTAATAAAATTAGTACAAAAAAAAAATACGTTTTGCTTGGTGAGTGACAGTATAAAGGCAATTAGTATTAATTATTTACTAATTACAATTAAATGGGCAGTTATTGAGAAGTTGAAGAGGTAAGATTTTATTGCCTTCAATTTAGATATCTTAAAGATTGGGATAATAAATTTAGCAGTATTTTGTGCTCCAATTATTTGTGAGAATGATTGAGTTTATGGTCCCAATATAAGAAGGATTAAAATTGAATTGAAGATAATAAATGTGTTATTAGTAATTTAAGTGGTTATTAGTGTGTTATTAGTAATTTAAGTAGTAAATTTTTTTATTTAATTTTCACTTCATGGAATAAAATATTTGTAAAGGATTTATCAAAAAAATATTTTGAAAAATAATTAAAATTAAAGCATAATTGGTAGGCCATGTCCATCCTACTTATATAATATAATACTTAATTATTTAATACTTTATAATTATTTAAATAAAAATATATGTAAAAATACATATTTTTTATTTATTTTTTATTTTAGATATATTTCTCTCACAAATATTTTATTTATTTTTCTAAAAATGGACTTAAAAATAACAAGGACAAAAGGTACACTACACAAAAACTATAAAGGACACATTTATCAGAAGGCAGAAAAAAAAGGTGCTGCGGCACGAGCACCACCATCACCACCACCACACCACCGTGGTGCTGGCAAACCACATCTTGCAACCTGTAGGCTGCAGAGGTCAGGCAAGATTAGGTCAGGTCAGTGACAAGTCTACTCAAAATGCGGAAAAGGTCGGGGAAGCTTGTCTTGGAACAAACCTGGAGGCTACCGCCGCCTACAAAAGAAATAATAATGGTGATATTAATTGAGTTTATTTGCTTTGTTTTGTCGTTTTGGCTTAGTACTTTAATGGTAAAAATAAACAGAACAAGGGGTATTTTGGGATATATGGCTTGATACTCAATGGGCCCTACGTAGATTATACTAGTATTACGTTATTAATAAATAATTATATATATTAAATAATCTTCGAATAGAAAGATTTATGTAGGACCCATTTGCTAGTTGGGATCCACATGAATTAATTCCTAATATATCGATGCTTCAGAGGTTCGAAGTCGTGGTAGTAAGTAGTAATTACAGTCGGAGTTGGGACCCATCATCAAGATCATTTGTGGGATCCATACGTGCTTTTTCAAAGAGGGTTCGCTTTAATATTTTTTTGTTTCTTTAAACTATAAAATATTTTTAACAAATTTATCGCAATTTAATATTTTTTATTATTATGTATGTTTATATTAGTATTTCTTTTATGAATAATAAATTTTTACATATAAACACACAAAAAATTTTATTTTATTTTATTTTTAAAATAATATTAATAAATAAATATAATTTTTTAAAATAAATTAATATAATTTTATAATTAAATAATACACCAGTATCCACTTAATAAAAAAATAATTATATGCATATATAATATTAAATGACTTAAATTATATTAAAAAATTTAACACAAATTAATAAAATTTAAATATATCATATAATAATAAATAAATAAATCATAATTATTTTAAAATATATAAAAAAAATTATTTAATTATTTTTAATTATGTCAAATAAAATAACATTATTTAAAATTATCGTGATATGTGCAGATTGCTTTGCCAATAACTTTTATTTATTTATTATTTTTTTTTTTTTGCCAATCGAAGGAAACTTTTTTGAGAAACATAGTCCATGATGCGAGCGTATAGTATACTATAATATATTCTTTTTAAAGGTGGACACGTTTCGAGTGAAGGTTTGGCCTTGTTTCAAATTACTTAAAAGGACAATACTTTTTGATTTATTCTTCCGATTGGAAGTTGGGTTATGGTGGTGTTGATGCTCAAATTGGCGCCAACTTCGCTTGTAACGCCAACTTAAATTTTAAAAATAAATAAATAAAAGCGTTAACTTTTTTTTTTTTTTTTTTGCCAAGGAAAAAAAACGTTAACTTCGCTTAAAAGGCTTGTCGCCATCGCAAAACCGCTTTCAGCAAGGTCTAAGCTTTGAAAAAAACAGCTCAAAATTATAAAATAAAAAAAAAAACAAGTTTTATTTAAATAATTAGCTTGATATAATTTTTTTTATGACAATATATGTATTTTTTTTATTAAAAAAATTAATTCCAAAGTGTTTTTTAATTATTCTGAAAAAACGTTAACTTCGCTTAAAGGGCTTGTCGCCATCGCAAAACCGCTTTCAGCAAGGTCTAAGCTTTGAAAAAAACAGCTCAAAATTATAAAATAAAAAAAAAAAAAACAAGTTTTATTTAAATAATTAGCTTGATATAATTTTTTTTATGACAATATATGTATATTTTTTTATTAAAAAATTAATTCCAAAGTGTTTTTTAATTATTCTGAAATTTTTATAACAAAATATATGAAATTTAAAAAGTCTCGTTTAATTATTTTAATTTTTAATTTTTTAAATTTATCTAATAAAAAAATAATACTAAAATCATATATAATAATATGAGTGAAAAAATTATATATAATAAAGTGCATAAAAATTTGTATTACATTAATTAAAGAGTGATGTAACAGAGTGTATAAAGAGTGATATATTACTTTTTAGATATAAAAAATAATATATCACTCTTTATACACTCTGGTACATTACTCTTAATTTATTTTCTTCTTTATTTTATTTTTTAAGAATAAATAATTTATTTGAATTTTATTTTTTAAGATAACTTTTTATAATAAAAAGTATAACATATATAAATACTCTTAATTTATTCTCTTCTTTATTTTATTTTTTAAAGATAAATAATTTATTTGAGTTTTATTTTTTAAGATAACTTTTTATAATAAAAAGTATAACATATATAAATAGTACATTTGAAATATTCTAATAATAAATATATATAAGATCTGAAAATAGATCTAAACAAAATTCTCTTCCCTCTTGTGTGAAGTTGAATTATCATTGTCTCACCATCGTTAATTAGATAAAACTAACTATTAGAAAACGCAAAAAAAAAAAAAAAAAACTTGAACTTTTTTATTTTTTCTTTTTTTAAAGTAAAGCAACCATACCATGTGATTGTTGTCCTCAACTGACTTTTTCTTTTTCTTTTTCTCTTTTTTCAAACAAACAATGTAAAATATTAAGAGGGCAACACTGCTAAAAACAAGAAAAATGAAACACAACACTATTTAAGGTTACCCATCTTCTTCAACCTAAAAAAGAAAAATGAAAACAGAAAGAAGAGTTGCCCGTTCTTTAGGTATGAAAAGATAGACAATAAGTAAAGCATGTATTTACAGCCATGCACAACAGAATGGATTTACTTTTTTTTTTTTAATTAATAAAAGATATGTTTTTAATTTTAATAACATGTAAGATTAGAAAGAAAATCAACTACTAATTGTACTAAAATATTATTTAACTTTTAGAATCGGTTCACTTTGTAAATAAATATATTTTTCAATTTTTTTATTCCTTAAGTTTGAATATGAAATAATTATGAATAGTACATTTTTAATTAAAAAATAGATAAATTTAATATAATATAAAAAATAAAAAAAAATTATACAATGACCTCGTCGAATTTACAAATTTTCAAAATTTAATAATTTTAGTGAAACCACTTTAATGCAATCGTTATTTAAAATATATATAAATGAATAAAAAATTTTAAAAAAGTTCAACAAGGAAGAAAAATACTATAAAATTCTTGTGGAGTTGGTGATACTATAATAAGATGAAATTAAAATACAAAAAATAAAGGAAACAAAATGTTTAAGTTAGATCCTTTTCATAAAGTTGTATCTATTGATGATAAAAAAAAAAAAAAAAAAAAAACCACCTTATAAAATTATCATTTATAAATAAGTGCGTTATATTTTTAATATGTACGTGTATCTAATTTAAAATTATATATATATATATGATGCTAACTTTTATATGTTATAATTATTTTTTCTTGCAGAATGAAATTTAATATTTTAAGATCTTATATCACTTATGATAAATATATATATTTATTATATAGTTGTATAGTGTCATGAACAAGTGTATCATGATCTTTATTCTTATGTACTTCTCATTTAAAAAAATATATATTAAAAAAAATACCAATGCGCTAAGAAAAATGAAAATTAAAAAAGCAAATCAGTATGCCAAGGTTCAATCGTCAATGAGAAGTAAACAACGTAGGAAGATTCTTTTTCACTTTACAAGGAACAAACGGATCAGTGTACTTTGGAGGAAATAAAAATGTTTTATTTCAATAAAAAGAAAAAGAAAAATTAATAACAGTGTGAAGTTACTCCAAAACCATCTTTCCTATATTCAATCAATTTTTTTAAAATCGCACTATAACCAAAAGGAGGATAATTTCCAAATCAATTGAATTGAGTTAATCAATATTATATTATTCATTTTAATATCTAATTATTTTAAATGATTGAACATTTAAAAATTTATCATACTTAATTATTATGATTTTACGCTCAAAATTTAAACAAATTTATAATAATTTCAAATGATAGCATATTAAAAAGAACAAGAAATTAATCAAATTTCATTTTATTTGTCGCGAAAATATTATTAATTTTTTTTGTTTAAAAAATTAGTATAATTTTAATTTAAGAATATTAGTAAAATTTTTTATTTTGGTGCTTAAGATAAAAAAAAAACATTTGGATAAATGTTACACAAAAAGAAATTTTAAATATAAGAACAAAAATAATTTCTCTATATAAAATATATACATTATATAATATGAATTTGTAAACGATACAAAAAAATCAAAATAAGTGTCATATGCCATCTGCCTAAAAAAGTTTATCCATTTTATTTTCTCACACAATTTAAGAAAATATCATTAATTACTTACCAACTCATAAATTTTATTATATTTTTTCACTTATACACTTATATATACTTATTTATTAATACTTTTATTATTTATTTTGAGAATACATATTTTAATTAATAAGAATAAAATTAATAAATATCCATATTTATTTTTAAAGTGAACAAGTATTTTGAAATATGCTATAAAAAAAATAATAAATAATTTTTTTGATACAGATGAAATATATAGTAATAAAGGTTGGAGAATATTAGGATAATTTTTTTAAAAATATTTTTCATTAATCAATTAATTAAAAAATTTCAACTGCTGATAGATGAAAATTCAAACTCCTAATAAATACCATAGCAATAATAGTATAAACAGAAGGAGACCAAGTGCATTTTCAGTCAACTAGGATGATGTGTTGTCTATGAGGTGATGCTTAGCTCTTAGAAGAAGAAGATTGGAAGATGCCAGGAAACGGTCCTAAGACTTTATTTTGTTTTTATTTGCAGTGGGTCAAGCTAATATTGTACGGAATCTGCAAAAATATTTTGCCAATAATTGATACGGCTATTAAAATTACACTAGTTGGTGAATGCCCATCATCATTTTATAGTCGGATTAATTTATTACAAAATTATCAAATATAATTTTTAAGTGAAAAAAAAAATTTAAATTACTAGACCAGTTTTCATTTTAACTAATTTCATTATCTATTTTTTTATTTGATTATCTAGGAATATGGGTAAACATTAATTGGTATAAATCATTTAACTAAATCGAATCAATGTAATTTAAATAAATTGATTCAGTTAAATAATTAGGTTAAGAAATATAAAAATTTTGATTTTCAATTTTTAGTTCGATTAAAAAGTTTCATTTACCAAATTAAATGAACTAACTTGTTTACTTATTTTTTCATTTTTTTAGATAAATAATTTAGAAATTTTAATGTATCAATTAATATTTATATACTTATACTTTTTATTTTTCATTTATTTTATAAATTTATAATTTAATTGATGCATAAATAATTTGCATATTTAAATTTATGAAATATTAGGATGTATTATTTATTTTTAATATTATGTGGCATTATTTCATATCATGATTTACTTTTTTTTTTAATTTATTTATATAAATAAATTTAAAAATTTCAATGCTATATATGATAAATAGTCATAATATATTTAAATTTACATTTATTTTTTAAATTAAAAAATAAAATTAATTAAAATTTAATATTTTAATTCGATTAATTTGATTTTATGATTATTTTATTTTGATCGATTCAGTCAATATTTAATTTCGATTTTCTTGAGTTAATTTTTATATTTACCAAGGTTAAAAATTTATTTCTTTTAGAGTATATTTGGAAAATGAGTGGAAAATAAGGGAGGAAAAAAATACCTTAAAATTTATGAAGTTTATATTTTTTAATATTTTAGTACAAATTTTAAGGTATTTTCTACTTATTTTCTCCCAAAATGAGAGAAAAATTGATGAAAAAGGGCTTATTTTGGTGCCAAAATATTAAAAAAATTAAAGTTTACAAATTTCAAAATATTTTTCTCCCTTATTTTCTTTTCTTTTATTTTCCACCAATTTTCCAAACACTATCTTAGATGGTTGTTGGATATAGTGGGTCAAGCTCCGTACTTATTAAAAAAAAAAAAAGAATTTGTGGATAGAGTTTTTAAAAAATTTGATTTTTTTTTTAAATTTATATCTAATCCATAAACATATTTAACAATAATTAAAGAACAAGACACTGAAAACTAAAAATTTTAACTTTCAATATTTTATTATAATTGGATTTTGAAATTTACTTCAATTATCACTTTTATCAAATCCGTCAAACTAACTAATTAGAGTCAAGCTAAATATTAACCCTATGTTTGGTTGATTTTTTAGGAAAAAAATAAAATAAGAAAGGAAAATAAATTTATTTTCTTTTATTTATTTTTCTTCCTCGTGTTTGAATAAAAGAAAAAAAAAAAAGAGAATAGAGAAAATAAATTCAAAATTTTAAGATTATAAATGAATAGTTATTTTCCTTCCAAATCTCACTTTTTCTCTCCAAATTGGAAGGAAAATGAAAGGACTAAAATAAATTTTCTTTTCTTTTCTCCCTCTATTTTTCCTTCTTTCTCAAAAAAGGGAAAATCAAAACACCTCATTATTTTCTACCCATATTTTCTTTCTTTCCTTATTTTACTTCAATCCAAACATGGGGTAACTCTCAATTATTCATTTAAAAAGCCCTAAAATGAAAGAATCAATCGGTATTAAAGAGTAAAGCAACAGATATCTATACATGCTTTCAGACCTGGAAATTTTGCTTTCACAACCAAAGACAAATCTCGTCGCTGTCTAGCATTTTTGACTGATAATCCAACCACTACTTGAAAAGCCAAAATAAGCTTTTTGTCGTAAGAACCTAAACCATTGGCTAATTGCCAATTTGGCTTGTAATTGTTTTTTGTTGGGTTGAAGTTTCTTGCTTTTTTACCTAAACACAGGAAATTTTACCTCTTTTGAGTTGGAATTATATTTTATAATAGTTTTTCTATTGTTGATTGTAATATGTGAAATTTGTTAGATACATTCCAATTTGAATAATATGCAATGTAATCCTTATATTTTCAATTAATTCAAAGTTAAAAGGAAAGCAACTCCAGAGATTAGATAATAAATAAGTTTGTATTATATATTATTGATTATAGTTTGATTTTTAGAATTAATACTTCAAAAATCATTTTTAAATGCACAAATTAGATAAAAAAAATGTATTTCTAAATTTATACATTTTGTTTAAAGTCATATGAAAATTTCATTATTGATTTAAAGTGTGTTGTTTCCAAAATAGCAATAAGTTGTTGAGTAAGGACTAAGGAAAGAGGGGATCAAGTGGGCTACAGCCTTCTTAAACCTATTAATGAGGGGCAAAATATACTAGACCGGATCCATGCTTAACAAGCGGAACAAGACCAATAAGACTCAGTTCGAGGAAAAAGTAATACATTTCATACTTGTATAAAAAATTCAGGATGAATTAGTAAATAAACTATAAACTTAGTATATAACTGAAATTAGAATTATACTCCTTGTCTGAACAAGGTAAGAAAGTGCAATTTATAAATATCTTAATTGTAAAACATTAAAGTCATATTCAATCAAATTGTAACTAAACCAAACTGAATAATTCTCAAAACATCTAGATTATTCAATATAGTTTCATCTAAAATCATTCAATCCAATTACATTCCACTTGTCCAGTTAATTATTGTTTGATCAAATTCAGTTTGATCACCAATAAAATACAAAATTTTTTAGGTGTAAGATTATAAAAATTTGGTCATATATTATATTTTAATCTTTATTTTATGTAAAAATTTTCCTCAAATATATAAAAGTTGGTTTAACTATATATACACCATATTTATGTAAAATAAAGCCTAAGAAATTTTACCTTCTATAAAAAAATTTATGACTCTGTCATTGTAATTGACAATTAACGATTAACTCTTAAAAATTATTAGTTAGGATCAAGGAATTAAAGATGTAATTAAAATTATTATTTTTTATATTCGCAAGATTAAATAAAAGAAGAAGAATAAAGCTAATCAAACGCAAAGCATAATCCCAAACTATAAATCCTTGAGTACTATGGGGATTGGTGACCCAGCTTAGTAAGATGGGCTGTAATTATATTGGCTTTTCCGTGAATATAGCAGTTACAAATATTAACTTCTAAAAATTCAATTGTAATTTTAAAAAGTTTACTGTAAAATTTTTTAAAAAATTAATTCTAAACTAATGATGGAAAATTCAAACACTAAAAATTAACTCTCAATTAGTCCCTCAAAAATGTGTATATTTAAGTAACTTTCCACTATACAAAGAAATCAATGATATGTATTACAATATTTAACATTTAAAAAATTAAAGATTTAAATGTAAATATTTTTTATTTTCAATATATATATATATATATATATATATATATATATATATATATATATATATATATATATATATATATATATATATATATTGTATACTATTAAATTAGCAATCTAATTTGCAGCAAAAAAAAAATAGCATTCTAATTATCAACGGTAACTATTTAAGGTATTATTTGGATGAGATTAGTGCGGTAAATAAATAGAATTTATTGAAAAGTTAAAAAAAAAAGGGGGGGGGGGGGGGGGGGGGGGGGGTTGTTATTTGATTGCCATGATTAAATAAAGTTCCTGAAAAGTAAGAATCTCCACTTTGTTTTAATAAGGAAAATAGTTTTCTTGTGGACTAGGTAAAAATCTTATTTTATCTCTAGTGAGAGAAGTAACTTTCTTATGGACTAAGTAAATGAGACTTTCTTAGTTAAGATAAATATAAATTAATATATCTATATTTCATTAATGATTTTGCAAGATTATTGTCTTTTGTATTATTATTTTTCTTATAAAAATGACAATATAAAATCAAATAAAAAATACTTTCCAAGAAGTTACATACAAATTAAACATATAATTATTTATATTTTTTAGAAAATAACTTTTCAAAAAATCTATTTATTGGGAAATATGTTATATGATGTGAAACAGTACTTGATAGAAAAATTATTATTTAACATATGAGATTTAACATAATTAACTAATTCATCATTATTTTTTAAGAAACAATCATTCTCTCTAATTTTTGTACTTTTTTATTAAATTTGTGAAAATAACTAAAATGCTCTTGTGTATATTGATAAATATATTTTTTATTTAAAAATAAAAAGTAGAAATTTTAAATTAATAAAATGAAGTAATAATTATATAATATTCATTTAATCATTTAATTATTATTTAATTTTATTAATATAATTTTTTTATTTTTATTATATATAATAATTATATAATTGTACAATAATAATAATTTTATAATTTGCTAATATTAGATACAATATAAAATATATAAACAATGACATTTTTGTTATATTTTATAAAATTTAATAGCAAAATATAAAAATTGGATAGAATGACTAAATAGTTTGATAAAAATAAAATTAAAAGACTAATTAATTAATTTTTTAAAAATAAAAATAAATTAATTAATTAGATTAAATTTTAGGGATTAAATAGTAATTTATCCAAAACAAATTGTGGTAAGTTTCCTGGCAAGTAAAAAGCAAGGACCCGCTCTTGATATTCTTTCTTAAACATTCGCAGGAAAAGACAATGTGAATCGGATGCGTTGAACTTTTGATCAATAGAGTGCGTTCCCATTGCGTTGTTACAACACATTGACTCATGACCTTGAGTTTGGGAAAAGTTGAACAGAAAAGGAGAAAGGGGAAAAAGCAAAGGAAGAAAAAAAATTTTTATTTTGACTTACGAAGGAAGGAAAATTAAAAATAAAAAAAAGTAGGGAAAAGACATCAAAATTCCCGACTCATTTTGAGAGCAAGGGAAATGGAATTTTCTTTGAGAACGTTCTAAAGTGCATACATACACGTAGTGGGAGCTGCATTTAGGGTGTGAGCTTACGCACTCCTTAGATTCTATCTTTAAGATTTGATTAATATTCTATATTGGTGACTGAGTACTGCTCAGATAGTAGTACGAGAAAATGCAGCATTAGACCTATATGTGAAAAAAATCTGTAATAAACTAAAAACAGGAGAAAATCCGGCTTATATTTCTATCATCACAAAAATAAAATTAGAATCTGAGTCACTTTTACCAAAAACTCTAACTGTGAAAAAGAGCTCGATCTCCCTCCTGCCAATCTATGCCAATTGAACAACTACTATTAGGAATTAAAATGCGAAAATCTATCAATCGATTTCTTACTTTAAAGTTCTGAGAATATATGAAAAAAATTTTCAAAAATTATGGTTTTACGAATAATCACCATAAAAATTATAAAGATATTAAATTGTTATATGTGTTAGAATAAGCATTAATTAATATGACTTGCTATAATAGGTTAACGAGCTTTTTATAAATTATTAAATTTATTACATAATTTTTTAAACCTAGAATAAAAAAAATAATGACCAATTCCCAATAATCTCTCACCCATATATTGGTTAATGTGGATAAGATCCATAGAAGGGAAATTGTGAATAGAATTGACCATTAATTACAAATTATTATAAAGTAGAATAATAATAAAAAAAAAATTATGGGATTGACTTAATAGCAATGTAACGAAAGATGAATTCTTATTATTTAAATGTTTTTTTGTGCCTTTTGGCTAAGAAGTTTTATTTTAATGTTATAAATAAATTTAATTTAAGAACGATCATTTGACAGCATGTTTGTTTGTCCAAATTTTTTTAACTATTTTGTTAATCTCTTTGATTCTATATTTTTCTTTTATATAATTATAGTAAATTTCACCAATATTAAATTTGCATAGTAATGCATAAAATAGTCAACATGACATGTATATATATTTAATTTAATTATTTTTTAAATGATTTATATTTAAAAAATATTTGAATTTTTTAATATATATATATATATATATATAAAATTTTGTACAATTAATATTAAAATTATTGATAATTGAATTTTTAATTGTTGCATACGAAAATCAAAATATTGTCATTTTGATTTTCCAAAGCCTTTATTGGAAAATATAATGTTACTGACATAAAATATGTTTTTTACCAAAATTTAATGTAATTTTAATTTCAATGCAAACTTATAATTTTGAATATGGGTTCCTATCATAGTACTGACAAATATGAACATTATTATTTGTTACAACTGTTTTTGATACCTTTTCTAGAATTATAATAACCATAGCTTTTTTTTTGGTACTTTTTCTGAAATTTCATACTATTCTATTTTTTTGGTGTCTTATACATTTATATGAATAGTAAAATAAACATAGATTTATTGTATATAAATGTCAAATCACCCCCAGCAACATATTTGAGTTTTGTGCATAGAAATGATAACATGAAAACTACCGAAACTATCAATGTCATTCATCAGGAATATGATATTTAGGGATTTATGGACCATCAATCAAAAGAAAAATTCAAGCATATAGGCTAAATCTACCTTTAGCTCATATCACAAAAACCAATTTTAGAGAATTTGTACTGCATAAAGGTCATTGATGATATCAAATTGGTATTTATAAGGGTATTTATATGGATCGGTAAAACATGAAAATCCTATTTTATGCAGTTATAGACAATTATGCTTATGGGTTTTTACTCAAAATGGATCTTTTAATCATCTTAGACTCTTGATTTTTGGGCTGATCATAGATGAATTTGCACAAAGACTTATACAAATAAGTCTTCAATCCATAAATGTGACTCATGTAGGTTTTATTTCTAATCTGTGCCTTAAAATTTATGGACCACTGTAAACAAGTATATATACTATTTTCATCACGCAAAATTATAATTTTGAGAAGTATAAATTCTTTGAAAATGCATTAATTTATCTAAATTATATTTGACTTGTACAATTGAATAAAAATTTCAACTGGAATAGGGTATTTCTTTATTGAATTATAATACTATATAATTAAAAATCACTTAAATTATTAAGATTATTTACACTTTTTTGGATAATAAGATTATTTACACTTATATCAATTAAATATATACTTATGCAAAACATTATTAGATTATTGTACTTATGAATAATTTAATAACATAAAAAATTTAAAATGGTAAGAGAAAGGTTAATCACTATAATTAAGCATAATAAATCATTTAATAATATTAATAGAATATTATTATTTTTCATTATTTTTTTTGTAAATTTGATTTTTCACCTGGATATGAATTTTAAACATTTTAGCTACATCCCTAATTTAAGATTTATTGATTTTAATTTTAATTTTTGTAGGATAAAAAGTTTGCTAATAAATATTTTTTTAAGGAGTAATGTACAAGTGATAACAAAAAATATTAAATCAAATAATTTCGACTCCAACCCCACTGTGTTAGTCCCTGAGCTAAACCCACCAATATGAACACTAAACACCGAATTGGCCAATTTCGTTATTAATGAAATATTATAACATTGTTTGAAAAATGAAGATTTTATTCTTTGGCAAAAAAAAAAATGAAGATTTTATTTATATATAAAAAATAGGTCATCAATCTCAAACAAAAAAACAAAAAAAAGGTAACCAATAAGTTGCCCTTCAATGATATATTTAATAAGATTTATAGTTTCAAAGCTAACAAATTATCATAAATATTATTGAAAAGGTATCAAATTAATTAGAATCATTCGATTTTAATCTAATTGTTAAAAATTCAATATTTATTAATGGATAAATATTATAATAACCATTAAAATTACACTCATTTATATTAATTTATAAATGAGAGCGGTGAGATTCTATTGAAATTTTATTCAAATTTGTATATGATTATTATTAAACTAAGTTAATGTTCAGTAAAATTGAAAATTAACTTCTAAAAATTTAAGCGCTGAATTATTATTAATAATGTAATTTTTAAATTATAAAAATATTTAAATACTTAATCACTTATTATATTAAATTTATATTTTAATTTAAAAATTTTAAATTATTATTTTAAATAATTTTTCACTTAGTTAATATTTTTAAAACGTATGTTATTAAATAATTTAAAACAGTTGACTCAAGAATGCGAAAGTTGTCTCCCTCTAAACAGTCTTGCTCTATTATCCAGATTTTCTTGTCAAGGGTAGTCTCAGTGGCTCTAACCACCAGAGGAAACCCCTGTTTCCTTCTCTTTTTGCACTATTTTACTTGCTTTTTAGTAGATTTTCTTTACTTTATGTTTGATTTAAACTATTTTTGTCTCCTGATTCTATTGAATTATGGTCTTTGTATTTTGCGATCTAGTTGCTAGGCGGAGATCTCACTATGAATGACTATGGCTCTATCTGGTCTGTTCATCAAATCCATTTTTTACCATTTTTTGTTTTAGATGAATGGTGGTGGACAGGGGAAGATTTTGCTAGATACAGTTGTGACTCCTTCAATCTAGATTTTCTGAGAGTTAATTTTTAGTTCGGGAGGAGACCAAAGCCTTTGCCAAAGAGAAGACTCATCAAAGACCAAGGTGGCTTCGACAGTGGGTCTTTATTCTCTGTCAAGTTGGCTTTGTTTTTGTTTCTCTGGGGCTGTGGTGGGCTATTTTGGGAGCCTAGTTGTGTAAGGCATCTAAAGCTAGTCACGATGCGTTCACCTTGTACATTGCAGTGTTTTTTGGCTCTTTTTTGTCTTCAATGGTGGTGGAAGCATCAAATAAGGTGGCTAAATCTGAAAGGAACAAATGCCAAAGGTATTTTAGGGTTACATTTGTTCTATTTGGCCTTCAAGCCGTGTATCTCTTGAGCATGAAACCTAGTTCAAAAAACCTTTTTATGAATATGTCTATTTATACCATAGGTCCTTTATATTGTAACCTTTTGGTTTTTTTTTTTGTACTTGCACTGTATGCAGGCTTCTTGCCCCTTTTAAATGCCAGCATAATATATCTTCTCTAGAAAAAATAATGATTAAATGTTAAAAATTTTAATTTGAAGTGATAAATGATATTATCAAATATCATGCTGCTGTTAGCTTTGAAACACTCTAAATTAGGTTAAAAAAAATGAAAAATTGGTTAACAATATGAGAATTGAGAAGTACTTCTACTTTCTCAAGAATGCAAGCCCAATTTGACCCTGGTGTTAAAGCCCAATTATTTATAGACTTGGCAGAAGAATGGACTAAATCAGCCCATGGTTGCAAAAATACCAATTATCTATTTATTTTTTTTAATTTAATTCTGATTAAAATTTAAATTCAAGACTTCATTTGCTCATTATCAAAGTTGATTTTTTAAAAAACCTAAAATATTATTAGAAAAATCATATAAATTATTTTTTAATCAAACTTTGAATTTGCCCTTATTAGAGTTATGCAATATGTTAGGAGCATAGGAATCATATTACTAATCATATTAATTTTATAAGTATAAAAGTAATATACTCACTAGGGCTTACTTCAAGAACAATACATTCTGTTTTATTTAATTTGCCAAGGAAATAATTGGGCAAATTAATTTGCAATATGGTACCCATCACTTTGAAAAACATTCTTTTAAAAAAAAAAAAAAAGTAGTTAATACTGTTCAAAATTTAGTTGAGAATTTTTATTCAATTAAACATTCTTTTTCCTTTATATTTAATGTTCAAAATTGAATCTATCTGAATCATTATATTAAACAATATGCATGAAACCTGAATTAGGAATCTGTTGCTTGCTGTAAAGGGCACCAAATGAATGTATAGGATCAAGTTTTTAAAGGCAAAAATTAGTGAGAAGAAGGATTAGAATTCTCAAGTATCATTTGGTTGGAAGATAAAAGAGATTGGACCCACAAGTTTGTTCAAAGACAAGTGGCCAAATTGTTTGATGGTTGCTTAATAAAATTTTTGGGTATGAATTGGATGGAAAGAGCCAAAAGTGTTTAGATATTTGTAGTTCCAAAACTTTTTTTTTTTTGAAAAAAAAAAAAGAAGAAGAAGAAGAAGGGATGCAATGCACATATATGGAGATTAGTCATGTGCATGTCGTAAAAAAAAAAAGAAGAAAAGACGATGAAGGGATGCAATGCACATATATGGAGATTAGTCATGTCCACGTCATAAAAAAAAAAAAAAAAATTGGAACTTGTTTGGGGCCTCAATGAATGATACTTTAGCCAAGTGGAAACACTTAGATGTGGGTTTAAAAAAAAAAAAAAGTAAAAGAAAAAAGACATCAATTATATAGGAAGTTAGAAGTTGATAATAAATGTAACATTAAAAAAAATTGTAATATTCAATATGATTAATCTAAATGAAATAATCCCCATAAATAAAATTTAAATGGAATAATTCAAGAATAAATTGTTAATAAAAAGAAAAGTGTAAAAATTGATTAATCATTTGGAATTAATGATTGTGATTATCATAATAAAAGTACAATTCTTTGAAGTTTATCAATTAAAATTATATTTTTTTTTAATAAAACAAAATATTTTTCTTTTCAAATTAATGAATACTGGTTGATGAGGGATGAAAGTGACTCTCAAAAGAGACTTGGACCCTCCTGTAGCCCAAGCCCATTGCAAAGCCTTCAAAAACTATGATAAACGGAAACAGGGCCCATTGACCGGACTCTCGAACGATCCAAGTCCAAAAACCTTCGGACTAGATGCTACTCCCCTCCTTCGCCAGCCGGATGACTTGCTGAGCAAGTAAGGGCCGAAGCCCTCTGATGACATGTCCAGTCATCCAGCAGGAGGATCAGTCCTTAGACAATCTGCACCATACCCTGACACCCCCATTATCAGACATCCCTAGGGATGGGACATGAGACATGCGCCTGCTACCAACTTTCACCAACCAGCATGGTCGAATGACAGAGGATGTCCTTCCTCAAAAGAAAGGTGTCAGACGTACCTAACTCGAAAATCATACAAAAGAGAAAGAAAAGTTTAAGCACAGGTAGTTGAAACTCTGCATTCTCTCATCCCTTTTTTTTCACTAAAATACTCTGAAGAAAGGACTAACTTGATCGTCGGAGGGTTAAAGCTAGGCAAAAGGCCTGGCTCCTCTCTGATCCTTTTTCTTCTCCTTCGCAGGCATCAGTCTCAGGTCCAAGAAGAAAAGATCCAGCCCATTCCTTTTTCATATTGATCAAGCCTGATCACTGGTGTACTTACTCATTTACTGAATGGCTTTAATTATGTAGTAATTATTATTATTTTGTTTCGTATATCAAAAAATTTTGAAAGGATGGGATTATTAGAGATTGAATTCCTTATTTCCTACACACATATAAAGTAAACAATCAATTATTAAACTACTCGTTCTCTTAAATATTTTGTTTTCATTTCCATTTGCTATATTATCTTTCAGAAGAATTACTTCTCAATAATTAATTTACATTTTAATTAATGCCTAATTATTTAGTAGTGGAAATGAAACTATATATCTTGAAGTGATTTTCGATCGAAGCTCATCAACAATCAATACATACATATATATAATATAAATTGAGTATTTTTGAAGAAGTTGTTACAAGGCACTTTAAGAAAATACATGACAACGAATTTTTTTTGAGCAAGGGAAAGGGATAATCGAACCTGAGCATATTGCTCATACCATACATACACTCACCATTAGATTATATGCTTTAGTGTGCCATGACAACAAGTTATTGTTAAATAGTTGTGAATTAATAATTTACTCTAGTGAATAAACAATTTGTTTAAAGGTAGCCATGTTATCCTTGACAAGAGGTATGAAGGCATCTATACTTCCATCACCTATGAAAGAAGGTAGAAGAAATAACATTCCCTCAATTGGAAAATAAGATGGCATGAATATATAAGGACTTCCTCCTCCAAAATAAAGATCATAAAATGGGAATCTCAGCCAACTATCAACTTCTAAATTAGGGCACAATACGTGTTTGTTCATATCCGTTGTTGGAAACAACTCTTCTTCTTTGCTCTCCGCCTTAAGGATAGCAAAGTCAATGAATGATTTGAAATAATTATTGTTCACATTTGCAATAGCATCGTGAATGAGCATGGCTGCGTGATCTAATGGCTGGTGCACTAAGTCTTTAACCCTAGAACTTGGGAATGCCCATAGCACCAATTTGCCAAAGTACTCATTGGGTACTTTAGGGGTCATTCGTGTACGACCATTAACAGAGATTCTAACATGGGTTGTTTCAAATCCATTAAGTCCTCGAGCCTTTGTTATGGTTCTCCATAAATGAGCAACTAAGCTCTCAAAAGTGCTATAAGGCTTATTATTTGGTGAGGATGGAGAAGCTTTAGCTTTAATATTGGAGAGAAATTCTAATGTGAAATGAAATTTATGGATTATAATATCATTTGCGAAGTTATCAAGATAATTATTAGGATAATCCTTGACAAGCTTCTTACTTCTAAACTCAACTCCTCTATGTTCAAACTCAAAATTTGGAGGATTTCAAGAATTAAAAATGGTTCAATCATGAAAAGGAAGAGGGCTAATGTCAAGTCCTCTAGTAGCTTGCCCCCAGGCAACTAAGAAATTGCTAGTGGATTGACCATCAGCTACCAAGTGATGGGCTGTGAAACCAATCACCAATGAGCCACAGGTGAATCTTGTGAGTTGAACTTGCACAAGCTCCTCTACATCATTCAATTTAGGATGAAGACTAAGTAAAATTGAAGATGGCTTTAGTGGCATGACTTGATCAAGCTTGTTATCAACTGATGCCTCAACTAACTTCACACCTTTATCATTAAGAAAAATGACAGAATCACCATTCTCAGTTTCTCCTAATCTTCCAGCCCATTCTCTATATTCTAATAAAGCCCTTTTAAGTCCAAGCTCAATAATAGCATTTGTTGGTGTTGGTGGATGATAGGCATAAATGACTGCTATATGAGTGTTGTAAGTGACCTTATCAAATACACTAAGAGGAATAAAGTGTGAGACTATAGGAGAATTAATAATATTGCCTTCACAAATTGGCTTAATACTCTTTGTTTTTTCTATTTTCACCTTCATTTTTTTTGAGGGAGTTGTAATCTGTTTAGTTAAGCTAGAAAATTTAGAGAGAAATTTAAAGAAAGGTTTGTTATGAGTATATGCAGTATTGAGGGCATATATAGCTCCTCTTCATATATAGTGAAGAGTTAGCTTATACAAAGCCTTAATGTGGCTGGTGATGATTTGTCATTAAACCTAAAAAAAACGTGTAGAAAATACCTATTTGATGATGATGATGATGATAATAATAATAAAAAACAACTCTTTTAGAATTTAGATATGTGAAGATGTTGAGAATAGAAGAATGCATACAAAGTTTTTTAGGCATTAATTTTGGAAATTTAATAATATGTATAGGGCCAAATCATCTGTTAGATTAGGGATAGATCAGCCCTTAGGTAAGGACCATATCATCCTTTAGGTAAAGCATTTAATTACCAACTTTATTGATTCAACTTGAAATCTATCTATTAAGGGATAGAAACTTCATTAATAATCTTTATTAATTTCTTTTCCTTTTCAAGGAAAAAAAAAAGCTGTATATATTTAACTCACAACAAAAATCATCCACCACATAAAGAAAATTTTTTTTTTTGGAAAGTCAATATTATACAATTCAGCATTTTTATTTCAACTTATTATTTCAATTGACATTATATCATTACATTAGAAAATATTTTAAATAGTTATTATTCCAATTGACATTGTATTTTAAAAAAAAAGTGACAAATAGGATAATAACACGTAAGTTAAGATAAGAAGTTGGGACAAAAATATTATATCATACAACATTTTCTTTTTTGGAATCTTGATTTATAATGTATTTTTTACTTATTAAATTTAATTTTTATTTTTCATATATATATATATATAAATATCATATAATATGTGAATTTAATGATTTTTTTAAATAAATTTACGTATTAATTAATAAAAATATAATAATAGGTTTCAAAAAAAAAATACAAGTATAATAATAAAAGAAAAAGGAAATAATAATATATATGCTATCAGTTATTATTATAATATTTTATTTTAATATGTTATTATTATAATATTTTATTTTAATATGATCTTATTATATTATAAGATCATAAAATTCTCTTGGTTGATTCGGGAGAACTTCTGATGTCTAAAATAGTAGGTTTGAAGATGAAAGAATATAAAAGAAGAAGAATTGATTTCCTCCAGGTTTTTATAGAGAGTTTTAGTGAGAGTCAGCATATTTGTCTGAGGGAGTAATATTTCTTTTTATAGTAGTTCTTGAATAATAAAAGTTTTCATAATTAAACTTTTTACCAAAAATATGCAAGTCTTGGATGGAAGCAAAGCATGAAATTGATAAGTTATCTGTTTCAACAAGCAAACCCATCATTATAAGTCTTTCCTAAATTAATAAAAACAATGAAATTTTAGCTGACTATTTGAATAGCGTGTAGACTTGCCGACTAAAATGTGTCATTAAATAGAATTTTTGATGTTGAATCTTCTTTTTATATGATCATGAAAAGAAAATACATGGAGAAGTCTTAGGCTATGATTAGTTCATAAAATAAAATAAATAAAAAATAAAATAATTATTATTGACGAATAGAATATGGTAGAAATAGAATAATTATTCTAATTACATAATTTGGCTTATAGTATAGAATATTATTTTAGCCCACGTAAATGATCATAATATCCTTATAAATTAGTTTCACTATGAATATTAAAATTAAATATAATTTTACTAAATTTTATTGAAGAAATAATTTAAATGTACAATAAATAAAATTTTTATTTGACTTAAAGTTTAAAAAATAGAAAATAAAATGAAAATCTGAAAAAAAAAAAAAAAAAGGCAATAGTGGTGAGTTTACATTTGCTAACATTTTTCAAGGTAAAAATGAAAATACTCTATTTTATAGTCTAAAAAATACTAATTTTTAAATTTTTTTTATGGATTATGTATTCTACAAAAATTATGAAATTGTTGTTCTACATAATTATAATTTTTTTATCTAAAATTTAAACTAAAGTTTAGAATAATTATTTCATATGAAATAGCTATTTTATTTTTTTGCTATTTTATAAATCAAACATAGCCTTAAAAGAACAACAAAAATATTTTAATGAGTCATTTTTCATGAATGAGAGATTAAATACCCACTCAATTTTTCATTATAAGGTAGATGAACATTAACAAGCTATAGCCTTTTAAAAATTTCTTTTATAAATGGCTTTTAAAATTAATCTTTTTATGCCCATAAAAAAAAAAAAGTCTCTTAATGGTCTTTAGCAGCAAAGATACAAGAATTGGTTTTCAATATTTTCCATTAAAATTTAATTAAAAAAGAAAAAAAAAGTAATTCATTTATGGACTAACTAACGACATGCCGTTTGTTGATCCTTTGAACCTGGGCTCCATAGGAAAGTCTAGCCCAGCTAAACCAACTTTTCTTTAAGCTCATTTTGAACCTCAAATCAAATTTAAATTAATGTCCATAAATTAATTGCTAATTTCAGTATGAAGAGTTAAACGACATGTCGTATATTATTAAAAAATTATCCCCTAACTCATTTGAAAATTAGAGAAAAAGTTGTGCTTGTTGTTCAGAAAGGGCGAGAAAAGAAATGAAAAATTCAAAAAAAAAAAAAAACCCACAAAGCTCTTTTGCAACTATTAAAATTCTGTTAATAATAACTGATTAGTGTTTGATCTTCAAAGTTAGATTTGGGTTAGATAATATGGGTTTAGGTGTATTCTTATACTGAAGTGAAAATGATGATGAACATGTAAAAGAGGAGATCTACATCCAAGAGGTCAAGTTTTGGCTTGACAAGACTGCTCCGATACTTAAATTAGTTTCAAGCTTGCGGAGTAAAAAGTTTGGAGGAATAAGATGACTTCCTAAAGACTAAAAAATTTTGAGTACAAGAAGGAGGTTAGAAGTGGTAGAGTAAGCTAACCTGTGTATGGTGTTAGTCTTCCCTTTTTATGCCTAATGATCTCTCTCCTTGGGGTATGTGAGGATAATGTGTCATGAGGACATACTTCTATCACGGCAAGTGGGCATTTCTAGGTCATTATTGTACTATATCTTACGTGTGGATGGGTAGGAGTTATCTTTAAACTGACAAGAAGTATTAGGTAACCAAATGTCATATGAGACAACAAGCTTTTTTTAAAATCAATTATCTTTTTGTCAAGAGAAGAGGACATGGAGCATTGATTGAAAAATTTGTTTGGAGGCTTGAGCTATCAGAAGAAGCTGAAAAGGTTTAGTCAAAAGTCATTTGTCAGGTCTTATGTTGAAGATGGTACAGCTACCTGTTTTAGATGAGATATCTGTTATTTCATAAGATACATGTAATTAGAGTTTGAAAAGATATGTATAATCGTCTTAAAAGTCTGGGCTTAGATTGCAATATGGGCCCAAATTTTATGAGTTTAATTTTTTGCCCTCATCAATAACCATTAAATTAATTTTGATATTTTGCACAATTGATCAAAGATTTCCAATTTGCAGCAGAAACTACCAAACTAAAATTACAACAAATTCTCCATCTTTGGAAAATTGGTAGAAAAGAGGTGAAAAAATAAAATAGCATTAAATTTTCTCTTTCCCTTTAAAGTGTGCACACATATATATATATATATTTGGGATGATACATATGTTGGGATTTTCATATTTAATTTTGAATATTGACGTGTTATATGATGCAAATAAAATATATTTAAATTTATTGTTACATATGATACATATTTGAACACTCTGTAGCTTTAATTAATTATAATATGAAAATTTTCTCATCCAATTCAGACCAGCGTTGATCACTATAAAAGGTTATCAATATGAAATTTTATAGTTTTGTCTAAAAATTTGTATATAAAAGGTTGAGTTGCATAGGCAATTTAGTCCAACGTATAGACAATTTGTTGGAAGATATCCAAATTGTTGCGAAAAAGAGGTATGAAGGCATCAACGCTTCCATCTCCTATAAATGAAGGCAGAAGAAACATAAATCCTTCAACTGGAAGATAAGAAGGCATAAATACACAAGGACTTCCTCCTCCAAAATCAACATCATAAAATGGGAAACCTAACCAGCTATCAACCTTCAAATTAGGGCAACACACCGGCGGCAGATTTGCATCGGCCATTGGCACCAACTCTTCATTTTTCTCAGCCTTTAGTGTAGCAAAATCAATGAATGATTTGAAGTAATTGTCATTCATACCAGCAATAGCATCGTGAATGAGCTTGGCTGCATCTGCTAATGGCTCACGCACTAGGTCTTCAACTGTAGAACTTGGAAATGCCCATAATACCACGTTGCCAAAGTACTCATTGGGTACTTTTGGGCTCATTCGCATACGCCCATTGACAGCTATTTGTATTCGATTTGTTTCAGATCCTTCTAGCCCACGGGCCTTTGTTATGGCTTTCCATAAATGAGCAACCAAGCTCTCAAAAGTACTATAAGGCTTATTTGATGATGATGGCGAAGCATTAACCTTGAGATTGGACATAAAGTCCTTCGTGAAATTAACTTTATAGACTTGAGTATCTTCAACAGAGTTATTATTTTGATAATCAGAACAATTTTTGACAACCTTCTTGCTTTTAAACTCAACTCCTCTATGTTCAAACTCGAAAATCGGAGGACTTCGAGGAGTAAAAATGGTACGATCATGAAAAGGAAGAGGACTAATATCAAGTCCTCGAGTAGCTTTACCCCAAGCAAATAAGAAATTACTAGTGGAAAATCCATCAGCAATCAAGTGATGGGCTGTAAACCCAATAACCAATGAGCCACAATTAAACCTTGTGAGTTGAACTTGCACAAGCTCCTCTATATCTTTCAAGCTTGGGTGAAGACTATATAGAAATGAAGATGGCTTTAGCGGCATGACTTGATCAAGCTTAATATCAATTGTGGCCTCAAATAACTTCACCCCTTTGTCATTTAGAAAAATGACAGGCTCACCATTTTCGTTCTCCCCTAACCTTCCTGCCCATGCCCTATATTCTGATAATACCCTTTGAAGCCCAATTTCAATGGTCTCATTTGGTGGTGTTGGTGAATTATAAGCATAAATGACAGCCACATGGGTGCTGTAAGTAATCTTATCAAATACACTAAGAGGAATGTAATTTGAGGTTAGAGGAGGATTAATATTATTGCCTTCACAATAAATTGGCTTAATAATCTTTGTTTTTTCAATTCTCACCTTCATGGTTTATACTAATTGAGCTTAGAAATTTTGAGAGTTAAAGAAGGCTAAAGGGTTTGTGTTTTTAGTAATATGTAGTTGAGGATTAGCTTTTCTCCATTTATATAATGAAGAGGAAGACTTTAGATCTAGTCTATGCAGAATGCTATGTAGCCTTTATTTTATTTTATTTAAGTGAAATGCTTTCTCTCTATACTATATATAAATCATATGACATCATGATGATATTATTATTAGAAAATTATTTTTAAAAATTTAAAAGAAAGAAAAATCATTAAAAGAATGGGAAACCAACATGAGAATATAATCTAAATGTAGTTAAAAACCAAAGAAGATTTTTAATGCTTCTATGATGAAATACAAAATGGAAATATGGACTCAGTTGAGATATACAGACATACCACAATTAATTAAACTTCAAATTAAAGTGCCAAAAGAAATATTATTGTAAGGAAAATTACATTGTTTGTATGCCACAACCATAAACAAAAAGCATTTTCTCTTTTTTAAGCTATTTAAATTTAGTAGTATATGATTTTATTTTGATTAAGTTGGTAGAATATATGATACCTACCAAAAGTCAGGTTCACAATAATTAATTTTTGACAAATTATTTGCGTATGGGCTGAGCAAAGAAAAAATCATATCCTTATTCTAAGACATTTCCAACTCAACTTGCTAATTAATTGGGTTTTGACTTATTAACAATTCATTCATAATTGAACAAAATAGCTACTTGCCATTTGCTAATTAATTGGGTTTGATATAGTGGGTCAAGCTTCGAGAGATAACTTATGAAAAAAAATTGTAGATAGAGTTTTTAAAAAATTTGATATTTTTCTAAATTTATATCCAATCCCATAAACATATTTAACAAATAATTAAAGAATAAGAGACTGAAAACTAAAACAAATATTGTCAATGCTTGATTAGCAACCCAATTAGCTGCTTGATTGGCACTTCTACTAATCCATACAAATTCAACAAAAATAAATATTGTCACTTGAAAAAATATTGAGAGTTTATATAATTATGAGAGTGCTAATATCAAAAACTAACTTTATTGATATTAGAAAATATAATTATATATAAACTTATTCAACATCTTATATTTAATCAATGTGGGATCCATCCCAACATCAAATTCTTTTTATTTTTTATTTTTCATTTTTAACACTCTCCCTTCAAATATCAACTGGGTTTACGTTGACATTTGACAATCATACGATAACTACTGCCCGGATCACCTGAGAACATAGCCTATAATCTTTCATTTTTTTTAATTAATTTTTATTTTAATCATGGTTTGCAATCCGATTTTGTTGAATCGAACTCGCTCTGATACTATAAAAAAATATTAAGAGTTTATATAATTATGGGATTGCCAACCTCAAAAACTTGATATTGATGAACCCAATTATATATAAGCTTATTCAATATTTTATATTTAATCAATGTGAAATTTATCCCATATCAAATTCTTTCTTTGGTTGTTTTTCATTCTCAACATCACTGTCTAGCATTTTTGACTGATAATCCAACCACCATTTGAAAAGCCAAAATAAGCTTTTTGTTGTGGGAGCCTAAACCATTGGCTGCTTTCCAATCTGGGTTGTAATTGTTTTTGGGTGGGTTGAAGTTTCCTGCTTTTTTACCTAAGCACAGGAAATTTCACCGCTTTTGAGTTGGAATTATATTTTATAATAGTTTTTCTTTTGTTGATTGTAATATGCTAACAATTATTTTTTTTTTTGGTCGAAAATAAGTTAACAAATTTGAATAATATGCAATATAATCCTAATATTTTCAATTAATTCAAAGTTAAAAAGAAAGCAACTCGAAAGAATAGATAATAAACAAGTAAGTTTGTATTATATATTATTGATTATAGTTTGATTTTTAGAATTAATACTTGAAAAATAAATTTTAAACGTACAAATTAGATAAGATGTATTTCTAAATTTATATATTTTGTTTAAAGTCATATGAAAATTTTATTATTGATTTAAGGTGTTTTGTTTTCATAATAGCAACAAGTTTTTGACTAATGATTGAGGAAGGAGGGGTCAAGAGAGGCTACAGCCTCCTAAACCTATAAAATACAAAATTTTTAGGTATAAAATTATAAAAATTTAGTTATATATTATATTTGACTCTTTATTTTATGTGAAAATTTTACTTAAATATATAGAAGTTGGTTTAATTATATATATCATATTGATATAAAATATAGTTTAAGAAATTTTACCTTCCGTAAATTTTTTTTTTGACTTCATCACAATTACTGGCAATTAACAATTAATTGTTAAAAATTATTAGTTAGTATTAAGGAATTGAAGATGTAATTAAAATTATTATTTTTTATATTAGCAAGAATAAATAAAAGAAGAAGAATAAGCCTAATCAAACGCAAAGCATAATCCCAAACTGTAAATCCTTGAGTACTATGGTGATGGGTGACCTGTTTAGTGAAATGACCTGCAACTATATTGGTTTTTTCCGTAAATATAACAGCTACAAATATTAACTTCTAAAAACTCAATTGTAATTTTAAAAGTTAACTGTACAATTTTTTAAAAAATTAATTCTAAACTAATGATGGAAAGTTGAAACACTAAAAATTAACTCTCAATTAGTCACTCAAAAATGTCTATATTTAAGTAAATTTTCACTATACAAAGAATCAATGATATGTATTATAATATTTATCTTACCATTTAAAAGATTAAAGATTTAAATGTAAATATTTTTTATTTTCAATATATCAAATATATGAATAGCATACTATTAAATTAGCAATCTAATTACCAACGGTAAATATTTTAGGTATCGTTTAGCATAAGATAACTGAAATAAATTAGTAGAATTTATTGGAAAGTAAAAAAAAAAAAAATTGGTTATTTGATAGTCTTGATTAAATAAAGTTCCTAAAAAGCAAGAATCTCTGCTTCGTTTTAATAGGGAAAATGACTTCCTTATGGACTAAGTAAAAACCTCCATTTCTCCTTAGCAAGGAAATAACTTTTTTATAAATTAAGTAAATAAGACTTTTTTATTTGAGATAAATATAAATTGATAAATCTATATTTTATTTGTTAAATTTCTTTTTTAAAAGTATATTATATAAAACACTTCCCAATGTAATGATGTCATATCAGTTGGGATAATAAGTTAAGATAAAAATGTTGAGTTGAAAAATGCTATATTTTTCAAAAATTTGATTGGTTTGACTTGCAATAATAATCATTGAAAATTTATTAATATCTATAAAAGTTTATCAATGTTTATAAAAGTTTTTTAAAATAAAATCTTTAAAAGTCATTCATAAATTTATAAATTCTGCAAAAATTATTAAAAATTTATGAACTTTTCAAAAGTCATTCACTTAAAAAAACTCTATAAATATCTTTAAAAGTCTTAATTGAATACACTCTCCTTCGACTTAAAATCTTACTCAAGTTGAGATATACATCTACCATTAGATTAAGATTACGAGCATATATGTCACGCCCCAAACCTGAGGGCACGTGACCGGCACTAGGACACGAGAAATGCACGTGACTACCAGTACCCGTAGTAAGCCTAACTTAAAATATACAACTGAAAGTCCAAACTGAAAAGGGGTATAGGACCAAATGAGGTAAGCAGATCCAAATAATATCACAACATAGAATAAATATCTCATTGGGCCAACATCCATCAATCATAGCTCATATTCTAAATCCATAATAATCCAAATCATAACCATAACAAATTCAGATTTGCCTGCTTGTTAACCAGCAATTGGAGTTGTTTCCCTGTCTGATTAGCCTGCAAAACAACAAACCTTAACATTGATCTTAAGGGCAACATTTTCAAAATACTGCTTGCTAAGCTTTGACGCCTGCCTTGGTTGACAACACTGTGAAATGATTCCTAATTCTGTTTCACAGACTCTTTTAATTTTCCCTGCAAAGAAGCAAGATCTCAGCCTCGGGCAAGACTTCTAAAGTTCTAAATATAAAGTTAACATCTGGTTTTGTTCATCACCATATGAACCACTGGAATCAGGTAGAATGATTATCAACAATTGAAGCTGTTTCCCTGTCTTATTTGCCTGCTTGCTAACATCAACTAGAACCCTCTCAATTTGGCTAGGATGAGCCGATTGTATCGGAAGAATAGGATTTTCGTTGAAAACCTGGGGCATCGCATTAAAGAAACTCAAAGATAAATCTACTAGATTATTAATGAAACTTCACAGTAAAATAAAAAATCATCATTAAGTTTAGGCAAGATGTGGCACAGCAAAATACCATTCCTTTGCTAACACACGTCTGAATTAATTGCCTACAAAATTCACGAGTAAAGTCTTGGTTAACATATGTTGAGAAGTTCACACATGTCCAAAAATCCACTCTCCCACCGGATGGTGACGGAGTTAATGGAGGGAAAGAAGCCGCAGATGCAGATGCCGGCTGATGAGATATCGGAGGGAAAGACGAATCCGGTGGTGGAACAGCAGCTGTTTGAGGGAGGCGAGACATTGTATCAAAACGTTCAAACGGTTTATAAATGAGAATAAGCTTTCGTTTTAGAAAGAAGCGTCTCAAAGAGAATACAGGAATGAGAGCGTAGTGGGAAAGAAGACGTGTTAAATAACGTGGTTAAGTAGTATAGTAGTGGACTGGCTGGTAAATTTTTTTATGACGATTATACCCTCTCAATTAATTTTATCCCTCCAATCTAATTTATTCAATTAAAAATTTATTTTTATTTACTCGTAATATTTTACCTAATTATTGTAAATTAATAATGCATGAATAAATAATAATAAAGCTATTTAATGAACAATTTAATTATTCAATTAACGGCGGACTCGTCCTATAATTAATGGGATCAATTCCAATTCTCTATTAAGAGAGAAATTTTGGCTCTTCACCTCCTTTGAACTAAAAAAAATAATAATAACAATTAGCCATTTCAAAGGATAATAACCAACTTGAGGGTTAAAATTAAGTCAATTAGATGGGTTTATATCTCCAATTTTAAATTTTTAAATATGTGTTTTAAATAAAAATTATTTATATATTAAAATTAAATTTAACCTTCCGTTTGAATAAACAGTTGAAAAATATTAATGTTTAAAATATCAGTTTTCAATAGTTAATTTGAATTTCCTAAAAAAAAATAGTTAATTTGAATTATCCACTGAAAAAACTCTAAATATTTAATTTTTATATTTTACCAAATTAATAAAATTAATAGTACAAAAAAATTCGTTTTACTTGGTGAGTGACGGTATAAAGGCAATTAGTATTAATTATTATTTTTTGCTAATTACAATTAAATGGGCCTTCATTGAGAAGTTGAAGAAGTAAGATTTTATTGCCTTCAATTTAGATATCTTAAAGATTGGGATAATAAATTTAGCAGTATTTTGTGCTCCAATTATTTATGAGAATGATTGAGTTTATGGTCCCAATATAAGAAAGATTAAAATTAAATTGAAGATAACAAATGTGTTATTAGTAATTTAAGTGGTTATTTTAATTTAAGTAATACTCGTTCCGTTTTAAAAAGATTATTTATTTTTTTCTTATATAATTTAAAAAAATATTATTAATTATTTGTGAACTCATAAATTTGATTATATTTTTTTATTTATATTTTTATATATACTCATTTATTACTATTTTTATTATTAATATTGAGAATGTACATCTTTTAATTAATAAGAATAAAATAAAAATAAAATAAATAAATAACTATAATTATTTTTATAATAAATAAGTATTTTGATATATTATAAAAAAAATAATAGATAATTTTTTAGCGAAAAAAAAGTAAATTTTTAAAATTACCTATTCAAAGATGATCCGTACAGATTGCTTGGCCAATCGAAGGAAGCATTTTTGAGAAACATTGTCCATGATACGAGAGTACGGTATATATAATATATTCATTTTAAAGGTGGACACGTTTCGAATGAAGGTTTGGCCTTGTTTCAAAATTACTTAAAAGGACACTACTTTTTGATGCATTCTTCCAATAGGGAGTTGGGCTACGGTGTTGTTTGTTGTCTCAAATTGGCGCCAACTTCGCTTGTAGCGCCAACTTAAATTTTAAAAATAAATAAATAAATAAACAAAAGCGTTAAGTTCGCTTAGAGGGTTTGTCCCCATCACAAAACCACTTTTAAGCTTTGTTCGAAGAATGGGTGAAAAATAGAAAGAAAGAAAATAAGAAAGAAAAATGCCTTTAAATTTGTGAATTTTTATTTTTTTAATATTTTAACATAAAATTTGATGTATTTTTCATTCATTTTCTTTCCATTTTGGAAGGAAAATGGGTGGAAAATTCATTGAATTTTGTGTCAAAATATTAAAAAAATTAAAGCTTATAAATTTGAAGGCATTTTTCCTCTTTATTTTCCTTCCTTCCACTTTCCACTTATTTCCCAAACACTACCTTAGCAAGGTCTAAGCTTTGAAAAAAAAAACAGTTTAAAATTATCCCCAAAAAAACAAGTTTTATCTAAATAATTAGCTTGATATAATTTTTTCTGACAATATATGTAATTTTTTATTAAAAAAATTAATTTCAAAGTGTCGTTTAATTATTTTAATTTTTAATTTTTTAGGTTTGTCTAATATAAAAAATAGTACTAAAATTATATATAATAAAGTGTACAAAAATTTATATTACATTAATTAAAATTATAATAAATAGTAATATATGACTATCTAAATGTGGAGAATATCAAATCTACTATCTTCTTTATTTTATAATAAAGAGTTGGACATATATAAAGAATACATTTGAGATGCTCTAATAATAAATGTATATAAGGTCTAAGTGATAGGCCTATATTGAATTCTCCTCTCTCCACGATTTAAAAATAAAAAAAATATCTTTGTGTGAAGTTGAATTATCATTGTCTCACCATCATTAATAAGATAAAACTAACTATTAGAAAAGGCAAAAAAAAAAAATTAATTAAATTTGAATTTTTTTTTTTAAAAGCAAAGCAACCATACCATGTGGTTAGGGGTGGGCAAAAACCGAACTGGAACGGTTTTTTAAACCAGACTAAATCGAACTATTAGTTTACTTTTGTTATTATGGTAAAATAGAGTGGTTCGATGCAAGAGGAATAAAAAATCAGTGTTCGGTTTTCGGCTTGGTTTAGTATAAAATGAAACCGAACCGATCAAAAAATCAAAATCTTAAAACGACATAATTTTAACATATCCCTATACTGTGCCATTTTGGTATAGTATATATACATCTCTTATTACCTTTACCCTAACCCTACCTCATTTGTGTCTACCGCCTCCCATCCAAAATGTGTTCTAAACTCTTCTCTCTCTCTGAAACCTCTCGCCTTCTTGCCCTTCCTTCAGACTTCGCTCTCTTTCTTCTTCCCTCAATGAAATCTTAACCCTAACCCTACTGCTATGTTGCCTTTCCCTTTCTGGCTTACTAATATGAATATCACCTTTATTCTTGTGTGTGTTGTGATACTATGGTCTATCTCCGAGTCTTAGACCATCGTGATTCTTATTCTCTTCTCTTATCAATTATGTTCTTTTCTGGTATTATACTGTGGTTTATCTCAGACTATCTTCTTCTCTTCTTACTTATTAGTCAAACTAAGATTAACAATCGTTGTTCTCTTATGTCTTTTGATCCGTGAATGAAACCCTAACCCTAAATGGTGCCGTTATGTTCTCTGCCTCTGCCTCAGGCCCTCAGTAACTCTGGATATGGTGTTTTATCTATGATTTATGAACCCTAAACCTTATTTTTGTATCTGCCAATGAAACCCTAACACTAAATCCTATTTGCATGTCTCTAAGATATAACCCCTAATGCTCTGTTGTCTGTGAATTTGCTTTTTGAAACTTTGATTTCCTTCAACTATTCAACAGATCTACTTATGATCTGGATTTTTGAGTCTCTTAAAAGGCAAGAAACCTAACTTTTATGATAATTTTTGTTATTTAGTCTATTTTTTGCATTTATTTGAATAATATTTTTTGATGTTTAATCTGTGACTTTTGCATGTTAAGATCTATACATTTTAATGTCAAGGTCTGGACCTTCATATAAATTTTATCGATTTATAGAAATGGTCCAACTAGATAAGCTCGATGGAAAAAAAGGCAAAAACTAATTTTATTGTTTGTGATTTATTAGAATTTTTATGGAAATTGAAAATTTTCTAGTTTATTAAAATTGTACAAAATTTCATTTTCAATTTAAGTTAGTTTTCTGTTTGATTTATGAATCATTAACGTCTATTGTGGCTTTTGAATGCAAGATCTTTTGATATAAAATTGATTCATTAACAATTTAAGGGTTTTGTCCTTCTGGTTGTTGCTGTTGGTTTTTTCATATTCTATTAATAATTAGAAATTGCTTTCATTGAGGTAATTTCTAAGTTCACTGATATAAGATGTTGTGTCTATTTTCTGATTAATGCATATGTTTGACTAATGAATCTAATTTTAATTTCCTACATTATTTTTGTGTAGATGTTTAATCAAGGCTCTTATGGGACTGGATCTATTGGAAACAATGCCATTGTATCTAGTCTTTCTCCCACTAGTGGAAGCTCTATTGCTCAGGCATAGCCTAAAATGATGGAAGCATCTCTATAAGCAACTGCTATTAAACCACAACCTGCAAAGAAAATGAAACAAATGGAATCCAAATCCCCTATATGGGATCATTTTTGAAAGAATCTAAATGTAGATGGTAAGGTTGTAAGTGTCAATTATTTGTATTGTGCTAAGGAATATGTCTGTGATTCAAAGACAAATGGCACTTCAAGTTTAAGGAATCACATGATCAAATACTTGAAAAACCCTCATAGTAAAGATGTTAGGCAATCTCTTTTAACCCTGCAACTATAGTCTGATTATGTGAATTTAATTGAGGAGGCATAATCATTAGGATCACTAGGCACTTGGAAATTTGACCAAGATGCAATTATGGAGACACTTGCATATATGATCATTGTAGATGAGCTACCATTTAAATTTATTGAAGGGGATAGTTTTAAAAGACTAATGATGATTGTATGTCCTAGATTTAAATACCATCTAGAAGAACTGTCACTAGGATTGTTTTAATTTGTACATGAATGAAAGGGTTAAGTTAAAATCCTTTCTAAAAAGTCATATATTACTGATATATAGACTAGCATTCAAAGAATAAATTATATGTGTCTAACTACACATTTCATTAATGATGACTGGAAGTTGCAAAAAAAAAATCTATCATTCATTCTTGTGTCAAGTCATCGTGGTGAATATATTGGTAAGGCAATTGAAACTTACTTGCTTAATTGGGACATTACTAATATATTCACTATAACAGTTGATAATGCATTTTCTAATGATATTGCTATTGCTTTTTTAAAGAAAAGAATGTTAAATTGGGATGGTTCTGTGTCACAATGTAAGTTTTTGCATATGAGGTGCATTGCCCACGTACTTAATTTGGTAGTTTCAAATGGGTTAAAGGAGGTTAACCCATATGTTAAGAAGGTGAGGGATGCAGTTAGGCATGTTAGAAATTCTCCTACTAGGCTAAAGAAATTCAAAGAAATATGTGATTTGCTTGATATTGCATGTAAATCATCCTTCTGTCTTGATGTACCTACTAGGTAGAATTCCACCTATGTAATACTTAAAACTGCATGTGAGTTTGAAAAAGCTTCTGAAAGGTTTAAGGAACAAGAGTCCAATTTTGTGTATGATTTGGGGGTTGCAAATGTTCCTATTTTTTGGTTTGGTCTTATTATAGAAAGATTTCTAAAGTTTTACATCATTTTTATGAAATGACTTTGAGAATTTCTGGTTATCTCTATGTCACTTCCATTTTTTTTTTCTGAAATATTTGACCTGCATTTCATGTTGAAAGATATGTGTGCTAGTGAGGATCTAGAACTTGTTGTATTGGGGCAAAATATGAAATCTAAGTATGAAAAATATTAGGGGGATTCAAATAAAATGAATAAAATCATATTTTTTTGCTAGTGTGTTGGATCCTAGGGAAAAAGTTGAATACATTAAGTATTCTTTTAGAGAGATGTATGGTCTTGAACTAGGTGGGAGCATGTTTGCAAGTGTGAAGTAGCAATTGTATTTGCTATTCAATGAGTATGATAGCATGTATTCATCACATCCTCCCTCTCAATCTAATTCACAGAGTACAATCACCAATTTCCAAACACAATATGAATCACTTATTCCACCAAAGAATACAGTGTCTATTTTGAAATCCAAATTTAGGCAGTGTAAATTGGAAATGAGAAGGGGTGGGACTAAGCAATTTGAATTGAATATTTATTTAAGTGAATCCATATCAGATGGTGAGGACAAATTGGATGTATTAAAAGGGTGTAAGCTTAATTCAGAGAGATTCCCTGTCCTCTCTAAATTGGCCAGGGATGTATTGGCTATTTCTATATCTACTGTAGCTTTAGAAAATGCTTTCAGCACTAGGTTGAGTACTTGATTGTTTTAGAAGTTCAATGACCCTAAGAATTATGGAAGCTTTAATTTGTGCCTATGATTGAATTATGGCATCCAACAAGCCAATCATTATTAAAGAGTCTGTTGATGAATTAGAAAATCTAGAAAAAAGGTTTTTTGATTTATTAATATTCATTTTATTAATTATTTGCTTTGAATTGTATGTTCATTTATTTTATTTAACTTATTGATATTTTGTTTTTTGCAGAATTGCCAAATATAGGTCTAGCTCATTCTATTTATGGAAGCAACTAACTCTTTTTTTGCATTTCTGATCTCTAAGTTGCTTTGTTTTTTGTTTTGCATAGTTTGTGAGATTTTCAATTTCCACTCTTTCTTTTTTCCATTTTTAACTTCTGAATTCTGAGTTGTAGTGTTCATTAGTTATGCTACATTTGAGATTCTAACATTGCTTTTGTGAATTTGTTGTTGCAGATTTTGTTTTTGGCCCTATGATGATTTATTGTTGTTGCTGCTTATCTATTTTATTTTGCAACTTCTGTCTTCTTTCATTTTTTGGAAAGTTCTCTTTTTCCTTTTTTATTTTCTTGTTACTTCATTGTTGCTTATTGTTTTTTTTTTTTTTTTTGTTTTGCAAATCTATAATTTTTTTATTGATGCCACAGTCAATCATTGAAGGTGCAATGCCTTATATAGTATTGCAAATTTGGTTAGTAAGAATTAACTCAATTCTATTTGAGGTCTAGTCTGTTCAGACAATAGTATTGGGTAAATGCACTACTATGGCAATGGCAGCGTTTTAGCTAAGTATTCTCCATATTCTTCAAATAAGTTTTCTATCTATTTTTGCTTTTAGTTGAATTTATGTGCTTTTCTTTCATAAATTTCATTTCCTTTTGCATGTGTGTGTGTATGTGTATATATATATATTGTGTTATGCAATGTTGTGCTTGCATTTTTGGACCGTGATTGAATGATTGTGTTTAATTAAATTGTGGGAGGTGCAATTTATGTTGCAACTATTTAATTTTACCTTGTTTAATCACAGTTTGAAAATCAAGCCATAAGCTGAGCTATTTTCTTATCATTGTCTTCTTCTTTTTCTTCTCTTTTTTTTTTCTCTCTCTTCATTGGGCAATGACGAAGCTTCCACCTATCTTAAATTTTATAAGAATACTTGTGTCGGATTGATTTGCAGTGAGGCAATATTGAACATTAATGTTCAATGATGCAGCCCAATTAATTTGACCGTATTCTTTCATGAATGAAAAAAAAAATGTGAGCCCTCCTTTAATTTAATAATATTTCATTCTTTCATTTGATTGTATCTAAATTTAATTCCCCTTAAATTCTCATGCAAGTTTTGGTTATGGCAAATTGATTGGTCTTTGTTTTGGAAGACTAGAATTGGATGGATAATTTTTGTCTTGTGTTGATCTGATTTCTAATTATTTTTGTAAATTTTGCTTTTAACCCGATTTATTATTGAAGGGGCTTAGTATATTCTAATTAGATAGAGCAATTTTTATAATCTAAATGGCTTTATAATTGTAAATACTGAATTAGTGAATTTATAGTATATTTAAAATCAAATAATACATATACATAACATAAATTAGTGATTTGTAAAAACTGAACATAATAAAAAAAGTAAATTTTACATAATTTAATAATAATGCGCTTATGAATTTAAAGGCCTAACAGATTGGCCCAAACTGATTTTTCAAACCGAAAATCAAACTAAATCATTTTTAATTACAGTCAATTTTTATTTCGATGGTCTATCTTATTTGGTTCAGTTCGGTCATTCCATTACATGTAGTTTGATCTAGTCAGTTTTGGCATTAATTCAACTGAATTGAACTGAACCGAACAGACTGATGCCCACCCCTACATGTGGTTGTTGTCCTCAACTGACATTTTCTTTTTCTTTTTTTTTCAAACAAAAAATGTAAAATATTAAGAGAGCAACACTGCTACAATATCATTTAAAGTTACCCATCTTGTTCAACCTAAAAAGAAAAAGGAAAACACAAAGGAGAGTTGCCCATTCTTTAGGTATGAAAAGATAGACGCTAAGTAAAGCATGCATTTACAGCCATGCACAACAGAATGGATTTACTTTTTTTTTTTTTAAATTAATAAAAGATTTTTTTTATAATAAAATGTAAGATTAGAAAGAAAATCAACCACTAATTGTACTAAAATCTTATTTAACTTTTAGAATCGGTTCAGTTGTAAATAAATATATTTTTCAATTTTTTTATTCCTTAAGTTTGAATATGAAATTATTATGAATAGTATATTTTCAATTAAAAAAAGGTAAATTTAATATAATATTAGAAATAAAAAAATTCTACAATGACCTCATCGAATTTATAAATTTTCAAAATTTAACAATTTAAGTGAAATCACTTTAATGAAATCATTGCTTAAAATATATATAAATGAATAAATTTTTTTAAAAAATTTCAACAAGGAAGAAAAATAATATAAAATTCTTGTAGAGTTGGTGATACTATAATAAGATGAAATTAAAATACATAAAATAAAAGAAACAAAATGTTTAAGTTAGATCCTCCTCATAAAATTGTATTTCTTGATGATTAAACAAAAAAGAAATCCTCATAAAATTGCCATGATTTTATAAATAGATGTGTTTTGTCTTTAATTTGTGTATATCTAATTTAAAAAAGAAAAGTGATGATAATTTCTATACGTTGTGGTTGTTTTTTCTTGCAGGGTGAGACTTAGTCTTTTAGGATCTTATATCACTTATAATAGAGATGTGCGTTAATTATATAGTTGTGTAGTCTTATGAATGAGTGTATCCTATTTTTAATTCTTGTGTATTTCTCATTTAAAAAAAATATTTACAAAAAAAAATTACCAATGTGCTAAGAAAAATGAAACTTAAAAAGGGAAATCATTATGTCAAGGCTCAATCTTCAATGAGAAGTAAATAACAATAAAGAGGAATGTGGATACATAGGAAGATTCTTTTTCACTTTACAGGGAACAAATGGAACATTGTACCTTGGATGAAATGAAAATGTTTTATTTCAGTAAAAAGAAAAGGAAAAAATTATTAACAATGTAAGGATACTCCAAAGCCAATATTATATTATTCATTTTAATATCTAATTATTTTAAATAATTGAATATTTAAAATTTAATATCAGACTTAATTATTATGATTTTATACTCAAAATTTAAATAAATTTATAATAATTTCCAATGATAACATATTCAAAGGAAATATAAATTAATCAAATTTCATTTGATTTGTCGTGAAAATATTATTAATTCTTTTTTTTGTGTTTAAAAAATTGGTATAATTTTAATTTAAGAATATTAGTAAAATTTTTTATTTTGGTATGAAAGAGAAAAAAAAAAGACATTTGGATAAATAATACACAAAAAAAAAATTAAATATAAGAACAAAAATAAATTTTCTATAGAAAATACATACAATATATAATATACATTTATATGTGATACAAAAAATCAAAAAAAGTGTCATACTCTTTGTCCCAAAAAAAATTGTGGATTTTCTTTTCTTATAAGTTTAAGAAAATATTATTAATTACTAGTCAATTCATAAATTTTATTATACTTTTCCATTTATACTTTTACATATACTCGTTTATTAATATATTTATGATTAATTTTGAGAAAAAAAAGACATTTGGATAAATATGACACAAAAAGAAATTTTAAATATAAGAACATCAATGTGATTCAATTAAATCAATTCAATTGAATAAAATGATTGATTAGGTTAAGAGATATAAAAATTTTGATTTTCGATTTTTAGTTTAGTTAAAAAGTTTCATTTACCAAGTTAAATGAATTGACTAACTTTTTCATTTTTTTAGATAAATAAATTTGAAATTTTAATGTATCAATTAATTTATATACTTATATTTTTATTTTTCATTCATTTTATGAATTTATAATTTAATTGATGCACAAATAATTTGCATATTTAAATTTATGAAATATTAGGATGTATTATTTATTTTTTATATTATGTGGCATTATTTCATATCATGATTTACTTTTTTTTTTTTAGTTTTTTATATAAATAAATTAAAAAATTTCAATGCTATATATGATAAATAGTCTTAGTATATTTAAATTTAAATTGAAATATATTATATAATATTTATTTTTTAACTTAAAAAATATAATTTAACCAATTTAATTAAAATTTAATATTTTAATTCGATTAATTTAATTTTATATTTTATTTTGATTTAATTGGTTCGGTTAATATTTAATTTTGATTTTCTTGAGTTAATTTTTATATTTATCGAGGTTAAAAATTTATTACTTTTAGCGGTTACGTTTAATGGGTCAAGCTCCGAGAGATAATTTACGGAAAAAAAATTGTGAATAGAGTTTTTAAAAAATTTGATATTAACAAATAATTAAAGAATAAGACACTAAAAAATAAAAATTTTAACTTTCAATATTTTATTATAATTGGACTTTTGAAATTTACTTCAATTATCAGCTTTATCAAATCCGTCAAACTAACAAATGAGATATTAACCCTATGTTTAAATAATTTTTTAAGGAAGAAAAAAAATAAGAAAGAAAAATAAGTTTATTTTCTTTTATTTATTTTTTTTCCTCGTGCTTGGATAAGAGAAAAATAAAGAAAATAAATTTTAAATTTTAAATTTTTAAGATTGTAAATGAATAATTATTTTCCTTCTAAACCTCACTTTTTCTCTCAAAATTAGGAGGAAATAAAAGGAGTAAAATAAATTTTATTTTTTTCTTCCTTTATTTTCTTTCCATTCTCAAATAAGGGAAAATTAGAATATTTCATGATTTTATACTCATATTTTCTTTATTCTCTTATTTTACTTTAATCCAAACACTGGGTAACTCTCAATCACTCATTTGAAAAGACCCTAACCCTATGTTTAGATAGAGGAGAAATAAGAGAAAAAAAAGAAAAATGAGAGAGGAAAATAAAAAAAGAAAGTGATTTTATTTTATTTGGAAAAAGAGGAAAATAGAGAGAGAAAGGAAAATAAATTTTATTTTTCTTGTTTTATTTTCTCTTCATTTTGGAATAAAAATGGAAATAAAGTGAAAAAAAAAGAGTAGAAAATAAAATTTATGTATAGCATGAGAAATAACTTTCTTATGGACTAAATAAATGAGACTTTTTTAGTTGAGATAAATATAAATTGATATATCTATATTCTATTAATGATCATGCCTCTTTCTATCAATTGGTTTGCAAGAGTATTATTGTCTTTTGTATTATTAATTTTCTTATAAAAATGACAATATAAAATCAAATAAAAAATTCAAGAAGGTATAAACAAATTAAACATATAATTATTTATATTTTTCGAAAATAACTTTTCATAAAATCTTTATTGGGAAATATGTTTTATGATGTGCAACAGTATCTGATAAAAAATTACTATTTATTTTTTAAAATTTAATATAATTAACTAATTCATTATTACTTTTTAAGAAACAATCATTCTCCCCAATTTTTATACTTTTTTATTAAATTTGTGAAAATAACTAAAATGCAACTGTACATCTTGATAAATATAATTTTTATTTTTATTTAAAAATAAAAAATAGAAATTTTAAATTAATAAAATTAAGTAATAATTATATAATATTCATTTAGTCATTTAATTATTATTTAATTTTATTAATACAATTTTTTTTTATTTTTATTATATATAATAATTATATAATAATGATGATTTTATAATTTGCTAATATTAGATACAATAAAAATAATAAATATTATTTACTTTATTAATTTGAATTTTTACTTTTTTATTTTTAGAAAATAAAAATAAAATTATATTTATTATATATACAAGGATATTTTTTATTATATTTTAAAAAAATTTAATAAAAAAATATAAAAATTAAACAGAAAGACTAAATAATTTGACATATATATAATTGAGAGACTAATTGATTAATTTTTTAAAAATATAAATAAATAAATTAATTAGATTAAATTTTAGAAATTAAATAATAATTTAAGTAAAACAAATTGAGGTAAGTTTCCTGGCAAGGAAGGAACCAATCTTGATATTCTTTCTTAAACATTCGCAGGAAAAGACAAAGTGAGTTGGGTGCGTCGAACTTTTGATCGATAGAGTGCGTTCCCACAGCACATTGACTCATGACTTTGGGAAAAGTTGAACAGAAACAGAAGAAAGGGGAAAAAGCAAAGGAAAAATAAAATTTTTATTTTAACTGAAGAAGGAAGGAAAATTAAAGATAAAAAAGTAGGGAAAAGAAATCATAATTCCTTGTACATTTTGAGAGCAAGGGAAATGGGATTTCCATTGACGAATTTCACCTCTTTGATTTTATCAACTTTTTTTTTCTTTGAGCATGTTCTAAAGTGCATATATATATATATATATATATATATAAAAGGAAGACTCAAATTTGAAATCTTACTCAAGTTGAGATAGACATTTACCATTAAATTAATATCACGAGCATATATATTTATTTTCTTATATATATATATATATATATATATATATATATATATATATATATATATATATATATATATATATATATATATATATATGAGTGGAGGGAGATTCAATCTTGAAATTTTATTCAAATTGATATATAATTATTATTAGACTAAGTTGATATTTAGTAAAATTAAAAATTAACTCCTGAAAATTTAAATGTTGAATAAAATAGTCATATAGTTTTTAAATTATAAAAATATTTAAATACTTAATTACTTATTATATTAAGTCTATATTTTAACTTAAAAATTTTGACTTATCATTTTAAATAATTTTTAATTTAATTAATACTTTTAAAATGTACATTATCAAACAATTTAAAACAGTTGACTCACGTAATGTGAAAATTGTTTCTCTCTGAACAATCTTGCTCTATTATCTAGAGTTTCTCATGGGGGATGGTCTTGGTGGCTCTAGCCACTAGAGGAAACCTCTGTTTCTTTCTCTTTTTGCACTATTTTACTTGTTTTTTAGTAGAATTTCTTTAATTTACGTTTAGTTTAAAGTATTTTTGTCTCTTGATTCCATCAAATTTTGGTCTTTGTATTTTGCGATCTAGTTGCTAGGCGAAGATCTCACTGTAAATGACTATTGCTCTGTCTGACCTGTTCATCAAGTCCATTTTTTACCAAATTTTGTTTAGATGTACGGTCGTGGATGAGAGAAGATTTTGCTAGATACAATTATGACATTTTCAATCCACTTTTTCTGAGAGTTGATTTTTAGTTTGGGAGGAGACTCAAAGCCTTTGCCTAAGAGAAGACTCGTTAAAGACCAAGGTGGTTTCGATAGTGAGTCTGTGGTCTTTGTCAAGTTGGCTCTATTTCTGTTTCTCTAAGGCTGTGGTGAGTTATTTTGGGAGTTCAATTCTGCAAGGAATCTAAAGCTAGTCAAGATGCGTTCACCTTGTATACTTTAGTATTTTCTTGCTCTTTTCTATCTTCAATGGCGGTGGCAGCATTGGAGAAGATGACTAGATCTGAAAGGGATTTTAGGGTTACATTTGTTACATTTGGCCTTCAAGCCATGTATCTCTTGGGCTTGAAGTACAGTTCAAAAAATCTTTTTATGAGTATGCTTATTTAGACTATTGGTCCTTTATATTATAATATTTTGGTTTCTCTTTGTACTTATACTGTATTTAGGCTTTTTGTCCCTTTTAAATGCCAGCATAATATATTTTCTCTAGAAAAAATAACTATTAAATGCTAAAAATTTTAATTTTAAGTGATAAATGATATTATCAAACGTCACCTAAGCTTTGAACTTTGAAGCACTCTAAAATATGGTTAAAAAATGAAATATTGGTCAACAGTATGAGAATTGAGAAGTACTTCTACTCACTCAAGAATGCCATGCATGTTATTGAAGCCCAATTTGACCCTGGTGTTAAAGCCCAATTATTTATAGGCTTTACAGAAGAATGGACTAAATCAGTCCATGGTTACAAAAATACTGATTAACTATTTATTTTATTTTTTTAATTTAATTCTGATTAAAATTTAAATTCAATACTTCAGTAGTACTGAATCAAAAGTTTATTAATGTTATTTGCTCATTATCAAAGTTTATGTTTGTAAAAGCATAAAATATTATTACAAAAATCATATACATTATTTTTTAATCAAACTACAATTTTTATGGTAACAATATTAAATATATTTTTTTATACAACGAAAAAGTTAGAATTATCAAACATATTTCAAAAAAATTTTATTAATATGAAAGTAATATACTTTTAATTTGCCCTTTTTAGAGTTCTGCAATAATTTAGGAGCATAGGCATCTTATTACTCATAGGCTATCTTCTTAGCAATTAATAATAATAATTATATCTATTGATATTACAGAAAAACATCTTTGTCGTAATAATTTTATTTTGTTTCGCACAATTAGTAATAATTTTTTTTTTTAACTTTTAGAAATCTCTTTTATTTAATTTGGCAAGGAAATTTTGAAGTGTTTTAGGCCTTTACATCGTTGTCCTAAACACATATAAAGTAAACAATCAATTATTAAACTACTCGTTCACTTAAATATTTTGTTTTCGTTTCCATTTGCTATATTATTTTTCAGAAGAATTACTCCTCAATAATTAATTTACATTTTAATTAATGCCTAATTATTTAGCAGTGAAAATGAAACTATATATCTTGAAGTGATTTTCGATCGAATCCCACCAATAATCAATCCATACATATATATAATATAAATCGAGTATTTTTTTAAGAATTTGTTACAAGGCACTTCAAGAAAATACATGACAACAATTTTTTTTTTTTTGAGCAAGGGAAAGGGACAATTGAACCTGAACATATTGCTCATGCCGTATATATACTTATCATTAGGTTATATGCTTTAGTGTGCCATAATAAGAAGTTATTGTTACATAGTTGCGAATTAATAATTTACTCTAGTGAATAAACAATTTGTTTAAAGGTAGCCATGTTATCCTTGAAAAAGAGGTATGAAGGCATCTATACTTCCATCACCTATGAAAGAAGGTAGAAGAAATAACATTCTCTCAATTGGAAAATAAGATGGCATGAATATATAAGGACTTCCTCCTCCAAAATCAAGATCATAAAATGGGAATCTCAACCAACTATCAACTTCTAAATTAGGGCACAATACGTGTTTGTTCATATCTGTTGTTGGAAACAACTCTTCTTCTTTGCTTTCCGCCTTAAGGATAGCAAAGTCGATGAATGATTTGAAATAGTTATTGTTCACATTTGCAATAGCATCGTGAATGAGCATGGCTGCGTGATCTAATGGCTGGTGCACTGGGTCTTTAACCTTAGAACTTGGGAATGCCCATAGCACCAAATTGCCAAAGTACTCATTGGGTACTTTAGGGGTCATTTGTGTATGACCATTAACAGAGATTCTAACATGGGTTGTTTCAAATCCATTAAGTCCTCAAGCCTTTGTTATGGTTCTCCATAGATGAGCAACTAAGCTCTCAAAAGTGCTATAAGACTTATTATTTGGTGACGATGGAGAAGCTCTAGCTTTAATCTTGGAGAGAAATTCTAATGTGAAATGAAGTTTATGAATTATAATATCATCTGTGAAGTTATCAATATAATTATTAGGAAAATCTTTGACAAGCTTATTACTTCTAAACTCAATTCCTCTATGTTCAAACTCAAAATTCAGAGGATTTCGAGGATTAAAAATGGTTCGATCATGAAAAGGAAGAGGGGTAATGTCAAGTCCTCTAGTAGCTTGCCCCCAGGCAACTAAGAAATTGCTAGTGGATTGACCATCAGCTACCAAGTGATGGGCTGTGAAACCAATCACTAATGAGCCACAGGTGAACCTTGTGAGTTGAACTTGCACAAGCTCCTCTACATCATTCAATTTAGGATGAAGACTAAGTAAAATTGAAGATGGCTTTAGTAGCATGACTTGATCAAGCTTGTTATCAACCGATGCCTCGACTAACTTCACCCCTTTGTCATTAAGAAAAATGACAGAATCACCATTCTCATTTTCTCCTAATCTTCCAGCCCACTCCTATATTCTGATAAAGTCCTTTTAAGTCCAAGCTTAATAGTAGCATTTGTTGGTGTTGGTGGACAACAGGCATAAATGACTGCAATGTGAGTGTTGTAAGTGACCTTATCGAATACACTAAGAGGAATAAAGTGTGAGACTATAGGAGAATTAATAATATTGCCTTCATAAATTGGCTTAATACTCTTTGTTTTTTCTTTTTTCACCTTCATTTTTTTTTGAGGGGTTGTAATTTGTTTAGTTAAGCTATAAAATTTAGAGAGAAATTTAAAGGTTTGTTATGAGTATATGCAGTATTGAGGGCATATATAGCTCCTCTTCATATATAGTGAAGAGTTAGCTTATCCAAAACCTGTATGTGGTTGGTGATGATTTGTCATTAAAAACCTAAGAAAACGTGTAGAAGCTACCTATTTGATAATGATGATGATGCTGATAATAATAATAAAAATGTTATAAATAAAATTGAGAAGAATATGAACAAATAATATAGAGAAGATAATAGTTTTTCTAGTTGTTCCATTCAATAGTATTAAGCCCTTTATATAGAGTACAGAAGAGAAATAAATAGGAAGCTTTTCCAATAAGGAAAATACAAGAAATAGGAAGTTTTTCCAATAAGGAAAATACAATCAATACTAATATAGAAACTAGAATATTCATGTATATGGAAAGACATCAATCAAATCTTATAATATATCATAACACTCCCCTTTGATATCTTTTACAAAGAATATGCCTCGTTAAAACTTTACTAAGGAAAAATCCTGTGGGAAAAAAATCTTAGTAAAGGAAAAAGAGTACATTATTCTTGTAGGGATTTGCGCCATAACACTGCCTCGTTAAAAACTTTACTAGGAAAACCCAATGGGACAAAACCTAGGCTAAGGAAAAAAGAGTACAGTGCATTAAAATCTCCTCCTCATGAAAATATGATTTCTATCAAATATCTCTTAGCTGACGCATGCTAATTTTGTTGACTAACTTTTCAAATGTGATTGTAAGGAGTGCCTTTGTAAATAAATCTGCCAAACTGTCAAATCGTATACTTAATGATTTTTAAGTAATATCCACATATAATAATTTATTTGTAGTACTCCCTTAGGATATTACTTGCGCTATGAATATAATTCGTTAAAAACCTTATTAGAAAACCCAGTGGGAAAAAACATATCTAAGGAAAAGAGTATATTTCATGCGCTATTTTTTCATTGCATATATTGTCTCGTTAAAACTTTTGTCCAAGAAAACCCTGTGGGATAAAAACTTGACTAAGGAAAAAGAGTACAATCATATACTAATTCGCTCCCCCTGATGATGATAGATTTTAACACGGCGTATACTAATTGATGAAACGATTCCATTTAAATACCACATTAGGTAAAAACTTAATACATAAGTCTGTTAAATTGTCACTCAAGCGAATTTGGTGGATATCTCTTCTGGAGCTTATATATATACAAGAATTTGGGTGAAATTTATGTCTATTTCGTTACCCTTAATATAACCACATTTAATTTGTGCAATTCAAATTGCATTATTCTCAAAATACAATGGGAGTATCTTTTAGTGAGGTACTTCAGGACCATAAAAATCTTTATAAAATTGCAGTACCACTATAAGTGAATACATAGCCAGTCTAAAATCTACCATCATAGAAACTAAGCAAATAACCAATATTTGCATATAGACCAATTTCAAATATGAATTATAATATTAATAGTATATTGAAGATAACTTTTTACACCACTCTAATATCTCTTTGTAGGTGCAAAGCTATACCTAGTTAGGATTTTTTTTTTTGCAAATGCAATATCAGGCCTGATGCAATTTGCAAGACACAAGAGTGCCATATAGCACTTATATATGGTACTTCAAGACCAAACAGCTCTTTATTATCTTTTTTAGGTCTAAAATGGTTTTTCTTCACTTCTAGTGAGCGGACCACCTATTAGTGTGGTTGAGAGAGAAGATTTATCCATGCAAAAATTGCTTAAATATCTTTTCCACATAAGCATACTGGTGTATTTAAATATCTTTTCCACATAAGCATACTGGTATATTAGGACTCCTTAATAATCGGTCTGCAGGCCGATACAAAATTTCATTTTCTTTAAATTTTTCATTTCAAACTCACTTTTCAAACAGGTACATATTTATTTGAGTTCATTAAGAGTCACATTGATATTTAAATCAACTTATACTGCAATAATAACATATACCATTCTATGGTCTTTTATGAATACAAATGGACATAGTGTATTATTCACATATCTTTCTTTCAATAAGAATTTACTCAAAATAATCATACCACATGTCCATATTGCTTTAATCCATACATAGATTTTTGCAATTTGATGAAATATATGTCATATGTTTAATGTGTATTCATTTATAATATACTTAGTCCTTCTGGGACTCTTATTACTTTCATAAGGCGTACAATAAGCCTTTCATTAACTGCCATATTAATTAAGTATCGGAACATGATCATTTCCATAATAAGAGAATTATTTTTCTCATAATTAATGATAAAACGAGTCTAGCTCTACTTTAATTGCCTCATTCCATGATGATCAATTATGTTTATGCTAATATTCAGTTATACTTATAGATTATGGATCCATATTTTCTCTTGTCACAGCAAAAACTACTGTTGAGGAAAATTCATCGTCGACGATAATTAAATTTCTATCAACTCTTTCTTATATCACAAAATAATTGAGATCTCATAGTTTTCATTTATATGATCATCAACTCCAGAAGCCACATCTGGAGAATCTAATTGTTCCGTTGTCTCAGTCTGTGTTTTATAATTAGCTATAGCTTTTTGACTGAGATCTTCCTCTTCAGGAGGTTTCTCTTCAGGAGATTTTATGAGTGGCGCTGCTTTTTTTTTCCGTGGATTTTTGTCTTTAGTTCCAATTTACTATCCACGCTTCTGGCGTGTAGTGAGATTGATTGATTTTCTATTTGCAATTGGAATCACAACCCTTGCTAGGGTATTAGCAGCTGTAATATGAGACTTTGTCACTCTTTTAAATGCATTTGGCAATTAAGTTGCAATTTATTGCAACTGTATTATTTTGTGAACTTCTGGTTCACTCTAACTTGTACATGGACCAAAATTATTTAAAGGGTTTTTCTTCTAATAAATTTCTCGACATTCTTTAGCACTGTAGGTGCTTTTTCTCCCCCTAATGTAGAAAAATATGCCTCATCAAAACAAATTCATAGTCTCTTTTGTGGACCCATTATCACACATTGAGATAGATTTAATATATTCATGGCACAGAAAAAATTTATGACTCATGTCCTTATACAAGTTTCAAGAGAGAGTATATATGATATACATAATAGCATTCATGCTAAACTTTCAAGATTTAATTATTGAACTATAAGTTCAATGCTTGAACTGCAGGTTCAACGCAATATATTGTGCATGTATACTAGGGATAAAACAGTAATTAAATAACTCATTATAATACACAACTTATAAAATCCTTGCAAATTACTCCTTCAAGGAGTTTACATAAAATTATCAATATTGAATTGAGTTGTGTCCTCTATATGGGCGATTTTTCTTTCAGAATCTCATGATTTATCAAATGATTTATAGTATTCACTTCAGAGAATACAGTTGTACTAGTGGGCATTATTTGATGATTTCTCGTTAGCAATTATTCTTTCAGAATTCTCATTATCTACCAAATGATTTATAGTATTCACTTCAGGGAATACAGTTGTACTAGTGGATATTGTTTGATGATTTTTTATTAACAGTTATTCTTTGCAACTACTAAAAAATAATATTTGTAAATTTTCACTTTTTATACTGCTACTACAGGAGCACGTAACTTTATTACTGCACAATTTCAGCTGTGAAGTAATTTTAAACATGGTTGAATTATATTCTCAAATAGATTTCAAGTCTTGTAGGTGTAAATTTAACCAATCATATTGAGTTTATAGTAGTACTATATATTTCAAGTGATTATATCTATTTTTAAAACTCTTTTAGAAAATATAAAAATCATTAATAGTAAGATATTCAACCTTTAAATCCTCACTTAAATGAGGTTTAAGTAGATAATAGCTTTTGCTTTTGCTAGCATCTAAATGCATTTCATTATCAACAACTCACGTCAAAAATTTTTTCCATTGAATTCAAGAGCATATAAAAATTATCAACCAAACTTTAATTCACTATACTTCACTTTATTTAAATAACTTAATTTGCATATATTTAAAATATATCTAAATAGACCAATCAGAAAATAAATTAATATTAATTTTAACAAACATTAAATTCATAATTTATCATACCAAGAAAAGGTAAGCACTAATTATGCTTCTTTATACCAACATAAATCCAACAATGTATGCAATCCAAAAATAAATTCATCAATTCACAAATTAACAAAACCATGTTACTTATATAATTTATATTAATCTCATCTCACATTTAAATCTCTAATTGTTTTCACATCTAATACACATTAACATAAGTAAATTCAAAACATATATAACACACACAACTTTCTTGTAGGCTATTCAACTAACAAATATGTATATATATGTATGAGACATGTATTGTCCATAAAATAAATTTTGAGTTGAGATGTTAAGACCGAAGGATATGTAATAATATATACACTAGTAGGATCAATCTCAATTTAATGAATCAAGTAAACCTATTAATATGAACGCAAGATCACCATTTTCCCATATAGCAAGTTAATCAATCAATAAATAAATAATTTAGGGTCGGATTTTATGCAAAAAAAAAAAAATTATAAGCCATGACTTTAAAACTATGCATAAAATGTGTTGTTATAATTGATAACCAACTAAAAGTTGCAATTTGGTTGGTAAATCAAATAGGTCATACCCATCATTCCAATACATATAAACAACAATGAAACACGCAAAACAAAAAAATCAAAGCAAAAAGGTTTACCTTAATATTATGGCCATACGCAGGTATTTTATTGATATCCAATTTATTCAATACATGTAGCTTAAATAAAATTTATTAGTTATTCAGGGACATAAAATATCAATTTTTCAAGGATGTCTATTTTATTTATTTGATTACTCGAAGGAGTGATACTAGTATAAATAATTCTTACTCATGATGTCGAGGCCCATCAATTAACATTGTCTAATATAAAATCATAATAAAATCAGTCTTTTAAAGGCTTGTAGACAATGCATTTAGTTATTCAGGAACATTTAATGATTTTTTAATGAATTGGTTTACTTTAATTAGTTTTTCAGGAACTATATAGAATATCAATTCTTCAGAAACTGTAAAGAATATCAGTTTTTCAAAAACTGTAGAGAATACCAATTCTTCAAGAACTATAGGGAATACCAGTTTTTCATGAACTGTAATTATTATTAGTTCTTCAGGAACTCATAGCTTAGTTATTTATTTAATTAGTTATTCAGAAATTATAAATAATACTAGTTCTTCAGGAACTAGAATTTAAAATATAATACTAATTCTCTAGAAACTCATAGCTTAGTTATTTATTTAATTAGTTTTTTAGGAACTATAAATAATACTAGTTCTTCAGGAACTAGTATTTAAAATATAATGCTAGTTCTTCAGGAACTAGAATTTAATTGATTAATCATTAAATAGTATATCAAATCTTTATAAATCTAAAAAAAAAAAAACGATTTGAAATAAATGATTGTAAGAGAGAAGAAAAAAAATGATTTCTTCAAATTAATTAGCTCAATATGTTCAAACGATTTCTTAAAAAAAAACGATTTAGTTTTTTTTCTTAAAAAAAATATTGATACATAAATATTAATAATAATAGTAATTAATTAGATAAAAATTGTTTACCATAAATCTTGAATTTTATTTATTCAAATTTTTCGCCTTAGCTGAGTTGTAGCAAACCACAAGCTATATAAAATTATGAACAATATTGTAGAACGATTCGTGCTGATAACGTGTTATAAATAAAATGGAGAAGAACATGAACAAAGAATATAGAGAAGAGAATAGTTTTTCTAGTTGTTCCATTCAATAGTATTAAGCCCTTTATATAGAGTACAGAAGAGAAAGAAATAGGAAGCTTTTCCAATAAGAAAAATACAAGAAATAGGAAGTTTTTCCAATAAGGAAAATACAATTAATACTAATATGGAAACTAGAATATTCATGTATATGGAAAGACATCAATCAAATCTTATAATATATCATAACAAAAAAACAATTCTTTTAGAATTTAGAGGTGTGAAGATGTTGAGAATAGAAGAATGCATACAAGGTTATATAGCTATTTATTTTGGAAATTTAATAATATGCGTAGGGCCAGATCATCTGTTATATTAGGGATAGATCATCCCTTAGGTAAGGACCATATCATCCTTTAGGTAAAGCATTTAATTTCCAACTTCATTGATTCAACTTGAAATGCTGTCTATTAAGGGATGGAAACTTCATTAATAATCTTTATTAATTTCTTTCCCTTTTCAAGGGAAAAAAAAAAAAAACTAGCTGTATACATTTAACTTACAACAAAAATCTTCCACCACATGAGAAAAAAAAAATTTTTTTTTGAAAGGGAAATATTATACAATTCAACACTTTTATCTCAATTTATCATTACATTAAAAAATATTTTATATAATATACTTTTAAAAAAAAATGTGACAAATAAGATAATAACACATAAGTTGAGATAAGAAGCTGGGATAAAAGTGTTACATTACACAATATTTTTCTTTTTGGAATCTTGATTACACATTTTTGGGTTCAAATTTCATTGAAGAAATTAATGAGATGGTACATATTTAGTTAGGAGTTTAAATGAGTTGAAATGGGTAAATTTAAGCTCAATTTAAATTATTTTGACCAAACAAATTCAAAATAAATTATGAATTGAGTTTGGATATCTCATGTGCATTTACATGATTTTTAAATAAATTTATGTATTAATACAAGTATAAGAATAGGTTTAAAAAAATACAAGTATAATAATAAAAGACAAAGGAAATAATAATATATATGCTATCAGTTATTATTATAATATTTTATTTTAATATGACTACTATAAAAAATGCTAAATGAATAAGTAAATTAAAATTATTTAATACAATTCTATTAGTAAAATATCAAATATATTAAAGTCTAATATATAATATATGGGCAATATACTGGTTATTAGATGTTTTTTCTTTCATTCCATTTTTTTATTTTTATTTTCTTTCTTTCTTTCATTAGCTTTCAATTTTTTATTTTTAATTCTGTCAGCAATTTTTGGATATGCCTTAGGAAAGGAGCATCAACCAGAAAAATTTCTAGATAAACTGAGTTTACTACATTACTTATAAATTAAATCAATAAAAATATGATACGTTAATTAATGATGCCAAATCAATTATAAATTATAGTATCATTAATTGATGTGGTTCATTTCTATTGAATTAATTTATGGGTGATTTAGTATCATTGATTGACATGTCATATTTTTATTAGTTTAATCTATAAATCTATCTAATAATTTGTTTGAACGTAATTAAGAAAATTAAACCAAAATCTAAAGATATCTATAATTTCATTCACCAGCATATATATGATAGAAAACGTTTCATTTGGATTTTTAAATTTTACGGCAAATAATATATATAGTCAATTTCAAGTCATATTTTCAATTCCCTTACAAAACATATTGATTATGAGAATCTTTTCTTTTTGATTGGGTAAAAATTACCTCATCGTAGAGATGAAGAGTCCATGGTATAAAGGTGAGGAGTAGGACCAAAAAAGAAAAATTCAAAAACTCAGCCGGTTGACTCAGAGGAACCTCCGATATCTAAGATAATAGGTCTGAAGATGAAAGAATCCAGAGGAAGAAGAATTAGTCTCTTCCAGAATTTTATAGAGAGTTTTTGGTAAAAGTCAGTATATTTGTGTGAGTGAGTAATATTTCCTTCTATAGTGGTTTCTTAATTAATAAAAGTTTCAATAATTAAACTTTTTACCAAAAATAGGCAAGTCTTGGATGGAAGAAGAGCATGAAATTGATAAGGACATTCCACCAAAGGCAGGTGATATTGCATTCACTTAACAAAAAATAAAGGAGATCTATAGATCATCAAATTTTCAAGTTATCTATTTCAACATACAAACCCATCATTATAAGTCTTTCCTAATGGAGTGAATTTTGATTTTTTAGAGGTAATAATTTCATAGTAAATTTTGATTTTTTAGAGGTAATAAATTTTCATTCCAACCGAAAATTTAATTTCGATTCTTTCACTTAGAGGAGTGCTAAACAACTTCTTTTTTTTATCTTCTCTTATTTTTTCTCCATTATTATGATGATATATATACTAAATTTATAAATAATATATATCTATAAAATTTAATTTATCTTATGTATCATCATAAGAATAAAGAAAATAATAAAAGAAGGCAGAGAAGGTATTTAACACTTCTCTTTTCACTTAACTGTGATTATTAAACATATTACAAATTTACATTAAATTTGAAATTATCAAAATTCCCCGTTAATATGTGGAAAAATTTTGTGCATTTATTAACTTGACTCGAATATGATGTACTTTATCAATTTAAACTGCAATCCGTTTGATTTCAAATAAATTAATAAGAACAATGAAATTTTAGCCGACAATTCGAATAGCGTATGGCCTTGCCGAGTAAAATATGTCATTAAATAGAAATTTTGATGTTGAATCTTCATACATGGGAAAAGTCTTAGACTACGTTTAGTTTGTGAAATAAAATAAATAAAAAATAAAATAATTATTATTGAATAATAAAAAAAAGTAAAAATAGAATAATTACTGTAATTGTATAATTTAGTCATAGTATAGAATAATTACTTTAGTCCACATAAATAATTATTATATTCTTATAAATTAATTTCACTATTAATATTAAAATTAAATATAATTTTACTAAATTTTATTTAAGAAATAATTTAAATGTATAATAAATAAAATTTTTATTTAACTTAAAATTTAAAATATAGAAAATAAAATGAAAATCAGAAAATAAAAAGAAAAAGGCAATAGTAGTGAGTTTATTCTTGTTACCATTCTGATTGGGTTTACGTTAACTCTACTGGAAGATCTGGTGGTATTTTGGTTTCTTGGAACTCGTTGTTGCATAGTGCTCAGAATATCATGGAAAATCCTCGCCTGGGCCAGATGGTTTCAATATGAATTTCTACAAGAAAGCTTGGGATTTTATACGGTGGGATCTCTTTCAATTATTCCAGTTCTTCTTTCTTTCCGGCAAGCTACCTCCTGAAATCAACTCTTCTTTTATCACTCTTATTCCAAAAGTGTTTGGGGCAGTAAATTTGAAAGATTTCAGGCCTATAAGTTTGATTGGAAGCCTACATCAAATAATAGCAAAAGTGCTTCAAGATTAAAGGCATGTCTTCCTTCTATAATCAGTGATACCCAATGTGCTTTTGTAAAAAATAAACAGATTTTAGATGGAGTACTCATTGTTAATGAAGTCATTCACTCCTTAAAAAAGGCAAATTAAAAGAAAGTGGGGTTCTACTAAAAATTGACATGGAGAAGGCATTTGACTCTGCTAATTGGAACTTTGTGGACTCTATTATGTGTCAAATGAAGTTCGGCGTGAAATGGAGAAGCTGGATTATGTAGTGTCTCTCTACAGCTAGAGTTTCAATTCTTGTAAATGGCTCACCTACAAAGGAAATTCGGGTTTCTAAAGGCCTACGTCAGGGAGATCCTTTGTTTCCACTATTATTCATCATTGTTATGGAAGGTCTATCCCAATTGTTATCCAACTCTATCAACCTCAAGTTGTTCGAAGGCTTAAAAACATGCAGAGAAGGTTTTATAATTTCTCACCTCCTAAATGCCGACGACATTCTAATCTTTTGTAAACCCGAGCTTTCGCATCTTGAGAATGTTATTCGAATTCTAAACTGCTTCTCCCTGGTCTCCGGTCTTAAGGTAAATTTTTTCAAAAGCTCCCTTGTGGGAATTAATGTATCTCCTGGACAGATTGAAGACCTATGTGCTCATCTAAAGTGCAGATCGCATTCTCTTCCTTTCACTTATCTTGGTCTCCCTGTGGGTGATAACCCGAGGAATAGGAATTTCTGGAATCCGGTTATCTCAAGAGTGGAAGCTAGACTAGCTGGGTGGAAAAGTCAGTATCTCTCTACTGGTGGCCGTCTAGTGCTGATAAAATTCACCTTGTCCAGTTTACTGCTATACTACCTCTCTCTCTTCAAGATGCCGTCTCAAGTTGCTAAGAAATTGGTTTCTGTTATGAGAAATTTTTTTTTGGAGTGGGGTCTCTGACAAATTGGTTTCTATTTTTTGTAATGTGTTGATTTTCGTTTCATATTAATATAAGACCTTGGATTATAAAAAAAAAAAAAAAAAAATTATTCCACATATAATAGCTATTTTATTTCTTGACTATTTTATGAATCAAGCATAGCATTAAAAGGACGACAAAAACATTCTAACGAGTCATTTTTCATGAATGAGAGATTAAATACCCACTCAATTTTTCATTATAAGGTAGATGAACATTAACAAGCTATAGCCTTTTAAAAATTTCTTTTATAAATGGCTTTTAAAATTAGTCTTTTTACGCCAATTAAAAAAAAAAAAGTCTCTTCATGGTCCTTAGGAGCAAAGATATAAGAATTAGTTTTCAATATTTTCCATTAAAATTTAATTAAAAAAGAAAAAAAAAAGTAATTCATTTATCGACTAACCGACGACATGCCGTTTGTTAATCCTTTGAACCTGGGTTCTATGGGAAAGTCTAGCCCAGATAAACCAACTTCTCTTTAAACTCACTTTAAACCTCAAATCAAATTTAAAATGTCCATAAATTAATTGCTAATTTCAGGATGGAGAGTTAAACGACATGTCGTATATTATTTTAAAATTATACTCGAACTCATAGATGAAAAGTACAAACCAACTTGTGCTTGGTTGTTCAGAAAGGCCAAGAAAAGAAATGAAAAATGAAAAACAATTGAAGTAATTTTGGTATTTCGCACAATTGATCAAGGGTTTCCAATTTGCAGTAGAAACTACCAAACTAAAATTACAACAAATTCTCCATCTTTGGAATATAAAAAAATCAAGTGCACTTATGAGAAATCGAACCTGAGTTTAGTACTCAAGCGATATATGCACTTGTCATTAGGCTATACTTTAGTATAAAAGTATTATATGATGCAAATATAATATATTTAAATTTTATTATTACATATGATACATATTTGAACATGCCATTGCATATGATACATATTTGACCACTCTATTGCATATGATACATATTTGAACACTCTACAGCTTTAATAGTAGACCTCCCTATAATCTAATCATGGCTCCATACCTGTTAATTACAACACAAAATATTTCTCATCCAATTCAGACATGTGTTGATAACTATTCTCTATAGTTTTGCCTAAAAATTTGTATAAAAAAGTTTGAGTTGCATAGGCAATTTAGTCCAACGTATAGACAATTTGTTGGAAGGTATCCAAAATGTTGCGAAAAAGAGGTATGAAGGCATCAATGCTTCCATCTCCTGTGAACGAAGGCAGAAGAAACATAAATCCTTCAACTGGAAGATAAGAAGGCATAAATACACAAGGACTTCCTCCTCCAAAATCAACATCACAAAATGGGAAACCTAACCAACTATCAACCTTCAAATTAGGGCAATACACCGGCGGCATATTTGCATAGGGCATTGGCACCAACTCTTCATTTTTCTCAGCCTTCAGTATAGCAAAATCAATGAATGATTTGAAGTAATTGTCATTCATTCCAGCAACAGCATCGTGAATGAGCTTGGCTGCATGTGCTAATGGCTCACGTACTAGGTCTTCAACCCTAGAACTTGGAAATGTCCATAATACCATGTTGCCAAAGTACTCATTGAGAACTTTTGGGCTCATTCGCATACGCCCATTGACAGCTATTTGTATTCGAGTTGCTTCAGATCCTTCGAGCCTACGGGCCTTTGTTATGGCTTTCCATAAATGAGCTACCAAGCTCTCAAAAGTACTATAAGGCTTATTTAATGATGATGGAGAAGCTTTAACCTTGAGACTGGATATAAAGTCCTTCGGGAAATTAACTTTATAGACTTCAACACCTTCAACAAAGCTATTATTTTGATCATCAGAAGAATCTTTGACAACCTTCTTGCTTTTAAACTCAACTCCTCTATGTTCAAACTCGAAATTCGGAGGATTTCGAGGAGTAAAAATGGTACGATCATGTAAAGGAAGAGGACCAATATCAAGTCCTCTAGTAGCCTTACCCCAAGCACATAAGAAATTACTAGCGGAAAATCCATCAGCAATGAAGTGATGGGATGTAAACCCTATAACCAATGAGCCACAACTAAACCTTGTGAGTTGAACTTGCGCAAGCTCCTCTATATCTTTCAAGCTTGGATGAAGACTATATAGAAATGAAGATGGCTTTAATGGCATGACTTGATCAAGCTTAATATCAATTGTGGCCTCAAATAACTTTACCCCTTTGTCATTCAAAAAAATGACAGGCTCACCATTTTCATTCTCCCCTAATCTTCCTGCGAATTCCCTATATTCTGATAATACCCTTTGAAGCCCAATTTCAATGGTCTCATTTGGTGGTGTTGGAGAACTATAAGCATAAATGACAGCCACATGGGTGTTGTAAGTAACCTTATCAAATACACTAAGAGGAATGTAATTTGAGGTTAGAGGAAGATTAATATTATTGCCTTCAAAATAAATTGGCTTAATAATCTTTGTTTTTTCAATTCTCACACTCATGGTTTATACTAATTGAGCTAGAAATTTTGAGAGAAATTAAAGAAGGCTAAAGGGTTTGTGTTTTTAGTAATATGGAGTTGAGGATTAGCCTTTCTCCGTTTATATAATGAAGAGGAAGACCTAGTCCATGCAGTATGTAGTCTTTTTATTTTATTTAAGTGAAATTCTTTCTCTCTATACTAAATATAAATCATATGACATCATGATGATATAATTATTGGAAAATTATTTTTAAAAATTTAAAAAGAAAAAAAATCATTAAAAAATGGGAAACCAACATGAGAATATAATCTAAATGTAGTTAAAAACCAAAGAAGATTTTTAATGCTTATATGATAAAATATAAAATGGAAATATGAATATGGACTCATTTGAGATAATAGACATACCATAATTAATTAAGCTTCAAATTAAAATGCCAAAAGAAATATTATTATAAGAAAAATTTCATGGGTGGTATTCACAACCATAAACAAAAAGCACTCTCTCTTTTTTAAGTTATTTAAATTTAGTAGTATATGATTTTATTTTGATTCAGTCAGTAGAGGAATAGAACAGTATATATGATACCTACCAAAAGTTAGGTTCACACTAATTAATTTTTGACAAATCATATCCCTTATTTAGCTAAGGCACTTCCAACTCATTCATTCCATTAATTCCCCATACGCAACTTCATTCACTACTACTTTTCATTTTGAAACAAAATGGCTACTTACCATTTTAATAATAATTCATTCATTATTTAAGTGTTGAATTGTACAAGTGATGCTTTTATTTAATAATATTAAAATGACTGTTTAGCATTAGAAAATCTTAAGTATGAGTGCCAAATTGAGTTAAATGAATTATTTATTAAACTAATTTTAAATAATAAGAATCAAAATATGTATTAAAAAAGTGTCAAGTGATATTTTTTAAATATTAATCCATTTTTCTTAAAAAAAAGAATAAAAATATGCCTTTATATGTGATTTTGCACCTTATTATAATAATTTTAACTATTAAATTAACAAGTAATTAGAGGTGTACAAATAGTCGATTCGGTTTAAAACTAAACCAAATTGAAAAATCAAATAAACCGAACTTCTATTTTATATAAACCAAATCAAGACCAAATTTTGCATAATATTAAATTAAATTGAAAAATTCAATTCGGTTTGATTCGATTAATTAATTTTTTTTATTTTATATATATTTATTATACATAGAATATATATATATTTCGCATAAGTATATATGAATGAGAGAAATCCTACTTATTTATTTATTTTTTTTATATCAGTATTGTAATTGTCAAACTAATTAAATCACAATATAGCAAAAGTCTAAGAGTATCTCCAACAAGTTCTTAAATATTCCTCCTTCTCTATTTTAGAGAGTATGCCAATAATTATTTCTTACAAAAGTCTTTTAAATCTTTCTCTTTTCTTAAAATTTTTTAAGAGTCACGATCTCTCTCCTCAATAATTATGGCTCTTAAATTTTTTTTATTATTTCTCTCTCTTGTTTTTTTCCTCCAATATTGTAATGTTTTGTTCTTCTTTCTTCATTTCTTTCATTTTTAAATTATTATTATTATTAATCAAAAATTTATTATTATTAAATTAATATATTATTATTCAAATATTTAAGTTAGATTATTCTTTTTAGTAGTAAAAATTTTATATAGAGTAAAAGAAATAATAATAATAATAATTTATTATAATATTTTTAAAAAGATTATATTTTTTAACTATAAAAATATAATGTAAAGGAAATAATTTGTGTGTAAAGAAATGAAATAGGGAGTTAAATAGTGAGTGTTATTGGAGTATATGTATTTTTTGAGACAAATTAAGTTAAATAATTAAACTATTTATAATATAATAGAAAGTAAAATAGAATATATTGTTAAGGATGCTTTAAGCGAAAATGAAATTACAAGAAATTTTTTTTGTAAGATTTTTATCGGAGGATGGTGACTTTGGATGTGTTACACCATATTGTCGTGGAATTCAGATTAATTTTTACCAATAACAATAATATTCACCTTGAGAACTATTATCCAGGTGACTAGAGTGTGAACGATTGAACTAAAAATCAACCAAATGAAAAATTCCCAGGTAAGTGGTGAGGTCACAACGGTCCAACTTAAAAACCACTTTCCTAAACAGAATTTTAACCAATACAAGTAATTTTAATAGCATAATAATTCACTACAACTATACCCGACAATAGCTATTAAATAGACACAAAATAACATAAAGAGAACACTAGAAATTTAACGAGATTCGGCCAATTTTGCCTACGTCCTCGGACACTACCAAAAATAATATTTCACTAATTGAAAAAATATTACAAAAGAGAGAAAAAATAAAATTGCCTAAATATAGAAAAGGACAATTTTAGAATGGATTACTAAAGAAGGGGATGAGTCTATTTATAAGTTTTAAGACTTCTCCCATTTTCCTAAAATTCCGGTGTAGGATTTTGTTAAAAACCAACACCTATACCATTGATGAGTGACAAGCGTAAAAGCGTGATAAAACTTAAAATAGATGTCACTCTCTCCTTGCTCACAATATTCCGAGTATGTGTCACTCATCCAACATTTGAATGGAATACACTGAGAGCAGCCAAGAACTTTTTTTAATTGAAAATATAATAAAATAAGAAAATTCTGTACTAAGAACTCGTTTGGTTCAAAATTCAAAAAATAGAAGAAAATTAAAAACATAGAGAAATGTTTAGGTAAATTTAGTATGTCATATAATTTATAGACTAAATAAATTATATGTTTATATGTAGTATTATGTATTAGATATATTATTTATATTAGCTGGTGTTTAATTATGGATTGTTAATGGTAATAAATAATTTAACTAATATAAATATTATTTCTAATAAATAATATCAAATATTAACGAGTAATTGACTTGGTCAACTCTAAAAAATAATAAAAATTTTAACAAGATATATTAGGTGATACGGAATTGGAATTAGAATAGAACAAAAATTTTAACTCTGAAATTTTTTTAGCTAATTAACAGTTGATAAATGAATCCCACATCGAATGATAACAAAATATATAAATGACTTATAAGTAAGTAAGTTTTAGATTTAGTACACGCCAATTAATTTATACAAATAAGTTCTAATACTTGCTTACTTATAAAACCATATGTATTTGGGCTCATGAATTTTAATATGATACTAGAGCTTTATGTTCAAACAGACTGAATTTTGAGATCCGAAACTAAAAAAGAAATGTCAGTGTCAATAATAATAATAAAATAAATAAGGAAAATCATATTTCCAACCTTCAATTCTCTCTTTACACTTTCTTTCTTTTTACAATTTTTTATTTAAAAATTTTCTTCTCATAATTTCCTTTTTTCCTTTTATACGTTTCTAATTGTTATTACAACCCCTTTGTTTCAATTAAATTTTTTTTTTTATAACTCCTTTACAATTGCACTCTTTACGACTCCCATTTCTAACTCTCCATTCCTTCTTGACACTCTCTATAAAATTTCAATCAAATTAAGAAATATATATATAACCTTAGAAACAATGATGCCTAGTTCTTTGTCGTGAGCGGTGTAGTTACGTACTACGGCGACAATCTTTCTCCCAATTCTTTTGGCTACAATATAATGCTTTGAGGGCGAATTATGACCAAAAGAGTAGTTTTTCTTTTTGGGTGCAATTGATTAAAGTCAAATTGTGATGTTTGAGTTTAATATTAAAAATAAAAAAAAATCATATAAAAATTAAAGAAAACCACAGTTTTCTTTTTCATATATCATAATAATAGTAATTTAACTTTTGTTCTTTGACACGATAGTCTTATTATTTAGATTTTACATTCAATATGTTCTTATTATAGTTTGCAGGAAAAGAAATTAGTGATTTTTTTTCAAAGACATCTGAAAGAAAATATTCCTCCAATTCACGCAAATAATCTCCTAACAGCCATCAAACCATCAAAGGATCTAAGTAAAGAGTAAATAATAAAGAATAATTTATAAACATTAGTCTCCATTTGATATAATTGATATAATTTCAGATAAAATTGAAACACAAGCTAAAATCCTGACCCACGTAGCTAAATTGGAATGAAGCAAATAACATGAAACAGATGCATTTACCAGTTCAAATATTTGAAAAATTACAATTACTATTCATTATTTTAAATCTTATTGGCACTGAATTGAAGTTTCAGAAAACAATGTTTCTTCTATTATTGTTTGGTGGTTGGGATTGGGGTTGTAAAGAGTGTAATTGAAAAGGGATTGTAAAAGATTTTTTTTATTGGGAGAAAAATGATTGTAAAATTTAGAAGGGCAGAAAAGGAAAAGAATAGATTGTGAGAAGAAAATTTTAAATAAAAATATATTGTAAAAAGAAAAAGAGTGTAAATAGAGAGAATGAAGGGTTGGAAATAGAATTTTCGTTTCTCAATATATAAATGACCTATAAGTTAGTGAGTGTTAGACCTCCAATTGGTTTTATATAAGTAAATTTTAACATTTGCCTACTTATAAGTTCACGTATATCTGAGTCCATAAACTTTAATACCAACCACCAACAATCAAAATCACAAATTCTGAGTTTGATTTTCACCCTATTATTTTACTAACCAACTAGCCCCTAAAATTATTACTAATATATGTAATAATATAACGCAACGTAAACAAAAAAAATAGACAAATCCAATTTTAGGATTTTAAAGTATGTCTGAATTATTTGATATCTCAAACAGATCAAAACAAGAGTCTAAATAGGAGGCCTAAAATCCTAAGTACAAAACTGCCATAAATAGTGAGATTACAATATTATCATAAATAAAAATAGGAAACTAAACAAGATGCACGCCATAAACGGCACCTAAAACAGAGCTAAATATCAAGACTTATGACAGAAATATAAAGTTTTCATAAATGAAAAAACTGCCATTTTAAGGGCCAAAACGAATGAATTTGGCAAAAAAACGACGTCGCTCATCGCCAAAGACGATGATTTTGAACTGATAGCTCGTTTTCTTTTGAATCGCATATTTATAAAGTCCAAAATTGCAGCTGGCCCGAACTAGTATTTTTTGTACTTAAACTGCTGCTTATATCAACAACTTAGGAATCTTTCTGAAATAGCCTCCACATCATAATAAAATGTCATGAAAATGTTTACTTATTTTAACAAACAATTACATTTCAAGTCATATCAAACTTTGAACCATGTTTGTATCGATTATGAATTCAGAAAATGTTGAGCTTAGACAAGGTTTTATCGGCTAGGGTCTTACAAAGACGGATCCATCCCATAAACAGTTGAGGCATTTTATTACAATACATCTTGCTGTAGCATATTAGTTAGTCCATATTGGGTTGGTTATGTTTAGTCAACTGATCCTTGCTTAGTGAGCCGATTATTAGTTAGACAGTTGTAGCTTCAGTTAGTTTGTCATAAGCTGTGTACTTATATAGAGCAGGTGTATATTGTTAAGAAAAATACGAGCGCAGTGAAATAAAATGGATATAGATATTTGCGTGGAAAACTCTCTTTAAATCTTGAGGGAAAAACCACGAGATGAACTCCGAAAAATCATTACTATAAAATAATGAGAATACAAAGAAATTAATCTCTCAAGTTTTATCAACTTAAACTTGAGGTATACACTCACAAAATTACACTCTTATAATTTTGTAGAACTCTTAGTATTTTTTCTCTTTATAAATCAATTGTAAGAATACTCTTAATTTTTTCTCTCAAAGGAATTCTCTCTATTTTCTCTCTAGAATTCTATCATCATACAAACTCTCTTTCTCTGCGTGTTTTTGGTGTATTTTACAATGGTTATAAGCAAGCCTTTATATAGGCTTCAAAATAGTGAGATACAGCTTGCAACAGGTTGTATTCTCTACCTACTAATTGTTGGCACCGAAAAAACTGACTTTTTTTTTTTTGCTTTATTTTCAAATGGTGGGCCCCCTATGTTGGAGGGCTCCACTCAATAAATCTCCCCTGCACGACAACATGGAGGACTCCATCATGGACGAAAAGAATTATCCTTGTATATTCATCACCATGAATTCATTCAAGCTAGTTTGGAGCACAGCTCAAGCTTTTGCCAAGGGATCACCTTTGTCAACATGTCTGCTATATTTTTGTCTGTGTGAATCTTCTGTACTAGAAATAATTTATTTTCAAGTGTTTCTTGAATCCAGTGATATCTGATATCAATGTGCTTCATTCTATAGTGATATGTAGAGTTCTTGCTTAAATCAATTGCACTCTGGCTGTCACAATGAACTACATACTTCTCCTGCTTCAATTCCAAGTCTTGAAGGAATTTCTTCATCCATAACATTTCTTTTCCTGCCTCTGTGGCAGCAATGTATTCAGCTTCTGTTGTAGATAAAACAACACATTTTTGCAATTTAGACTGCCATGATATAGCTCCCCCTACAAAAGTAAACATATACCCAGATGTAGACTTTCGACCATCAAGATCACCTGCTATGTCCGCATCTGCATATCCTTTCAAGATTGGTTTTCTATTCCCAAAGCTTAGACAGTTTGGATGTCCCTCTCAAATATCTGAAGATCCACTTGACAGCTTCCCAGTGATCCTTACCAGGATTTGCTAAGAAACAGCTCACAACCCCAACAGCTTGAGCAATTTCTAGTCTTGTACATACTATTGCATATATCAAGTTTCCAACAGCTGAAGAATATGGAATGGCCGACATCTTCTCTCTTTCTTCATGTGAAGAAAGACACGTTTTCTTAGTGAGTTTGAACTGTCTACCAAGAGGTAAAGATACTGGCTTTGCTCCTTTCATGTTGAATCTTTCAAGAATCCGTTCAACATAGTTTTCTTGTGATAGCCACAATTTTTTGGATTTTCTATCTTGAACAATCTCCATACCCAAAATTTGTTTAGTTGCACCCAAGTCTTTTATGTCAAAGACTTATGATAATTCTTTCTTCAGTTGGTTGATTATTTGAGCATTTTGAGCAACTATTAACATGTCATCAACATACAATAGTAAAATGACAAAATTTCCATCAGGAAACTGCTTGCTGTAGACACATGAGTCAGCTATTGTTCTTTTATACTTGTGATTCATCAACTACTACTCGGATAACCGTAGTAATTCTAGAGCTAATACGTGCAACAAACCCCGACTTTTGGAAGGGATGCATTTATTAGATAAAAGGTCGACGCATTCTCTGCCCGTTGCTCTAATACCACTTGTTAAGAAAAATACGAGCACAACAGAATAAAATGGGCATAGATATTTATGTGGAAAACCCTCTTTAAATCTTGAGGGAAAAACCATGGGATAAACTCCAAAAAATCTTCACTATAAAATAATAAGAATACAAAAAAAATTAATTTCTCAAGTTTTATCAACTTAAACTTGAGGTATACACTCACAAAATTATACTCTCATAATTTTATGGAACTCATAGTATTTTTTCTCTTTGCAAATTAATTGTAAAAATACTCTCAATTTTTTCTCTAAGAAGAATTCTCTCTATTCCTCTCTGGAATTCTATCCTCACACAAACTCTCTTTCTTTGCGTGTTTTTGGTGTATTTTACAATAGTTATAAACAAATCTTTATATAGACTTCAAAATAGTGAGATACAGCTTGCAACAGGTTATATTCTCTACCTACTAATTGTTGACACTGAAAAAATCGACTTTTTTTTTTCTTTATTTTCAAATGGTGGGCCCTCCATGTTGGAGGGCTCCACTCAACATATATAAACACCAAGTGTGTAAACTGTTGTGAAGTGAGAATCTATTCTTTGTTTCTGGTTCACTTTTCATTACATTTGGTTAAGTTGCCATTGGGATTTGTATAAATTCTCAACATCCTCTGATTTCTATAAATTCAATCTATCAATCTCTATTACTTCAAAAAATCTCTATTACTTCCATTGCTATACATATAAGTTCAATCAACCAATTTCCTTGAGTTCAAATAAATTTTAATATAATGAATCCATTTATACTAGTTCAATTGATTTCAATAAATTCAAACAATTTAATTATTTTAAAAGAATTTATATAAGTTTATACAAGTACAATCAATCGATTTTTATAGGTTTAATAGTCTCAATTTTTATAAATCAACTTGAAATAACTTAAATTAATTGATTTCTATTACTTTAATGGATTTAAATAAGTTTAATCTAAATTGATCATCAACTATCACTTCTAAAAACATTACATCTAGTTAAATTTGCAATTATTTGAGTTGAATATTATCTCGCTCAAAATCATCAAGTTTTGTACATAAATTTAATTATAAAAATAGTTTTATTAGGATAAAAATAATCAAATTTAAATGAATTTAGCTATATATAAATTAAAACGGTGAAAGTCTCTGCAAAAGATTTGAATAAAAATTTAGAGTTTTAATGTCATGTTTAATGATATAAAGTCATGAAAAATAAAGAATGCTAATAATCCTAAAAGATAATAAGAATGAAATAAAAAAAAAAATGAAATGAGAGTAGTACGACGTGAAGATAAAAATATCTTATGAAAAAACATAAGAGAAAAAAATCCAAATAAATAAAGGATTTTAGTGTTAAAATTAAAAGAATTCTAAAATTTTTAAAATATTACAAAATGACCATTTTAGCTGTCTCCTGATTATCGCCACTGGTCCCACCTCCTTCATTTCCCTGCTTTTTCTCTACCTCCGCCACGTCCATATAACCTCCTCGACCCTACTGTTCTTGCAATGATACCTTGGTGTTGGTCACAGCCTAAGCTTACCCACCAAATCATTTATTTCTTCGAAAACCAATTCCGAAGTGATGCAATTTCAAACTTCTTGGAGTACCCAAAAGAGTCACATTCTTTCTTCGTGCTATAGATTCCTCTGCTTCTTCCCAGAGTTAGATACCAGACAACATTCAAGATATGTCTTTGTGATATGATTAGTGTTAAAAATCGATTTTACATTAAAAAAATACATCAAAAATATATAGTTATGTAATAATTTGAGTTTAATTATATAATAGGTTAGATTTAACATTTTAGTAATAGTTACTTAAATTTATTAAACACAATTCATTTGTAAGCTTAACCTATACCCATTCAAGTCACCTCTACCTTTTTAATTCAATTTCTATAATGGTATTATAGTAGATCTGGCCCAGTTTAATTTTATTTATCTGATATTCGTCTGAATATATAGTCCCAACAGCTTCCAGTCCGTTGTTACCGCTACATTCAAATTTTAATTTTGGGAAGAGACACTTGAGGAAGAGTATTAAGAATCAATCCCACATTAGAAAAATACATAAAAAAACACATGGTTATATAATGATTTGAGCTTGATTATCTAATTAGTTAGATCTAATATTTTAATAATGGTTAATCCAAATTCATTAAACTCAATTCATTTATAGGCTTAATTTACACCCATTTAAGCTACATTTACCATTTCAATTTAATTTCTATCAGTTTGGCTTCAATTATTAGTGGGTTTGTTATGAAATTATGGAATTCGCATATTAATAGGCTCAGATTCTAAACATGAGCTGGAGATTGAAGCTTTTCAAAGGAAAGTCACGGACTGATTTATAGGTCTGTCCTCAGTTGGGCTAGATGATTTGCTTTCTTTTATTGCTTGATTGTTTTTTCCTTTCTTATCAAGAGGAATTTAGATTTATTATGTTTAATAATAGATTTCTTGTTTATAAATTTCCATTAGATCGATTGATTCATGAATTTTTGAACGGAGCGTCAAAGTTTTGGATCTTTATAATGCGATTCAATATGGGATTGAGTAAATTAGAGAGTGGAAAAAGTTAACTGAGATTGTTCTTTGTGCTTTGAACAATCAGATAATGCTTGATTGATTTATGGATCATAATGCTTGATGAAAGTGAATCTACTACAGTTTTGCCTCACCAGAACCGCTCTTTTGGCCGTCAAAATGTTTCTTCATCTAAATACCAACATCATTGGAATTCTAATCATTTTAGATCATTGTCGTGGAATGTTTAGCGGTTTTGGTTGGCGGCTACGCTACTACAGGCTATTGAGAATAATTTGGTGGCACCTGAAGGGGATGGAATTGTGGCTAGCAACAGAATAGCAGTGGCGATTTTATTCTATTAAGTGAGATTTACAGTATGTTTGGATGGGATAAGAAAGAGTAATTAATGGAAGAATAGGGAAGAGTAAGGATAGGAATGGAAGGAGAAAGAAAAGAAAGTGTATGAAGAAGACAAAGTATATATAGTAACCTTAACTTTAGTTGAAAGAAAAGTGAGAGAAGAAGAGTAATTAATAGAAATGTAAGTTTTAAAATTACAAAAATAACCTTATAACTTAAAAAGTAGTAATTGCTCAAGTAATTAATTTCAATTAACATTTAACTATTCATCTCCACTCCATAAATTGGGGTGTAGCAAAATTTAATTATTGAAGTGTAAGGAAGGGTAAGACTTACCCTCTCTTACCTTTCGGATAAAATGCACTGAAGGTCAATAAACTTTTACCTGTTTTCTGTTTTGATCATTAAACTTTAATTTCTTATAATTTAATCACTAAACTTTAATTTTTTTTTTCACTAGCGGGTCACTAAAATAATTCCGATAAAATAACTCATCAAAAAGTTGATATGGTATTCCAGGTAGGATGACACTTCATCAAAATTGATGACATAAACATGCCACATCATATTGAGAGGTTTTTAAAATTTAAAATTTAAAAAATCATATTTTTAAATTAAAAATTAAAATTAAAATATATTTATTTGTGTGATGTGGAATGCTTATACCATCAACCTTGATGACGCATCATCATACTTAGAACACCACGTTAGTTTTTTAGTGAGTTATTCATCAAAATTGTTTTAATAACTTGCCGGTGAAAAAAAAAAAATAAAGTTTAGTGATTAAATTGTAAGAAATTAAAGTTTAACGACCAAAACAGAAAACAGACAAAAATTTAGTGATCTCTACTGCATTTTACCCCTTACCCTTCCTTAAACTTCTAAAAAATTGTTCCATTTTTCTCAATTAAGGGTACAAAAGTATTATTCCATTACTTACACTTCATTTTCCTCTCCTACACTTCATCCAAACAGGTTGTTACACTCTTCTTATTTTTTTTAGTTGGTATGTCAGATACTGACTTATAACATATATTAATAAAATATTCCATATCTTGCTTTCTAATTAGATTTTTGGCTGGAATGTTGGTCAGTGCAAAAATTATAAAAATATTCAAGTATTTGAATGAAATTGCCAAAATTTAAATGTTAAATTATAATTGCCAAAACGTATAAAATTAGTGTATTTTTTTTACCATTAACTCTTATTATTATCCATAACTACTAAAAGTCCTACTTTTTATGTATAAAGATGTTCATAAGGTAATTTGCTGAAAAATGAATCCCCAAAAGAAAAGTCATTTTGTTGAAAAGCGTAGCCTTTTTTTTCCCCTAAAAGAATACAGTTATATTAGCATTAACAATATGATAGGAAGCACAATAAATAGGACAAAAACAATGAGAGTCCAATAAGATACAACAAAAGGACAACAATCCATATATAACAAACAACTACCCATACAAGGGTTTTTTGAACAGGGCTTCAATCTCAATAAACAGGCCCTACGACCAAAATACCATCTATATCCCTGAAATGCCCTTGGCCCTTGCGGCTTCTAGAATTCTTTTTTTCATCTGATGTTGCCGCCACATCTGGAGGCAGAGAGAAGAGATAAAGTACTAGTTTGAGCAAAGCAAAAGCATCTGGACGAACCCCAAAGTTCATACATGTAAGAGCCTCCCCGTTAACCCGCCTTTATGATAGAGAACCACAAGTTAAAGGCTACTGGGTAAGGAGAAGAGAGGTCCTCTGCTTGAGCCGCCTTGGCCGTAAAATGAGTTGCTCTCCGTCGAGGACTAAGGTACGCCACCTCAAAAGAAGATTGAATATCAAAAAACTTAGATCGGAGGGTCCAAAGCCTCTGCTAACAAGATCTTTTCCCATCTATTGCTTTGCATCCAACATCAGCATCGCCAAAGAAGGATGAAAGAAATGAACATGCCAGACTAAGCCAGAGATTTCAACGATAGCATAGCCGAAGGAAAACCATCTCCAAAAGATAAAAACCCCATAAAAAAGGGGAGACAAAATAAGGCCATGTTGACCGATTATCAACAATAACTAAGCAAACTACCAACAAGAGTAAACGAAAGAGATGAGAATCAGCGTTTCCCTCTAATAGCCCGAGCCACTAGAGGAAAACCCCAACCTGAACCCTAGATTAACAAACAGAGAATTTTGAAAAGCATAGCTTGTTTGTTGCCACTTGTTTTAGTTTTAATAATTTCCTCTTTTTGGTTTGGCTCTTAATTTCCCCATGTCCACTTTTCTGCTGTAACTTCAATTACAATATAATTGTGGTTTTAACATTATCCTCATCGGAAACTTACAATTTCATCATTAGTGTTTTTTTTTTTTTCAAAATAAATACTTCTATTTTCTGCAGAGGAATTGCAAGTACAAATTAACTTTGAAACGTAGAATTGGATTATTATATAACCACACTATATTTCCTGAACTTAATATAATATAATATAACATAATATAATTCTAAAAGAGTATTAGTTTACTATTATAAATTATGTTAAATTTATGATTTTTAAAATTTTTAAATTAATTTTAAAACAAAAATAATAATGTAAAACTAAACTTGCCTTACTTAACATTCTAATATTCCCCTTTCCATTAATTTACTAACTTGTATACTTCATCTAAAAAATATATATAAATACTCTGATACTTATCATGGTTTATCAATAATGTACAATCAGACAACCTAAATAAAATAAAATAAAATTTATCCTAAATTTCAATATGCTTTTAGATTTTACTATTTTATTACATTTTTATGGATTATTTAAATTAAATTTTTGTCAAAATTAATCATGATTTATTTTTTATACAATAATAATGATAGTAATAATAATTCATTATATTTATTTGAATATTAAATTCATAAAAATTCATTTTCGACTAACATTAATTTTGATTTTATATTTTTTTAATATGATGACTTATAAAATATTTGTATGATTTACATTATAGAAATTGTTCAAATTAGATATGAAACTATTAACCAAAAAAATTAATAAAATTATATGAATTATATTAATAATTTATGTCAGAATTAAGAATTAAGTTTAATTATATTACTTATTATAATCAATCAATTTGTACATATCATGTTTTATTATGAATGGATATGGATTAATCATATTTTAATGGTAAAAAATCTTACTTTAATTTTAATTGCTAAAATCATTATCACATATTTTATATAGTGATATTTATTATTGAATTTGATATTGTCAATTTAAGTATGGCAAATCTTACAAGGAATAAATAGGATTTTAAAATTTCTAATATGACTTTACACCCTAAACACATATATGAGCAAGTATAAAAGGAATAGCATAAGCGTATGACTTCACAACCTACGTCTACCTCTTCTAAATCAAACCAATTTAATTTCACTAGAAATATGGGATTGCGTCTACACTTTTCACAAGCTAGTTTTCTGAGATTTTACTCTTTATAATAGTTTCTTCGAGATTTCGGTCAAATTAGAGTCTCACAAGACTTAGATACAAGCTAGAAGAAGAATCACAATACAAGCTCACTAGTTAATTTTCAAATAGTGAACACTTAAGGATATGAGAATAATAATACAAGTGTTCAAAAACAGAGTATGAAGAATGAAGAATTAGGATTCAAAGATTTTCACTTAGAATGCACAAAGTTCTATTAAAATTCTTTTGCGACGTGGAGGCTATTTCAGAGCGATTCATGAGCCGTTGGGATAAACAGCAGTTTAAGTACAAAAAATACTAGCTCGGGTCAGTTGAAATTTAGAGCCTTATAAATATGCAATTCAAAAGTAAACGGGTCACTGGTTCAAAGTCATTGTCTTTGGCAATGAGTGACGTCGTTTTTTGGCCAAATTCCTTTGTTTGGGCCCCTAAAATGGCAATTAATTCATTTATGGAAACTTTTTATTTTTGTCATAAGTTTTGATATTTAATTCTGTTTTCGACGCCGTTTGTGGCGTTCATCTTATTTAGTTTCCTATTTTTATTTATGGTAACATTGTAATCTCGCCATTTATGGCAGTTTTGTACCTAGAGTTTCGGGCCTCTATTTAGACTCTTGTTTTGTCCTGTTTTGAGGAATCAATAATTCAGTCATAATTCGAAAACTCTAAAATTGGATTTATCCTTTTTGCTTATGCTGCGTCATTTTGGTAAGCTCTATCCTTCATTTTGAATCTTTCTATATTTATAGGAGTTAAAAAATGTGGCTGTTAGGCTTAGACTTTAAGCATTAGCTGCTCCTGCTGTCTTCCTAAAACATATAGAAACCTGTGAGCATCACACATAATTTCCACGGGAGGAGGCGACGTTATAATTTGTGGGATTGGTTATTTTAATCTATGAACAGAAAAACGAAAATAAAGAGAAAAATTATCAAAAATGTGCGAGTCATCAAAAGCAAAATTATCAAAGAAAAGAAATAAACTCTTTAAAGACAAGTTTATACACCTGTTTAATATTATTTTCTCTTTCATGATGTCTTTGGCGTGCTGCTCTTAATAGTTCAGTTACCTGTCTTTCATCTAGTCTCTTCTACAAAGCTATGACACAAGGCATAAGCACATTTAGTGAACTATCTCTAACACAGAGTCAAAAAAAAAAAAAAGAGGAAATCTGCCATGTAAAAGAAAGAGACCTCTCTTAGCAAACAATGGGCTTTGAATCATTGAATCGCTCCCAGATTGAAGCGCAGACAAGGATGAATTTTTCAGCACGGTATGGTGAAAAGGCAAATAGCACATGTAAATCAGCAAACAAAGGCAAATAATATTTTAAAACTAATTAATAACTTATCAGACCATATAATGAAAATGACTGATACTAGTAATAGAGACTCCGATAATTAAAATGACAAGTCACACTTCTTCAGTAGCTTTAATTCCAATATAATTATGATTCTACCATTATCCTCAAGAACTTACAATTTAACCATTTATTTATTTATTTTTTTAATTTTCAAAATAAATTCTTCTATTTTCTGTAGAGAAATAGCAACCATGAACTTTAAAATTTAGAATTGGATTATTCTATGACCACACTATATTTCTTGAATTAATAATAATAATAACAACAATAATAATAATATAATACAATTCTAAAAGAGTATTATTTGGCTATTATAAATTGAGTATTTTTTTGCTATTATAAATTATGTTAAATTTATTATTTTAAACTAATTCTAAAATAAAAATAATAATGTAAAACCAAATTTGTCTTCCTTAACATTCTAGAACATTTCTCTTTCCTTTAATTTACTAACTTGTATTTCTTATACGGAAATATATATGTATAACTTGTATTTATCAATAATGTACATAATTGAAAATGACAGTCTACTTTTAGATTTTATTATTTTTTAATACATTTTTATGGGTTATAAAATTAAACGTTTGTCAAAATTACCGCCAATCCTGAACTTTTGATATTTATTTTAATATAATAATGATAATAATAATAATAATAATTCATTACATTTATTTGGATATTAAATTCAATAAAAATTATTTTCAAATAATTATCTTAATTTTGATTTCATAGTTATTTAATGGATAATTGTTTATGATAATCGATTTGTACATATCATGTTCTATTGTGAATGGATATGGATTAATCATATTTTAATGTTAAAAAATCTTACTTTAATTTTAATTGCTAAAATCATTATTACATATTTTATAACGATATTTATTATTGAATTTGATACCACATATTAAAGAGTATAATTCAAATAAAAAAAAACTTTAAACATATAGAAAATTTTTAATAAAAATCTATAAAAACAAGTTGCTATTGATAGAAATTAAATTGAAAGAGTAGAGGTGATTTGAATAGGAGTATGTTAAGTTACAAATGAATTGGGTTTAATGAATTTCAGTTAACCATTGTTAAAAGGTTAGATCTAACCAATTAGGTAGTTAAGATCTAATAATTATATACCCATATATTTTTTGTGTATTTTTTTAATATGGGATTTTGATTCTTAATACTTCCAATCAAGTGGCAACTGGAATTTAACTTTGACGCTCAGTTGACTACTTGAAATTAAATTCTTCTACCTGAAATTGAAATTTGAATGCAGCGGCAACACCAAGTTTCGAACCACTGGGACTAGACATCCAGAAAGATACTAGATAAATGAAATTGAACCGGGCATGACTTGTTCTGATACCATGATAGAAATTGAATTGAAAAGGTAGATGAAATACCCTGAATTTCCAATTATTTTTCAAAAATCCTATTTTATACGGAATGATAATATTTTATTATTTTATTTATCTAATTAAGTAAATATTATAAGTTATATTTTATTAAAATGTATTATTTTATTAATTTCCTTATTAAAGTAAGAATTAAAATTATATTTTATTAAATTATAAATATTCATACTATTTGAATATGTATTATTAATGGAAATTTTATTTAAGTATTATATATGTATATTATTATGAAAATGTTAATGTGGGTTTTGGAGAAATTATATTTTTGAGTATTAATAAAAGTATTAATTAATATTATAAGTTTAATTATAGTATTTTAATCAGAAGTTTGGATTTCCATTATAATTACTATTATTATAAATAAATTGTATTAATCGAATTATTATTATTATCGTCCACAGTATTATTATTACTATCATTTTTATTATTATGATTATTATTAGTATTCTTATTATTATTAATGTTATTATTATTACTATTGTTATTAGTATTATTATTATAATTATTATTATTATTATTATATAGAGAAGATTTCAGTGTATATATATATATATATAGAGAAGGGTGGGCTGCCTGCAAAGGGAGAGGTAGCCGAGAGAGAGAGAGAGAGAGAGAGAGAACTGTCTGTCGTCGGACCGCCGTCCGGTCACCGGAAGACGACACGCGCCGGACAGGGAGGTTCCTGAGGTGCCGACCAAGCCGTCCACCGAAAATCGCCGCCGTCAGCCTTCTCCAGCCGCCGCACGCGTCGCCGCAACGTCCACCGGCAGAAACTTCTGAGCTAAATTCCAGCCAGTTCCGACGTCCGTTCAAGGTGATTTTTATATCACCGGACTCCTCTTTCTCTAAGCTTTAATTTGGTATATAAATTACTAATTTTGGATGATATTGATTTTGACCGAACTCCGGTGATCGACCGGACTACCGACGTAGGTTCCGACGAATCAGAAGAAACAAATTGTATTTTCGGATTCTACGTGTTGAGACGAGTCCGTTGGTAGTGAATTTGTGACGATTGGTTAACGTTCACGTTTTTTGGTGAGCATTGTTTATCGTAATTCGTGACTAAAGTTTATTCTAGTTAAGTGAGTCGTTCTTGTTCTAATCATATCGTTTGTTATTCAGAGTCAATGTATCTGACTTCTGTCGTCAAGGTCGCCCTTCCAAAGGATGCCAGTTGGAAGCGTCGTCAGTTAGGTGAGTGATACTCACTAATATATTATCCTATTTCCATTTCATATGCATTGTTGTGTGTATATATATATGTATATTATGCACTACTATTGCATCTATAAGCATGTAACATTTGACTGTGAATGATGAATTGATATTCTGTATTCTGTGTCATACTATGGTTGTGATTGATGGATGGAGATCGGGAGGATACAGTACCATCTAGGATTATGAGATTGTTATGGATATGATTGGGATTATGATGAGATTCAGAAGATGAGCTATGACTGATAGATGCCGGCCGGGCCTGCTCATCGCCAGAGCTGGTGTCAGTCGGGTCAGGGCTGCGTGGTACAGACCAGTGACGGCCGGGCCCCTTGGATATAAGAGACAGATTATTGGACTCAGAGAGCCAGAGTAGGAGGATCGGCTCCCCATATTGAGTATTGAGTATTAGTATGGTACTGTGGACCATACCCCATCCTTGCTTGATTGGATGATTTGTCTGTTTCTGTGGCATAGTGCATAGCATGTGCATTAGAAATCTATACGTAGGATACCAGTTTAATATATTAGCTGGTATCATTCACTGAGTCGAACGGTCAATCCTGTTCATCTCGTTGCTTTCAGGTCAGGGAATGAGCCGGCGAAGGGATTGTAATTGAGTAGACTGCCAACTTCTCTTCGGCAGTGATTTGTATTATTGGGATATTAAGAATACATGTAATAGATGTACATTTGTAATTGTAACTCTATAATTTCACAATGTTACATCTTGTATTTGTATTTTGTTTAATACTCAGATATGTATCTTAAGAGTTGGAATATGTTGTTAAGCAGAATCTTTTGTAATTTACTATACTTTTGAAATATATGGAATAATTGGGTGCTGGGCCAATTTGATAATTGTGTTATGTTGTGAATCTTTTGCTTCTGCTTATCTTATTTGGGCCATAGCCCTTTTCAGTTGGCTTTTCAGTTGTGTGTTTTGGGCTTTTTGTCGTGTGGTTTGGGTTAGGCTTATTACGGGCACTGGTAGCCACGTGCATTTCCCGTGTCCTAGTGCTGGTCACGTGTCTTCGGATTTGGAGCGTGACAGTAGAGATGATTTAAATGTAAGTAGGTTAAGCCACAAATGAATGGCATATTTTATAGTGATATTTATTATTGAATTTGATATTGTTAATTTAAGTATGGCAAATCTTACAAGGAATAAATAGGATTTTAAAATTTTTAATATGACTTTACATCCTAAACACATATATGAGCAAGTATAAAAAGAATAGCATAAACGTATGACTTCACACCCTACGTCTACCTCTTCTAAATCAAACCAATTTACTTTCACTAGAAATATGGGAGTGCGTCAACACTTTTCACAAGCTAGTTTTCTGAGATTTTACTCTTTATAATAGTTTCTTCGAGATTTTGGTCAAATTACTCAAATCACAAATGATTTTAGTGGTTAGAGTCTCACAAGACTTAGATACAAGCTAGAAGAAGAATCACAATACAAGCTCACTAGTTTTCAAATAATGAACACTTAAGGATATGAGAATAATAATACAAGTGTTCAAAAACAGAGTATGAAGAATGAAGAATTAGGATTCAAAGATTTTCACTTAGAATAGCACGAAGTTCTATTAAAATTCTTTTGGTAAGCTCTATCCTTCATTTTGAATCTTTCTATATTTACAGGAGTTAAAAAATATGGCTGTTAGGCTTAGATAAAAAATATGGCTGTTAGGCTTAGACTTTAAGCATTAGCTGCTCCTGCTGTCTTCCTAAAACATATAGAAACCTGTGAGCGTCACACAATTTCCACGGGAGGAGGCAATGTTATAATTTTTGGGATTGGTTGTTTTAATATATTAAGAGAAAAACAAAAATAAAGAGAAAAATCAATCACATAAAAGACAATATTGCATGTTTCGATAATTTGTCTACGTCAATTTGGTGTAAACTGATTATGAGCTATTGTTTAACAAGCAAAACTCTGGCATCAATAAATGTAAATTCTTCCTCCACTTGAATTCCAAATTCATATTTCACAAGTACATCTCCATTACAATTGTTATGCCTACAAAAGAAAAATCTTACAAACCAAATGCACGAGTCTTTAAAAGCAAAATTATCAACGAAAAGAAATAAACTCTTTAAAGACAAGTTTATACACCTGTTTAATGTTATTTTCTCTTTCATGATGTCTTTGGCATGTTGCTCTTAATAGTTAACTATCTCTAATACACAGTCCAAAAAAAAAAAAAAATCTGCTCGAGTAAAAGAAAAAGACCTCTCTTGGCAAATAATGGCCTTTGAATCATTGAATCGCTCCCAGCTAGAAGGGCAGACAAGGATGTATATTTCAGCACGATATGGTGAAAATAGAGATAGCAATGGGACGGGATGGGAGCGGGGGAACCATCCTCCATTCTCATCCCCATCCCCACCTTAGCAAAGAATCATTGTTTTCATCTCCGTCTCACATATACGGATAATTTAATTCCCATCTCTATCTCTATGGGGATCCTCATTCCCACGGAAATCTTCATTACCATTTGAATTTTATCTTATTAAATTTATATATGTTTATATAATTCATAAATAATAACAAATAAATATAGTTAAAAAATATTAATAGATTCAAACCTACAAAATATCAACCAAACAAAATTAAAATGTAAATATTCTTAATACATTAAAAATATTCTGAAATTTTTTTAGTAAAATATTAAAAATTCAGCATACATAAATATAAGAATATTTAAATAAAATTTTTTATAATAATTACTAATTATATTATGGGGTAATTATATAAATAATTACTTAATATATTAGGGGTAATTATCTAATCATATTATTGGATCCCCACGAGAATAAGAATAGGGATCTCCGCATGATGGGAAATACACTCTTGATCTCTATCCCGTCTTCACTAATAAAAAAAGAATTTATACCATCTTCATTTCTTTGGAAAGAGAAATCGGGGAATTCCTGTCTTATACATAACAAATTTCTGCAGAAAATGAAGATTCTTCACTCCATTGTCAGAAAAGGCAAAGAGCACATATAAATCAGCAAACAAAGACAAATAATATTTTAAAACTAATTAATAACTTATCAGACCATATAATGAAAATGACTGATACTAGTAATAGAGACTCCGATAATTAAAATGACAAGTCACACTTCTTCTGTAGCTTTAATTCCAATATAATTGTGATTCTACCATTATCCTCAAGAACTTACAATTTAACCATTTATTTTTTTTTTAATTTTCAAAATAAATTCTTCTATTTTCTGTAGAGAAATAGCAACCATGAACTTTAAAATTTAGAATTGGATTATTCTATGACCACACTATATTTCTTGAATTAATTTTAATAATAATAATAATAATAATAATAATAATAATAATATAATACAATTCTAAAAGAGTATTATTTTGCTATTATAAATTATGTTAAATTTATGATTTTAAACTAATTCTAAAATAAAAATAATAATGTAAAACCAAATTTGTCTTCCTTAACATTCTAGAACATTTCTCTTTCCTTTAATTTACTAACTTGTATTTCTTATACGGAAATATATATATATAACTTGTATTTATCAATAATGTACATAATTGAAAATGACAGTCTACTTTTAGATTTTATTATTTTTAATACATTTTTATGGGTTATAAAATTAAACGTTTGTCAAAATTACTGCCAATCCTGAACTTTTGATATTTATTTTAATATAATAATGATAATAATAATAATAATAATTCATTACATTTATTTGGATATTAAATTCAATAAAAATTATTTTCAAATAATTATCTTAATTTTGATTTCATAGTTATTTAATGAATAATTCTTACTTACACTACAAGAAATCATATATTTTGTGATAATTAAAAATGTCACAAAAATATAAAAATTGTCACAAAAAATTTTTAGTCACAATAAAAAATAGTCATAATGTTGTCACCTAATACTTTGTCGCTAAAAGTGATCATAATTTGTGACAATAAAAGTTATAATAAATAATATAGTATTTGTTACAATAAATATATCATCACGCAAAATATTTTTAGTGACAAGAATTGTTGTAACTACAAATATATAAGCTGTCACCTAAGTAATAATGTTGTCACAAATAATTTAATAGAAACATTGAAATATCAAAACAACTTCAATAGTTGTCACAAAAAAATATTATTAGTGACAATAATGATCATCACAAAATATAATTAGTTGATTTGTGATAACACTAATTGTCATAAAAATTTTAATTAATGATAATATTAATTGTCACAAATTTTATAAGTCATCTGTAATATATTAATAGCAACATGTTCCATCATCACCTAAACTATATTTGGTGATGAAATGTCATTAAAAACTTCAAATTATGTCACAAAAAATATAATCAATCATAACATTAATCATATCATATTTTATTATCACCACATAGATAACAAAAATTTTCATAACATGTGACTATAAACAAAAAAATAAATATCATTACAAAAGAACCAAATGGGACAAATAAATCATGATAAATTTTGAGGTGCCATATGAGCATTAATCCTATTTCCCGCATCCTCCTCGTTGGATTCATCTCTTGCCATAAGCCGCTGAAGTTGTGTCTCGGAATCAACCCATACAATAATAATTGGCTTAGTCCACTTATCCATCTTGGTGTCAAACAGCAATGGGATATCAAGGACAATCACCTTAGAACCCTTCAACCAAAGCTTCAAAATTTTCCTAAAATATACCAGAAGAGATATAAGGAGCTAAAACCCTGAAAGAATATGAGAGAGACAAAGTTAAGAAACGGTGTAACATGCAATTCTGTGACTATTGTTAAAAATGCAGTTGTCTTATAATGCATAGCCAGGGAAGTCTAGGCAAATTAAGGCTTAACCAATAATTGGAACATTTTTCTTTTGAGTATATGACTTCACGTCTCCATCATTTAAAACTCATAAGGAACTACTTCAAGATTAAATGATCCATCATGATAATGAATTCAATTTCCTAAGACACGAGTATGAAATTATATATCCTAGATGAAGTTGAGGACGAACGACATTATAAAATTAAAATAATCATTAATCTGAAGATTCATGGAAATTAAAAATTTTGAAGTAGCTCTATTGATTCAATTTTCATTCCTCATCAAATTGCAAATGTCATAGACACGAAATATCCATTATTCCACAAAAGCCCACATGCACAACAACTATCAACTATTAGTACCGATTAAGAAGTTGACATTTTTCAGGATCACAGAACACAATCCAGCCTAGTTTTGGCCTATCAACTTCCCCATTAGCTTGTAAGATACCATCTCCAAATGCTGCAACAACTTTATTATATCTACCATCGTTTTTCTTCAGAACATCCTACATAGTCCCAAGATACAAGATACTATAAAGAGAACATCTGGAAAATCAATTAAGCATCAATTGGAAAACTGAATAATGATGTGGTGAAATTATTGTACTGTGATTAATCAGTAGCTTGATTTGAAAATATGAAGGTTAATTGAAAATACTCAATAATCAAGACACATTAAGCTAAATTTAAAAAAAAAAACCAGTAGGTATCTTCACTGAAAAAACATACCCGAGAAACGAGATCGGCATCAACAATTTGTCACCATCAACTCCTAAGAACCACCACTTGAACCACACCAAAAACCATTTATCTCCTGAAAACAAAAGAAAACACAGAAAAATTGAATGAAAATATAGAAATAATAAAATAATAAATTAAGAATTTAATCTTAAAAATATCATCAGCAACCAAAAACCAGAAATCAATTAACAAACAACAAAGTTCCTCCATTTCCTAAATACACAAGAAAACACAGAAACACAGAAATGGCTGAAAATCTATAAGTAAGAAATTAATTATAAATTTAGAAACTAAAAACATAAAACACCAACATTCAGAAACCACCAAAAGGAAAAGAATAATTGAAAAGAAGAAAATACAAACTTGGCTTCGAATCTGAAGACACACAAGTTCTGGCAGCGCTATTCAAGAGATCGACTTTAGAGACCATCGATCAGATCGGGAAAGCTCCTCACCTACGTCTGCGCCAGGCCCAAAAATCTTCGCAATCCCCTCGCTAGATGTCCAGCACACGGCAGATCGGAGTTGAAGAAATTAAAATACTTTCGCTGATCATTACTTTTAAAACTTTTAACACATTAGATCGGGAGTTGAAGGGAAGAGAGTGCGGCTAGATCTAGGGAAATAACGAAAGAAAGAAAGAGAATAGAGGGGCAGGGGCAGCAATTTACTAAATGTTTTAACTAAAATTTTTCTATAGCTACAAAGTATGTGGGATTAGCTACGCATGTTAAATCTTGTAACAATTAACAAATAAAATTTTAAAAATTTTTAATTTGCCACACATTATTCATCGGTGTAGCAATAAATTATTATTAGTCATAATCCATTTATGTGGCTAGAATTGATATTATATAAATAATTTGGCTACAAATTTTAAATCTTTATGGCTAATACAATTAATTAGCTAAATTGAGTGTGGTTAAAACATTGTGGCTAAATGAATGTTTATAGCTACAAGTTTGAGATACCGTAACAAAAATGGTATATTTGTATAGATATTTAGCCTTTATAACTAATCAATTTAGGCAAATTATATGTAGTTACGAAAAATGAATTTCCATAGCTAGTACAAAACTTTAGACACAATTTTACTTATTGTAATTAGAAATCTGTGGTTATATGTATTTATTATTGGTGTGCACATATAAAATACCTAGTGACAATCTTTTGATGTCACGTTAAATGTATTTAGTGATGATATTATGTTGTCATCGAATTTAGTACATGACAATTAGAGTTGCCATACAAATGAGTGAAGTTGTCACTTATAATATTATTGATGTATTAAAAATAATAAAAAAAAAAAACAATACCTCTTTTAGATGATGAACGTAGCAGACAATGAACATATTATAATGATATTATATTAATGAATACAAAGTTTAGAGTTTTAATTGAATTCTAAAAATAAGTAAATTAGGATTCTAAATTTGGAGAAGATAATTAAAAAAAAAAAAAAAAAAGGAGAGGGGTGAAAATTTTATTATTTATAGGAGGGAATAAGAAATATAATTTGCGCCTAATTCGGAATTTTTTAAATTATAGTGAATATTGCAAGATAGTTGACATAAATAATTTTATTATTTGTGATAACTTTTTTTAATTGTAACATATATATTTTTAAGTGACAACTTAATTTTATGTCATTAAAGTTAAATCAAAATAAAAATATATTTAAATTAATTTGTGACAAGTATAAATTTAGGTAACAAAAAAAATCATAGTTAAAAAATTTTAAGTCACAATAATTAAAACTTGTCATAAATATTATATTAAAAATTTTTATTTCAATGATTCGTCACAATTTTTTGAATGTTTTTATGATTTTTAAATTTTTTTGTGATAACTATTTTTTAATTGTTACGATAAAATTACCACATTGAATTTCATAACAAGTTGAAAATTACTGTCACCTATTATATGATTTTTGTGACAAAAATTTTAATGACAATAAAAATATTGTCACAAAATACATGATTTTTTGTAGTGTTATACTGGATGTATACACCAATCAAATGAGATAAAAATATATAGAGTAAAAAAAGTATCTGTGCCTTTTCACTGGGTAAAAAATATACAAAAAGTTATATTTAATAAAATATCTCATAATTTATTGATTTGGTGTATAAAATAAGTCTATATACCCAGTGTATATAAGAATTTTCCGTTATTAAATATGATAACTTAAGAAATATTTGTATGATTTACATTATTAAAATTGTTCAAATTAGATATGAAACTATTAACCAAAAAAATTAATAAAATTATATTAATTATATTAATAATTTATGTCAGAATTAAGAATTAAGTTTAGTTATATTACTTATGATAATCAATTTGTACATATCATGTTTTATTGTGAATGGATATGGATTAATCATATTTTAATGGTAAAAAATCTTACTTTAATTTTAATTGCTAAAATCATTATTACATATTTTATAATGATAGTTATTATTGAATTTGATACCACATATTAAAGAGTATAATTTAAATAAAAAAATTTAATCATATGGAAAATTTTTAATAAAAATCTATAAAAACAAGTTGCTATGTTATAGAACTATTTTGGTTTTATTTTATTATTATTAGGAGAATGCTTTTTTAGTGACAATAGATAGTTAATTTACATATTAATTAATGAAATTTTTTATTGAATTCCATATCATAATTAAAAAAAAATAAAAAAAAGGTCATAGAAAGATGATTTCAAGGATGAAGTTATGCCTATTGTATGATAGGCAGTCGCCCCTCATGATTTTGGCCAAAATAAAAAATTACCTCTTTTTAATTGTGAAAATTTTAATTAGTCCCTCATATATATGGAGTCTAACCCCCTTTATTTTAAAAGATAAAATAAAAATAATAAACAATAAAACAACAATATATTTGCAATAAACCTTATTTTAATATATGATTTTTCATATGATTGTTTGTTATTATATAAAAAACTTTCAAAAAAATTAGATTTAAGATTGAATCATTTCAATTATAATTTACATTATAATTTACATGCAAATTATTATATTTCTATAGACTTTATGTTAAATTTATTTCATTCAATAAACATGAGGATCCTAATAGAATTTTTCGCTATGGATCAATTAATTCTTTTAAAAATTAAATTATATAAAATTATTTTATTATTCTTTTTTTCACATCATTAATTATCTTAATTATAGATTTGTTTATGGAATTAGGATTAAATTACATTTGTGAGTGCCTAGATTAAAATAGATTTGATTGGATAGCGGAATGGATATATTTATAAAATAATAATTTAGTGGTTGCAATAATACTTCATTGGAAAATTATTTAGTATATTTGATGCACATAAAAATAGTACACCTTATACTGATATTCAAAGAATTATCACTTGAATAATTTTTTTAAAACTTACAAGTTTCATGCTAAGAACATTTTTTTTTTTAAAGTTTACTTAATTGAAAAAATGAAGAACTTCTTGCGGCAACATAATAATGATGTATGCCAACTCAATTGACATGAAAATAATAAATATTTTTAATCACAGCATAGACAATAATTTAACTAGTCCAATGAATAAATAATTTCTTTAAAGGTATCCAGGTTGTCTCGAAAAAGGGGTATGAAAGCATCTATAATTCCATCTCCTATGAAGGAAGGTAGAAGAAACAACATTCCTTCGGTTGGAAAATAAGATGGCATAAAGATATAAGGACTTCCTCCTCCAAAATCAAGATCATAAAATGGAAATCTTAGCCAACTATTAATTTCTAAATTAGGGCACAACAACAATTTGTTCATCTCTACCGTAGGAACCAACTCTTTTCTTTCGCTCTCTGTTTTGTGGGTAGCGAAATCAATGAATGATTTGAAATAGTTATTGTTGACTTTTGCAATAGTATCATCAATTAGTTTGACTATGTGAGTTAATGGCTCAAGCACTAGGTCCTTAACCCTAAAGCTGGGCAATGACCGAAGCACCAAGTTGCCAAAGTACTTATTTGGCACTCTAGGGCTCATTCGTGAGTGACCATTAACAGAAATTCTAACATGGATGGTTTCGTATCCATGGAGTCCTCGAACCTTTGTTATGGTTCTCCATAGATGAGCAACCAAGCTCTCAAAAGTAGTATAAGGCTTGTTATTGTTGGTTATATTTGGTGATTTGGAAGCCTTAGCCTTGAGCTTGGAGAGAAATTTCAATGTGAAATGAAATTCATGGACAACAATATCGTCTACAAACTTATCAAAATAATTATTAGGATAATTTTTGACAAGGTTCTTACTTCTAAACTCAACTTCTCTGTGTTCAAATTCGAAATTTGGAGGTTTACTATGATTAAAAATGGTTCGATCATGAAGAGGAAAAGAGCTAATGACCATATTGAGAACCGTTTCAAACGAAAAAACCGAAACTAGAACCTATTTAATATATATATATATATATATATATATATATATATATATATATATATATATATATATATATATATATATATATATATATATATATATATATATATATATATATATATATATATATATATATTAGCAATACATTTTGAGAAAATTTAATAATGTATAAATAAAATTTAATTATGTACTTTGAGGTTTGATTTTTATTTTAACTTGGTAGATTGTAAATAAATGTCATTAATTATATACTATATAGTTTAATTTTTGTTTTGCTATATGTACTAATTTAATTTTAGGCTTAAACTAAAAATTATATACCTTTAATTATTTAAAAATAGAAAATCTCTGAATTTCCATTTTGTCTCATTCCATACTGAATCGTCCTATTAGACCTGAATCCCCGTCCCAAAAAAAGAGATTGTTCGATATAGAGATTTTTTCCACAGTTCCGTTTCAGATATCCTATTTTAAAAATCTTTGAAATTCGGTTTAGTTCCAGAGATTTGAATTACAAACCGTGCTCAATCCTAAATAGAATTAGTCTTACCCTCAAACATGGAGAAATTTAAAAACGTGTGTTACACATATGTGGATATATATACAACAACTATAATATTCGTTGTCTTTTATTTTTTCCGTTCCATTTTGTTTCGAACATATTTTTTTTCATAAAATTGAAGAGTACATTAAATAATAAATTATTTTTATGCCTTTTATTAAATACAACCCTTATATTTTCCTATAAACTTTATAGGAAAAAATTGAATTAATATTCAATGATAAAATAGATATAAATTGTAAAAAAATATTAAAAATATAAATGAGACATATTTTTTAGAATATTCAAAAAAAACACTTCAAATAAAATAGAATTGAGGGAGTATTAATTAATATGTTTGTTCGAAGAACACTCCTTATTATGCGTAGTGCTCAATCAGTGCAAGTTGCTGATTCTCTTGATGAAATATTTACATAAAATTATTTTTTAATAAAATATTATAATTTAATAAATCAAGTCTCAGTTAGTAAGATAAAAATGAATACAAGCTATAATATATTTATTGACGGGACAATTGATGCAATTCGAATTTTCCATTTCTTTAACTTAATTTATCAATAGTCAATACCTAAATTTATATCTTCCATGAATTGATTTCTCAAAATAATAATAATAATAATTGACAACTTATACAACATACAGATAAATCCACACTAGCAGATATTGATCTCGTGGATGAATAGTACTAAATATTTTTTCTATAATGTATTTTTTATATATGTGCGTGGTAAATTTTAATGATATTATTATTATATTAGTTAATTTTTAAGATAATTTTATGTATTAATATACCTTAATAATATAAAAAAATAAAGAAAATGTAATATAAAAAAAAATTTGTATATATATATATATATATATATATATATATATATATGCACGTCTCATTTCACTGCTCCGGGCACTCTAGGCGGCGGGGTTGAAAAATCTTTGTAAATATTATATTTTAGTAATTATTATTGTTTGCCTTCAAAATAAATAACATTATCTTTGTTTAGAAATTAAAATTTAAATTTTAATGAAGTTAAGAAGTCAAAAATTTATCCTCTTATATTGATAGAGGAATTGAAGTTAAGGAGTCAAAACTTTATCCTCTTAAATTGATAGAGGAATTTAACTTGTTATAACCTTACTTGTATCTTTTCGACAAAAAAAATAAACCTTACTTGTATCTAACGCAACCACAAAATGTGTTTTTTCAATTGAAACTATCCTTTTATTAAAATAATGTCTTAAATTATAATATATATATATAACTTATAAGAGTTGTTTAAAAGTTTATTCTTGGGATTGAGATACCCTCTATAGTATTTTATAAATATGACAATCATATTTCTGCAATTTATATTGTTGATTTCAAAATGAAAAATTGAAATTTCATTATCTAATAAATAATTACCTTCTTATGAAAATTTAAAATTATTTTTCAATAAAAATTTATTTAAAATTATTTTTTAATAAAAATTTAACCATTTATTATCAAATTAATAGCTGAGATTGTATAAACATATACATAATGTTTATGCAAACATGACGATTCTAATAGAATTTTTCGCTGTGGATAATCAATTCTTTTAAAAATTAAATTTATATAAAATTATTTTATTATTTCTTCACATCATTAATTATCTTTATTATAGGTCCGTGTACGGAATTAGGATTAATCATTATTTTACAAATGTATGGATATATTTATAAAATAATGATTTGGTGGTTGCAACAGTATTTGTCATTTAGTTGTGATCCATATACTATCCATAACTATTGGAAGTCGAACGTTTTATGTATAAAGATGTTCATCAAGTAATTTGTTGAAAAATGAATCCCCAAAAGAAAAGTCAATTTTGTCGAAAAGCATGGATTGTTATATCATAGATATTGATCCATATTATATTATAAATTCGGAGTTTCAAATGTTACTTATAATATACATAATAAAAAAATTAAAAACATCAATTGGTATAGTTATTTAATATAATCACATTATTTTCTAAATGTACTAAGTTTGAATCCTAACAAAAACTTTGATTTTTTCTTTTTCTAGCTATTTTTTGTTCTCTTTTTCAACTATTCTTTAATTTTTTTCCTTTTTCAGTTTTTTTTTTGCTTTTTTTTTATAATATTTGCAATTAAAACTATATTAATGGTAAATTTTTTTATTTATTTAATTATTCTAATTAAATTTATATTAATTTTTATGAGAAAAAATTATATTAATGGTTAAATTTTTTATAAATATTTATTTATTTCTATGAAATTATCAGTTTGATTCTTTATTTATGTTGAATTTAACAAAACTAACAGAGTTATTAAATATTATTTTATATTTATTTAAGTAAATTATTTAATGCATCAAATAAAATTCACTTTTTATAAATTTATATAAAATTAATAATAGATATATTATTATCTATTTAAATTAATTATAAAATATTATTTTTAATTTTTTATGATATTAAAATTTTGTTGTAATATTTATATCATTAAAATATTATCTAAAATTTTTTATAGATAAAAATTAATTTATCAAAATTCATAAATCATATAGCATAGTTCATCGCTAATAAGGCATATATTCATAAAATATAAAGCATAAATTCATTATTTATAAAAAATATATTGTATTTTCTTACTAGTATAATTGATGGATATACAGTCTACAAATAATAAATTTACACCTTATATTTGATAAATTTATAAATACTACCTAATAAACCTATTGTTGATAAATGATGAACATGATTATTATATAAATTATATTTGATAGTTAATTTTCAATGAACCTGCGCTCCACTACTGATGAATTTACAATTTATAAATGATAAATTTACACTATATATTTGATGAAATCTGTGAGCATCACACATAATTTCCATAGGAGGAGGCAATGTTATAATTTTTTGGAATTGGTTATTTTAATCTATGAATAGAAAAATACAAATAAAGAGAAAAATTAATCATAAAGAGATAATATTTATATAGTTTGGCAATCTGCCTATGTCGGTTCGGTGTAAATTAATTATAAACTATTATTTAACAGGCAAAAATTTGGCATCAATAAATGTAAATTCTTCCTTCACTTGAATTCCAAATTCATATTTCACAAGTACATCTCCATTATAATTGTTATGCCTACATAAGGAAAATGTTGCAAACCAAATGTACGAGTCATCAAAAGCAAAATTATCAACGAAAAGAAATAAACTCTTAAAAGACAAGGTTATACACCTGTTTAATGTTATTTTCTCTTTCATGATGTCTTTGGCATGTTGCTCTTAATAGTTCAGTTACTTGTCTTTCATTTAGTCTCTTTATATGCCTCTGTCCTTCCACAATTCTACAAAGCTATGACACTAGCTAGGCGTAAGAATATTTAGTGAACTATCTCTAACATAGAGTCAAAAAGAAAAAAAAAAAAATCTGCTCATGTAAAAGAAACAGACCTCTCTTGGCAAGTAATGGGCTTTGAATCACTGAATCACTCCCAGCTTGAAGGGCAGACAAGGATATGTATATTTCAGCACAATACGGTGAAAAGGCACAGAACAACCGTACCCACAGCAACTACGTGCAAAAAATAAACGAGTATAGTTACATATTTATCAAGTATAAAGAGAATAAAGAGATAAAAGGCCCCCAAAGGAAATAGCAACCATGAACTTTAAAATGTAGAATTGGATTATTCTATGAACACACTATATTTCTTGAACTTAATTAATTAATTAATAATAATAATAATAATAAAAGAGTATTAGTTTGCTACTATAAACTATGTTAAATTTATGATTTTAAATTAATTCTAAAATAAAAATAATAATGTAAAACCAAATTTGGCTTCCTTAACATTCTGGCATTCCCCTTTCCATTAATTTACCAACTTGTATTTCTTATAAGAAAATATATATACATACTCTCATACTTATCATAATTTATCAATAATGTACATAAATGAAAATCACAGTATACTTTTAGATTTTATTGTTTTTAGTACATTTTTATGAATTATTTAAATTAAACTTTTGATATTTATTTTTATATAATAATGATAATGCTTTTTTTAGTGACAATAATTAGTTAATTTACATATTAATTAATGAAATTTTTTATTGAATTCTATATCATAATTAAAAAAAAAAAAAGTCATAAAAAGATGATTCGAAGGATGAAGTTATGCCTATTGAATGATAGGCAATTGCCCCTCATGATTTTGGCCAAAATAAAAAATTACCTCTTTTTAACTGTAAAAATTTTAATTTATCCCTCATCTATATGGAGTTTAACCCCCTTTATTTTAAAATAATAAAAAACAATATATTTGCAATAAACTTTATTTTAATATATGATTTTTCATATGATTGTTTGTTATTATATAAAAAACTTTCAAAAAAAATTAGATTTAAGATTGAATCATTTCAATTATAATTCAGATGAAAATTATTATATTTGTATAGACTTTATGTTAAATTTATTTCATTCAATAAACTTTTTTATATAAATTATAAAAAATTATTACTAATAAATAAAAATTTGATAAAAACTAAATTTTTAGATTTTGATATATGCACACATATGCATGAAAATTTTGTCACCCTTGATTAAAAAAAAATCATGAGGATTGTATATAATCTAAAAAGAATGTATTTATAAAAATAAAAAAATAAAAAAAAAACTTTTCAAAAGTTGTAGGGCTTTGCAGGAAAGATGGGCCTGAGCCCATTACATTAACAATCCATGTTTTTTCCTTAGCGTGTAGACGAAGTGTCGTTGAACGAGACAAATTGAGACGTGTAGTTTTACAGCAAAACTGTAAGATGATTCTTATCAAACAACTAGTCAGTTCGATAACTAGATGATCTGTCGTTTGATGACGTAGTTGATGTCAGAATTTCTCTGGTATATATGGAGCCAGTTATAGATAATTGGCCTTGCTGCTGTAAACGACTGGTTGTATTTTATCATACGACAAACATGCCCCTACCCGACAACGACATATGTTCCTTCTTGCTGTGGTGCTGTTTGGTTGCCTAGAAACTTCGTGAAAGAACAGGAAAATATGAAAACCAAAGCTCTTACTGCCATCATTCTCTGGTTAAATTAAGACGATAACAAGAACTTACCTTGGCAATAAAAAGGCATAAAGTTCATAGAAAATTATTTAGTTTATTCAATGCATATAAAAATTGTACACCTTATACTGGCATTCGGAGAATTATCATTTGAATAAATTTTTAAAACTCACAAGTTTCATGCTAAGAACATATTTTATTTTTAAGTTTACTTAATTGAGAAGATGAAGAACTTCTTACAGCAATGTAATAATGATGTATGCCAACTCAATTGACATGAAAATAATAAATATTTTTAATCACAGCATAGACAATAATTTAACTAGTCCAATGAATAAATAATTTCTTTGAAGGTAGCCAGGTTGTCTCGAAAAAGGGGTATGAAGGCATCTATACTTCCATCTCCTATGAAGGAAGGTAGAAGAAACAACATTCCTTCGGTTGGAAAATAAGATGGCATAAAGATATAAGGACTTCCTCCTCCAAAATCAAGATCATAAAATGGGAATCTCAGCCAACTATCAATTTCTAAATTAGGGCACAACACTGATTTGTTCATCTCTGCTGTAGGAACCAACTCTTCTTTCTCGCTCTCCGCTTTGTGGGTAGCGAAATCAATGAATGATTTGAAATAGTTATTGTTGACATTTGCAATAGCATCATGAATTTGTTTGGCTGCGTGAGTTAATGGCTCACGCACTAGGTCTTTAACCCTAGAACTTGGGAATGCCCATAGCACCAAGTTGCCAAAGTACTCATTAGGTACTCTAGGGCTCATTCGCGAGCGACCATTAACAGAAATTCTAACATGGGTGGTTTCATATCCATGGAGTCCTCGAGCCTTTGTTATGGTTCTCCATAGATGAGCAACCAAGCTCTCAAAAGTGGTGTAAGGCTTGTTATTGTTAGTTATATTTGATGATTTAGAAGCCTTAACCTTGAGCTTGGAGAGAAATTCCAATGTGAAATGAACTTTATGGACAACAATATCGTCTACAAAGTTATCAAAACAATTATTGGGATAATCTTTAATAAGGTTCTTATTTCTAAACTCAACTCCTCTGTGTTCAAACTCAAAATTCGGAGGTTTACGAGGATTAAAAATGGTTCGATCATGAAGAGGAAGAGGGCTAATGTCAAGTCCTCGAGTAGCTTTCCCCCAAGCAACCAAGAAATTGCTAATAGATTGACCATCAGCTACCAAATGATTGGAAGTAAAACCAATAACCAATGAGCCACAAGTAAACCTTGTAAGCTGAACTTGCATAAGCTCCTCTACATCATTCAAATTAGGGTGAAGGCTAAGTAAAAGTGGAGATTGCTGTAAGGGCATGAAATGATTAAGCTTGCTATCAACTGATGCTTCAACTAGCTTCACCCCTTTATCATTTAGAAAAATGATAGGCTCGCCATTCTCATTTTCTCCAAATCTTCCAGCCAACTCTCTATATTCTGATAAAACCCTTTTAAGGCCAAGCTCTATTGCAGCATTTGGTGGTGTTGGTGGACGATAGGCATAAATGATTGCAATGTGGGTGTTGTAAGTAACCTTATCAAATACACTTAGAGGAACAAAATTTGAGGTTAGAGGAGGATTAGCAATAACATTGCCTTCATAAATTGGCTCGATACTTTTTGTTTTTTCTATTTTCACCTTCATAGTTTTTGGCTTTTAATCTATTATTAGATAAACTGTATGATCTAGCAAGAGAAAGATTTTTTTTTTTTTCTTTTTGTGTGTCTCTAGCTAAGGCATATGTCCTCTCTTTATATAATAAGATGAAAGACTAATATAAAAGTCCAATTCTTATCTGATAATGCAATAGAATTAATCTTACCCTCAAGCATGGAGAAATTCAAAAACATGTGTTACACGTATGTGGATATATATAATAATGTTTGTTGTCTTTTATTAATTAATATGTTTGTTCGAAGAACATTCCTTATTGATTAATATACTTATTGACCGGACAATTGATTCAAATCGAAATTTCCATTTCTTTAACTTGATTTATCAATAGTCAACACCTAAATTTATATCTTCCATGAATTGATGTCTCAAAAATAATAATAATAATTGACCACTTGTACAACATATATATATAAATCCACACTAGCATATATCGATTTTGGACAAGGAGTGCTAAATATTTTCTCTATATTGTATTCTCTTTATTTTTTTCATATAAATTAATTAAAACATGTGGCAAATTTCAATGAATTATTGATATATTAATTAATTTTTAGGATAGTTTCATATATTAACATGTCTTAATAATATAGAAAAAATAAAAAAATATAATATAGAGAAAGTATTTAGTACTTTTCATATATATATATATATACACACATCTCATTTCGCGGCGGTGGGATCTTTAGGTGGCGGGGTTGAAAGATCTTTGTAAATATTATATATTAGTGATTATTATTGTTTGCCTTCAAAATAAAAAACATTGTCTTTTTTAGAAATTAAAACTTTAAATTTTAATGAAGTTAAGAAAGTCAAAAATTTATCCTCTTATTGATAGAGGATTTTAATTTGTAATGACCTTACTTGTATCTAACGCAAAACTATCCTTTTATTCAATCCCCTCCATAGTACTTTATAAATATGACTATCCTATTTATGCAATTTATATTGTTGATTTCAAAATTAAAGGTTGAAATTTCATTATCTAATAAATAATTATCTTCTTATGAAAATTTAAAATTATTTTCTAATAAAAATTTAACCATTTATTATCAAACAAATAGCTGATATAAACATGGCACATCATATTTATATAAACATGAGGATCCTAGTAGAATTTTTTGCTATATATGGATCAATCAATTCCTTTAAAAATTAAATTTATATAAAATTATTTTATTATTATTTTTCACATCATTAATTATCTTAATTATAGGCACGTATATGGAATTAGGATTAAAATAGATTTGATTGGATAGCAGAATGGATATATTTATAAAATAATGATTTTGTGGTTGCAATAAAATTTTTCATCTAATTGTGATCCATATATTATTCATAACTATTAAAAGTCCAACATTTTATCTATAAAGATGTTCATCCATTTGTTGAAAAATGAATCCCCAAAAGAAAAGTCAATTTTGTTGAAATGCATAGCCTGTTTGTTGCCACTTGTTTTAGTTTTAATAATTTCCTCTTTTTGTTTGGCTCTTAATTTCTCCATGTCCATATTTCTTGAAAAAAAAAAAAGACATAAATCTCCATTTTGTGTGCATCCATACCCTACGTTTGTGTTGCAATTGAAAGAGAACTCAAAATAAAAAGAAATTATCACAAAGGAAAACAAGGGCTTATAGCTTCAAGCCTTTTTTTTTTTTTTTTTTGCCAAAGTGAAATTCATTCAATCATACAAAGAAAAAATATCATAATACAACAAAGATAATAGTTTAGGCGATTGTACAACACTCTGTGCAGGAGATAAAACACTTTTAAGTAGACATGATGCCACCTAATTTACAAGTTTGTTTGCATTTCGCCTAGTCCAGCCTGTACAAAAGGAATCAAAATTAGCTTTTACTTCATCCACCACAGACAAAAGTGGTTGAATTTCCCAACTGCTTGTTTCAGTAGATACAGAAAATTCTTCAACAAGGATTTTGCAATCAAACTCAACAATTAGCTTTTTGTACCCAGCAATGACAGCATGTTTTACTGTTAAAACAAAAGCCTGGGCTTCAGCAAGCAGGGGAGGTCTGATTTTGATTCATTTAAAAAATATATATTTTTTAAGTCAAGATAATATTTTATTAGAAATTTATGTAACATAATTGTTGTGATTATGCATTATTCATAAATATGTTATGTAATTTAAATTTTTATAATATATACTATACTTATTTAAGTATTCATTAATTAATATATTACATTTTAAACATCACAGTCTATTTTTTATTGATTTAGATCAGTTTGCTAAACATTTTTTAAAATTCATGATAAAGCACTTATTTAAAACAGTGATTCCAATCTTTAAGATATCTAAACTGAAGGCAATAAAATCTTCCATCTTCTATTTCTCAATAATTGCCCATTCAATCGTAATTAGTAAATAATTAAAATTTACATTTTTTTGGGAGGTAGAATTAATTTTTTTATTCTCACACACACTTCACGCCTTCACACTCTCACTCCACAAACCACATTGTGTATCTATTAAAGTTCATGGGCCTGTACATATATAGATTTATAAGTGAGCAAATGTTGGAACTCACTTGTATAAAATCAATTAATTTGCACTAAGTCCAATATTCACTCACTTATAAATTCTTTTATATTTTATTATTATTAAATGTGGGATTCATTTCCCAATAGCATCCACTCCCTGCTGAGTGCTTGCCATAGATAGCCAGTTACGTGCCACTGCTGAGTGCCAACTACACAGCCACCCCTGTTTTTGACTTTTTGCCTTTTATTTACAGTTTCTCTATCTCAAATATTTCAAATGGAATTTAATCTTAATATATAAACAAATTTATTTAAAATACTTAGGATTAACACATTTAAAATAGCATAAAAATTTAATAGATTGTTTGTATAAATATAATATACTCATACTCATGTAAAAATAATTTTGCCCCCTTAACTAAAAATCTTGGCTTCGTCCATGATCTAATATAAGTAAATTGTAAATATATAAATCATCATAATTTTATATTGGTATGATTATTCTAATTGAAAATGTATAGATAGATATGATTTTTTAATTTGTAATTGTAAATATTTCTTTTTAACAAATAGAAGATATTATTAGTCAATATATCAATTTTTGAATTTAAATTTTTGTTTCATTATTTTACTCTTAAAATTGAGATGTTAGATTCACCATTATTTTACTATTGACCAAAGTTTGAGATTAGTATATGAGTAGAAAATAAATATGGGAGTCGAACATGTAATCTTTCTAAGTACCTCATTTTTAATCAAAATTTCATTGGTAAGGTGCGTGATTAAATTATTGACAATAAAAGGAAATTCTAATTTTAATAAATGACTGAGTCGATTCAAAAAAATATGTATGAATTATGGTTCAGGAGTAAAAAAAAAAAAAAAAAAGGAAAGAAAAAAAAAATTCTAGGTTGTGATTGCATGTATTATGCATTATCCATAGAAATATTGATTGATTATGATTGTGATTATAGCTATCCACCCCTGTCTCTTCTCTTTAATATATGTTTCATTAAATTGGTGACAATTTTTGTAGTTTAGGAGATTTATATCTAAGACATCCTACTTCCCATAAAAGATAAAAAAATTAATCATATCACACCTGATTTTTCTCTATTCTATTGTATACTAATGTAATTCTCGTTTAACACGTTCAATCAATCTTATATTAATATACATTAAAAGTGTGTTTCGTATATCATAATAAAACAGCATATAATGTAATTAAATAAATTTTTAATATAAAATTATACTAAAAATTAGTTTGGTTACATTACATTACATCTCATTACGATCGATCAAACGCCCCCTAAAAATTTACTACAACGTAATGTAATAAAATCTAATCCTATATATTATATTAAGAAAGTAATTAGGCATGGATATAAAATTTAAATTTCATTAAATTTTGCTTTGATATATATTAAACATAAATTTAAATTTAATAATTTTGAAGATACTCTCAATCAAGCTCTAAAAAAGAATTGCTATTCACATTAGTACAAAAGATCTTCAAATTTTCGAGTTGACCTAATAAATTAATCTAAGTATAATTTTTATTTTATATCACGATATTGTTATAAAAAGATGAATATTGTTTTTATATTATGATATTATTATAAAAAAAAAATTGAATACAATCATTTGCTAAACTATCCTTTGATTAGGTATTATATATTAGGAACTTCGTCGCTTAGTCCAACATGAACTATCAATTGCTTAGGAATAATTATTAATGATAGTATACCATTCTAAAAAAAATTAAAGATAAATTATTATTTAATTCTTGCACTTTGCTCAAAATAACACTTGAGTCCCTTTATTTTAAAATTTTAATTATCTTATCCTTATGTTTTTAATCCTTGAATCAGGACATCCTTTCGTCCGATTTTTTATGGTTTCGCCGTTAAGGTCCGGTGATAGTCCAACAAGAACTCGAATATATATATATATATATATATATATATATATATATATATATATATATATATATATATATATATATATATATATATATATATATATATATATATATATATCAGTTTTGAAATGAAATTTTATCGACTAATATTCATTAGCTAGCAATTACTAATCATCGGCTACAACTAATGCTTAAACTAAACAAGTCCTAAATCACTATTCTTTTATAAATTACTAAAATCTACATACTGTAAAATAACAAAAATAGAAATAAAGAGATATAACTTTTCAAAAACTAAGATTTAATAAGGCAAGGTTCAATGTTCAAAGCAGTGTTTTAAAAACCAGACTAGCAATCAAACTGGTCAGGCCACCGATTGAATTGGTGGGCCAACTGATTATTCAAAAACCTCTTAATTCTTTTTTTTTTTGTCATTTTATTAAATATTCCCATTAATAATGGTCTAAATACTCGAAAATCGGCTAAAAAACGGTCAACAAAAGATTCAATCAGAGTTTTAGTTTTTTAATGAACCGAATCAGACTGAGCAGTAGTTCTTAGTTGGACCAGTTGAACCGGCCAATCAAATTCGATTTTTAAAACACTGGTTCAAAGTTTATTAGGATCGATATATAAATTTTAGTAAGATGAATATTTTTTAGGTTGACCCACTCACCTTCATGTTGTCATAGTGCCAATCCTATTAGAGATAATATTAAGAGATTAGTAAATGAGAATCATCTTTCATTCATTATTAACCCCAAGAATGAAATCATAATCAATAAAATAGAAAGTATAATTTTTTTTTGGTTAATTTTACTCCAACTGTAACTCGAATAAGATATTTTAGTCTTAGAGACGGCTTTAGGGATGGCTCAAGTATCATTGAACTAAAGACTTATTAGTATAAAATAGAAAGCAAATTCACTTATAAAGTGACCCAACTATGGATTATTTTTCTTTGTTTTTACTATAAAATTCTCTCAACTTTTAATAATAAAATATAATGGAAAAATTGAAATGATAATGATAGAGATTGTCTAGGCAGATCGCGGACCATGAGGCCACCCATTAGACGGGAAATAGATCTGGACGTACTGGACCTAATAAATTGAAATTCGGTTGCTCTATAATTAGATATGTGGCTTGTATGAGAAAGGAAAGGTAGAAAACAAGCATTAGAGGGGCTAAGCCTAAGGCTAACATTGGCTATTCGATCCTTAAGTCAATGATTATATTTATGGAGTTAAAGGCTTGGGGAAGTGAGTGGGTTTAGAGAGAAGTTACCATTGCTTTCCTTGGTTTATGTATGAGTGTTTAGCTTTGGTTTCGTTGGGCCGACCTCTTCCAAGATGGAAGAGGGGTCTCTATTGGGCTAGGCTTCCCCTGAGGAATCAAGGAGAGGCTGTATTTGTATTGCTTCCCACCTTAAGGACTAAAGTGAATGGGTGATGTGGCCACTTTTGATTAAGAGGTCTTGATCATATCATTATGTGGTCAAATAGGGAAATGATGCGCATGCACGATTGGCTATCAAGTGTGGAGCCTTGTTGACTGGAATATTATTTTCTATAGGTGTCAAGGATTACATGTCTAAAAAGCTTTAGAAAGAGGTGTTGGGTGAACTCTCTTTATAACCAGAATGAGTTCATCTGTAGGTAAGGTGGAATACTGTAAGATATTTCTTGCCTTAGATGGTTAGGCTTGGTCGGAACAACCCATTTAGATGCAATAATTTTTAGTCCTTATTAGATAAAAAATGGTGAAATGACAAAATTCATCCGAGCATATATATATATATATATATAAGTGGAAAGTAGCAAAGTAACAATGTCAAACATAAAAGATTGAGGTTAAGGAGAACCTTTTCAATAGAAAAGCGGAAAAAAGGCATTACTGTGATAGTTCCTTTTTTATCAAATAATGAGGATATGTCATTTTCTATAGGAAAAAGATAATCATTATCTCAAAATGAAGGTCCATATCATGTTCTATTTTATATCTACTCCAATGTTAATGTAAATCTTTAAAAGTCAATGTTAGGTATAAGTTGTCTGTAGACTGTCTGTATAATGTCAAACTTCCAGCTCTGCCTCACATGTATAACTCACAAATCATACCATAGATTATGATATTAATCATGTATTAATAGCTATAAATACCTCTATAAATGAAGGGACAACAGATCAATAAACGTTCTAATATAATTTTTCTTGAAATATTCTATTATTTAACATGGTATCAGCATCATTCTGTGATATTTGATCCAATTGTTTTGCATTTGTTTTATTTTTCATTTCAAACCACTGTCCTACTAAAATCATTCCATGCACATGTCAAAATTTCATTTTCATCACACCAAAAGAAAGAACTAGTCACCAGAAAAATTTCAAGACCAACCGGAGCTCCAGCAAATCAACCACGCACCCTTGCGTGCCGATCAAAGAAATTGACCTGTGTTTCACAAGCTCCACGCGCAGCCAGAGATTGAAGAGGACCACGTTAGTGCCACATCATCGACACATAAGATACATGTCAGCACCTGTCAGATAACATGTTCGCCATGTGGCAAGCCATGTCATCTCCATGTGTCAGTCCAGTCAGTGCCACGTCATATCCACGTAAGCAATTATCACTCCACGTGTGCGCTACGTGTCAGTGCCATGTCATATCCATGTCAGCAATTGTCAGTCCACGTGTACGCCATGTGTCAGACCACATCATCACCGCCCGCGTCCTGCCCGACCCAGATCCGCGCTCTGACTGATCCGAATATGCATTCTGCCTGACCCGATCCGTGTTCTATAATGTTCAAAATCGCCTGTTGACTGAACTATTCCATAAAACTTTGACCGACTAGTTTGACACTTTTTGAACCGGTTCTTAGAAAAATCAGACCAATTCCTGAAGTTTTTTGACCTTTTGAATCTAAATTTGACCTCTATTTTATCAAATTCCAGCTCTATCATCCATTTTTCTTTGTATTCCTAAAATGGATAAATCAGACATTGCAAAACCAATTACAATAATTTTGACTTGATCCAACTATAACGTTTGGGTTCAAGGAATGAAAAGTTTTTTTATTGGGCGCAAGCTCTAGCATATAGTTACTGGAGATATCACTAAACCTACAAAAGAGCAAGACAAACCAGATACTAAATTCGAAGATCGCCTTGAAGATTGGGATAGCAAAAATCATCAAGTCATCACTTGGTTCCGCAACACATCGGTTCCATCCATTCACATTCAATTTGTTGAGTTTGATACGGCAAAAGTAATATGGGATTTCTTGGCAAATCGGTATCAAACTACTGGTCTTGGCCACTATTTTCAGCTATAGACTACTTTGCACAATCTCAAGCAAGAATCTGGCCAATCTATCAATGATTTTCTGGCACAAGTTCAGCCAATCTGGAATCAATTATCTGAGACAAAGATTAGTGAAGATCATCTTTACCTAATCCAAGTTCTTATGGCTCTTCGACCATAATATGAAGCTGTGCATGCCTCTCTGCTACATCGACATCCTCTCCTAACTTTGAACACGGCTATCCAAGAACTTATCTTTGAGGAAACATGACTTGGTTTGGTAGGCAATCAAATTCTAAATTAGCTCTTACAACCACACGATCTTCAAATCTGAGATATAGCAATCAACTATGTAAGAATTGTAATAAACCTTATCATAATTTTGCTAATTGCCCTATTATAGAATGCAGATATTGCCATGATCATGGTCACATTCTTGAGCATTGTCCAACTCGCCCACCACAACCAAAGGGTGGATATTCTAAAACCAAGACTTTCTCCAAAACTGGCTCAACCTCAGTCAGTGCTGCTATCACAAAAACCTCTACTCAAATAGGTTATCTCTTCCAACTCCTTTGCCACTATGTCTATCATTCCAGGTAATTCAAATTGGCTTTTTGACTCTGCCTGTTGTAACCATATGATCACTGATATTAATATCTTGTCCTCTACCACACCTACTTCTTTCTTACTCCCAATACAAATAGCAAATGGAACTAAAATGCACATCACACATACTGGTCATGCCTCTACCTCTAATCTTAGCCTTTCAAATACTTACTATATTCCAAACCTGTCACTAAATCTTATCTCAGTTGGTCAATTATATGAAAAAGGACTAAATGTAAATTTTTCTCATTTTGGTTGTCAGGTACAGAATCCGCAGACGGGGCAGATTCTTAGGGAGGGTCGCAGGGGCGGGCGGTTATTTGAACTCATATTACTTCATTTTCCTCAAAGATCTGTTTCTGCCGCTACTACTGTCACTTCTCTTATTCTTCAATGGTATCTTCGCCTTGGTCATGCTTTTGCTAATAAAATTCAGCCTTTAATTTCTCGTGGATTGTTGGGTTCCATAAAATTTGAGTCATTTCAGTATTTAGAGAGTGTCAACTTACCAAGCAACCTGTATTATCTTTTAATCATAATAATTCAATTTCTACCAGTCCGTTTGACTTAATTCATTGACATTTGGGGACCTTTTTCTGTTTCTTCAGTCAATGGCTTTTGTTATTTTGTGTTATTTATTGACGATTATTCTCGTTTTACTTGGATATATTTCTTGAAAAATCGTTCAGAATTAAGACATATTTATGTTATATTTGCAAATATGATTAAAACTCAATTTTTCTCAACAATTAAAATTCTTCGCATAGATAATGCCATGAAATATTAGGAATCATCTTTGCTTCATTATCTTGAACAATAAGGCACAATCATTCAATGTTCTTGTCCTCACACTTCGCAACAAAATGGCCGAGCTGAACGAAAATATCGTCATATTTTAGACTCTGTTCGTGCTCTTCTCCTCTCCAGTTCCTGTTTAGAAAAATTTTGAAGAGAAGCAACACTCACTTCTGTATTGTAACAACCCACACCCACCCTAGGAATTTTCGTGATAAATTGCTTGAATTAGAATCTATAAGGTTAAGTGTGTGCATGTGTGAATATTTGTGATCTAAGTGATTGATGAGTATGTAGCATATTAAATTAATTTTAATATGCATAATATGTGTTGCTATTGTGAAATAAATAATTTACATGAAGTGCATTTGCATAAAAAAATTTATTTTAAATAAAATAAATTTTCATGCATAAAACAATTTTTAAGCATAAAATAATTTTATGGGTATTTTTAAAATATTTTTATATAAATATTTTTGAGGGAAATATTCCAGAATTAAAAAAAAAATATTATTTTCATTTTTAAATACTTCAGCCAAAATTTTTAAAGAAAAAGGCCCAATACCCAAAAGCCCACTACACAAAAATGCTCCTAACCTATTTCATTAAGGGTAATAGTGAAAATTTCACTCCAACCCTAATATATATTATAATTTTCAGCCAAAGAAGGGTTTCCAGCAGCCATTCCCTCATTCTTTCTGTATTCTAGCAGAAAAACCTCTCAAAATAATTCTCTCTACCGAAATATCGAAAACACTTTACCATTTCGCGATTTTGTAACCGTAATCATAAGTTTTTATTCTCTTTCGATTTTTAAACTGTTTTCTATGAAATAAATTATAGGAAAATTATTTTGAACTATTTGATTACTGATTTCTATTGATTCAATTCTATTTGAGTGAATTTTTAGGAGAGAAAATTTATTTTCTACCGAAAACACGATTCTTTCTGCAAGATTTATCTAAAGGTGAATTCTATAACTTAAAATCACAATTTTATTGCATAAACATCATAAGGGGGGCCAATTTGTACTTGTTTGCATTCTAAATTGATTTTTGATTTGTTTTGATGAAAAATATTGCATGAAATAATATTTTTGTATATTTCTGTGATGACTGAAAGGTTTCAAAAAACAAAAGAATTCAAGATTTTCGTGTCAGGATTTAGAAATTTGAAAATTCTATTCTTTCATGAATACATGGCTACCGATTTGTGTGAATTGATATTCTAATATGATATTTGTTTTGATTAGATGAAAAATAATGACTTGAAACATGTGTCTGTTTATCGCTGAAATAAACGAAATGCGCGGAAAGCGCGAAAACTCATGATTTTCACCTAAGCCTTTGAACTTGGAAATTTTTTGTATAAACCTTACCTATGGCTACCGATTCTTGAAGGAGTGTGTTCTAAACTGATATTTTCAATGATTGAATGAAAAATAATAGTTTAAACAACCTGTTTGCATATTTCTGAAATGACCAGAAAATAACAAAAACAAGAAAACTCATGTTTTGTGCACTGTAATGCAAAAGATTGAATTTTTATATATCAATGGCACCAATAGTGGCCGATTCTTATGGATTTGAGTTCTAAAATGATTTTTGTTATGTTTACATGAAAAATTTTGGTTTAAACCATATTTTTACATATTTCTGAAATAGACAAAAAACACGAAAAGAAGAAGAATTTGATTTTCACCTTAAAGATGCATTCGGCCTACATGAACAATTGCGTCCAAATGTTTATAAATTTTATGTGATATGTCTTGGTGATTGTTGACATGAATATATGTATAATAGATGATCAAATTGCATGTTAGTTGAAAGTATGATCCTAGATAAGCTTAAATGTATTATAGCATACTTAAGGTATACTTAAGGTATCTTATATCATATTGTGGTTAGAATGCAAATGTGATTGAGGAATTTGGAACTAAATGTCATGATAACTGATAACTCTATATTTTTAGAGTTATTTTAATTGTTTAAACTTAAATTTTAGCTCAATTCTCAAGAATGCAATAATATTATTACTTATTTTTAGAAATAAATAGTTCTACAATTTATAAATAAATTATAACATATTTTAAGTATTTTTATTTTATTTTTGCAGATCAAAATGATGCAATAAAAATAATGATGCAAGCAATGATTCAAGTTTTCAATCCATGAGAAATAAATTCAATGGTTGGTGGCCAAAATTCAATGGTTGGTAGCCAACCTAACCATTTTTGAATATTGATGAAGGAATTCAATGGTTGGTGGCCAACCTAACCATCAATGTTGAATTTTTGATGTAAGAATTTTAATGGAACTTGAATTCTTCCACCAAATATGTCTATAAATACCATGCTTGGCAAAGTGTTGCGCGATTTCTGCAAGTGCACAGGTCATGAACAAGTAATATAGTAGTGAAATAAGTGTCGATCCCACAAGGAAGGGTTGACAAGTACCAAAATTAAGATTACTCTATTATTTAGAAAATCAACTATGAGAATTTATATTTTAAGTTAAAGTGAAATTTAAGTAAATAAATGATGATAAATATGAAATAAAATTAAAGGTTTAGGATTTAGAATTCATCAATTGATCACATATGATTTCTTTATAATTTTTAAATGGATTATTTTTGCTGGAATTAATGATTAGATTTCCCTAAATTATATGATGTTCTCTCTCAAGATACAACATGTGTGTTCATATTAACCTTACATCTACTCTCGTGATCATAAGCAATTAACACAAACCCATTAAGTTTTATGGAAATCTTTTTAAAAATCACAAAGGAGTATTCTTATCTCTAAGCAATACATTACCTAGGTCAATTATCCTAATGAACTAATATTGTGCTTCCACTCTCGCTACTTTATACAATATCTTAAATCATGTAATTAATGGCCAGTTAATTACAAGCATTAAGTTCTAAGATAAAAGATTAATTCCAACAATCAAATCCAATCAATTAAATATAAATAATCATATGCAAATCAAAAGATTACATCTAAATCCTAGAAAATAAAATTAGCTATTCATAATTAAAAAGAAAGAAATAATTAAATTAACAATAAAAATAATAAACATAATAATAACTTATAATTAAATTCAAGAATAGAGTTTAGAGAGAACTTATTTTGGGATACAATCTTTGATGAACTAAAGCTTCCAAAAACTCCTCCTCTTGATCAAAATAAAAAATAAAACTAATCTACCCTAAGAAAACATATGAAAATCTCTCTACATATTTTTTTTATGGATTTTCTTTTGATGCCATTTCCCTTTGCCAAGCATAGTATTTATAGACATGTTTGGTGGAAGAATTCAAGTTCCATTAAAATTCTTACATCAAAAATTCAACATTGATGGTTAGGTTGGCCACCAACCATTGAATTCCTTCATCAATATTCAAAAATGGTTAGGTTAGCTACCAACCATTGAATTTTGGCCACCAACCATTGAATTCCTTCATCAATATTCAAAAATGGTTAGGTTGGCTACCAACCATTGAATTTTGGCCACCAACCATTGAATTTATTTCTCATAGATTGAAAACTTGAATCATTGCTTGCATCTTTATTTTTACTGCATCATTTTGATCTACAAAAATAAAATAAAAATACTTAAAATATGTTATAATTTATTTATAAATTGTAGAACTATTTATTTCTAAAAATAAGTAATAATATTATTGCATTCTCGAGAATTGAGCTAAAATTTAAGTTTAAACAATTAAAATAACTCTAAAAATATAGAGTTATCACACCCCCAAACTTAAGTTTTTGCCTGTCCTCAAGCAAAGAAAAATTCAAAACCTAAACTAGTCCACTTTCGTAGGAAATTACAATTGCATTTAGCATATGCAACAAGCCTTTAAACCCCTAGGTGTCCCATAGAGGACGAGTTATAGTCTCGTAAGGGCTTCCAGTGGTGATACCCACAAACACCTTTAAAAATTTATTTCAAAGAAAAATAAAATATCACAAAAAAAGAAAAAATTTAATCCCCTCATGCTTATGTTGATTTTTTTTTTCTTTTAAAGGTCTCAAGAAATTAATATTTACAAACAACATATCAATAGTATTGCAAATCAAGTTTCTATCTCAGGTTCAAAATAATCCTCATCTTAATCATGCCCTGAATAACCATGCATTAAATCAATCGCAAAGAAATTGTTGCACTTCAGATAGGCATATACACACTGATATCTTTAAATGCCTCTATCAAAAGATATAAAATAGATGTGCAAATCTCATAAGCATGTTAATGCAAACAATCTCCACTAATGGAATTCACAAATCAAGAGAGATCAATAGGTCTTAACTAGGCTTGTAATGGGGCTAACACGAGGTCTTTTGGCTTAACAAAGAACAGGCTACATAAATAAAAGTAAAATAATTATGCCAAGTTTACAAAATCAATAGCTCAAATAAAGGAATTATATTAATGAAGGATCTTTTTTTCATCTTAAGCACTATTCTTTTTCAATGTTTTCTTCTTTTAAGCCCACCTCTTCTTCTTATTCTTCTTTTTTTTTTTTTTTTTTTAACAACATTATTCTAAAGACAAGCAAAAATTATTAACTTTTATTTATTCAATTTTCTTGCTTTCCCCCAAACTTATTTTAAGCAGAAGGTGATCTTTTACAATGAATAATGCTTTTAGTTATTAGAGATCCTTATTTTCTTTTAAAACTTTAATAATTCTCTTTTCTTCATTAAAATGTAAACTTGACAAAATTATCTCACAAACAGGGTGAAGGATAACAATTAAAGTTAATTAACAAAGAAAAGAAGACTAAAATTAACAAGGCACAAATGGGTAAACTAGGAAAAAAATTAAAATAAGGGTGGATATAAGTAATAGGCTAAACAAACAATGCCTAAATCATATCTCTCTTTCAAAATGAATTCAAAATTTCGCCTCAAAAGTTTGCAAAAACATGTTCTGAGATAGGTGAGGCAAATGAAAATAAAAATGTGTAGAAGCCCTCTCTAAGTAAGCATACACAAATTCAATGCAATCAATATAATGCAAAGTAAAGCAAAACATAATCTTAATAAAAGTTAATTTCTTACCCAAAATAGTTGCTCAACCTGAAATACTTTAATAAATTGTCCATAAATATCAATTATAATCAATCATTAGCCTTTCATCAAATTATTTAATATAAGCATATTTTATCAAAAAAAAATTTAATTTATTCATCAAAACACAAAAGAAATGACTGAAAACAAAAAACAAACTAAATCTCCCCCAAACTTGCAATGGACATTGTCCTCAATGTCAAAGAAACAAACCAAAAGAAAGAAAATACTCCCTCTTGTAGAAAAGTGGATTCTAAATTATAAGCAGGATGTGCATTTCACTTCCTTACTTCCTGTAAAATATCTTGAAACAACACTAAAAGCAAGCATGAGAAATTAATCACACAAAAAGAAAATATCAATTTTTTATTTTTTTTTATTTTTAATTTTTTATTTTGGAAACTAAAAAAAAAGAAAGAAGAAAAAAAAATACAGATGCGTATCAAGAGCACAAAAAGTACTCTTTACTCAGCCATCTTGTATGAATAACTCTTGAGTTAGTTAGTTAGTTAGCTAGCTAGTTAGTTTTTTTTTTTTTTTTTTTTGAAAAGGAAAATCACATGAATTTAAGATGCGTATCAAGAGTACAAAAGTAACTCTTTACTCAGCCATCTTACATTTAGTGAATCAAACCTAAAATTTCGCTTGATCAAGTGCAACAAAAAAAACACACACAAAACAAAAAAAATGCGATAAAAAAAAAACTACAAAAGTTAGGGAAGTTATAATCAGAAATTCAGATCTAGTCCTCGCTTTTTACTGCTACTAGCCCTGGGGTGCCAAACTACCTGTGCCATCAATGGATCAGGTTCGGATTTAAAGTTTTGCAGTTGATCAATCAATTGATCAATAGTTGAAGCAGAGACTAAGATGCGTCAACTCGTCGGTGTCATAAAACCCTGTTCCACAGCATGATCAAGAAAAGATAACAAACCATTATAAAAACCATCAGCATTAAGTAATCTCAATGGCTTCTGAAGAACAGTTAATTGTGTCCAAGATGCAATGGTGAAAATATCTTCAAATGTTTCTAAACCACCAGGTAATGCGATAAAAGTATCAGCATTGAAATTCATGTATGCCATTCGTTCGTACATGCTATTGACCTGTAACTCATTACCTATAGTTCCACCAGTGATTTGTTTATTTCGAGCAAAAGCCTTTAGAACTATTCCTAAGACTTTACTACCTCTAATATATGCAGAACTTGCGACACAACCCCTTAACCCTAAACTACCTCCCTCAAACACCAAATCAATTTTTCGTTCAGCTAAAATCCTACCAAGTTCATTAGCTGCTATCAAGTACTCTCTTTTCTTGCCAGAGTTTGGACTACAAAAGACACAAATAGTTTTGAATTTACGTATTGAGGATTCTGCCATTTTCTCTCACAGATCTCTCGAAAGGGTTGTATGCATATTAACAATAATGAATGTGCATATAAAGAAACTAGAAGAGTGAAAGAACAGTTCAATGGGATAAACTAATTGTTGATAGAAAAAGTATAAAAACAAAAATGATAATAAAAATAATCAATACTGTGTGTACAAATGTCAAAAGAAATATTTAAAAAACTAAAAAGAAACAGACATTGAAAAACTAAAAAGCTAACGAAAGTAGAAAAATTTGCAGCATGTGTACAAAAGTCAAAAAGAAAATATTGAAAAGCTAAAAGTAGACATTGAAAGACTAAAAAGTTGTCGACAGTAGAAAAAATCTGCAGGAAAATAAAATCTAGGTACTAAAAAGTCAAAAAGTACTGCAAGATGTAGAAAAAAAAAATAATGCATTGAAAAATAAAAAAGTTAGTGATACACCTGATTATAAACAGTAGTTGTGATTTTGGCTCACATCTTCCTCTGGTTTTGCGTCCAGTAACCTCTTACACACCTTCTATGAGTTGAGGATAGGCTTCCCATCCAGTTTTCTTATTAACTGGCAAACAGGGTCTTTTATCGTCAGATTCCCTAGACTGTAACGCTGCTTCTCTTCTTTGAATTGTTCCCATAAATCTAAAAGAGTGCGTTGAACTTGTCCACAAGGATGCGTCTCAAGAGTCTGTAAGATATTATCCATAGACTCCTTACTCAGTCCATCCTTTATGAATTTAATTTTGTCTTCTCGATTTATGGATGCAAATCCAATATTTCTACAGCGTGTGTTGCAATTCCATCTTGCACACTTGTAGCAGACTCCCATTCTCTTAGCTCTCCTCTTCTTTGAGTAAGAACTTCTCCCCGTACCTAGCAAACATTTAATAAATGAGTCATCAAGCTCACTTGCCAATCGTACTTTGGCTTCTATGATCCAGCGAATATCCCTAGGAAGATTCAGACGCCTAAATGCCTTCATTCTTTCCAGTCTGCGTTCATCAATTTTCCTGAGCACATCTTGGGGAAGAGTTGGAAATCTGTTTTTTAGTGCTGCAAGAGATGCTTCCATGTCTAATTAACTTTGTTAAGAAAATGAAAGAGAAAATTTACAACGAAACAACTAAACAGAAATAAAAGAAACCTAATAAAGAGAAAACTTGGGTTTCCTCCTAATAAGCTATTTAATAACTCACAAACAACACTAAAGCAAAATTAAAATAGAATGAAACAAGCAAAAGAACAAAAGAAATTAAAAAGAAGTAAAAAGTTAGAAATTTGGGTTGCCTCCCAAAAGCGCTTAATTTATAGTCTTTAGCTTGACTATAGCTAGATCTTCATCAAGGAGGATAATACACAAAGTATATCATCTCGATAATTGTGGAAAGATGGACTTTTGCCAATTTTAATGAGTCAAGCCAACTTGATTTGAACCTGCATGGAAAAAGGTTAAGACAGAAATTATTTAATATTTTACAATTAGGCGTATAATTTCCAAAAGCTTTCAAACGAGCTCTTTTTCTTGCTCTGAATTTTCTCAAGAAATTGAGATAAGAAGGTAGTGGTGTTGAATCAAGAGTTGGTGAGTGCTTAGTTAATGGTGGTGAATGTTTCTTCTTTTCTTTCAAGTCATCAAATTGATATTCTTTATGGTCTGACATATTTGGTGTTGTTTTCACCAAACAAATTGAAAGAGTTCCTTTGAGTTCTCTTTTTCAAATACCTCTTTAATTTCCCCATTAATTTTAACTACTTCGCAGATATTATCCATAAGAGAAGAATATTTCTTGGGCAAATTGATCTCAACTTCTTCCTTTTTTTCTTGCTTGCTTGAAGTATCTGCTTGATCAATCATCTCTTCCTCATCATCACTCAAAGAAATTGCCAAACATTGATCTCTAGAATATTCTTCAATTTGACTTGTTAGGTTACCATGGCCTTGAGCATCTAATGGACTAACAAACTGTTCCATTTGTACATCATCATCTGTATTGTGACTAGCCCATTGATCCATCCTATCTTCCAATCTTTCACATCGTTCATGAGTAGCATTTATGAATCTTTCCAATGCTGCTTTATAAGATGGTTTGTGCTCCTCAAATGGTGCATGATCTTGAAAATCATCTTGATAAGGATACCATGAACTGCATTGGGTTTTCCAAGAAAAGTTTGAATAGTCACTCCATCCTGAGTTGTCTATATTGGAATATGGATAATTCTCATACATGTTATAATTTGGAAAAAATTGTACCTGTTCTGCGTATTGGCACTCAGAATTCAAATGATTACCTCCACACAGATCACAACTCAAACATGAATTAAATAAACTATTCGTATCAAGTTTATCAATTAAATTAACCAATGTATCGATTTTAACATTTAACTTACTAAAACTATCCTCATCATACATGTTTGCTGCTCTATTTAGTATCATTTCTCCATCACACCATTAAAAGTTGTGGAAAACCTTCTTCTTTTTTTTTTTTATAAAAGTCCTGCAAAATAATAAAAAAAATATAAAAGAAAAACAAAATCTAAAGTAATAGAGTATATCAATATATTGATATTGTCAAAAATTGCCTTCCCCGGCAACGGCGCCAAAAACTTGTTGCGCGATTTCTACAAGTGCACAGGTCGTAAACAAGTAATATAGTAGTGAAATAAGTGTCGATCCCACGAGGAAGGGTTGACAAGTACCAAAATTAAGATTACTCTATTATTTAGAAAATCAACAATGAGATTTTATATTTTAAGCTAAAGTGAAATTTAAGTAAATAAATGATGATAAATATGAAATAAAATTAAAGGTTTAGGATTTAGAATTCATCAATTGATCACATATGATTTCTTTATAATTTTTAGATGGATTATTTTTGCTGGAATTAATGATTAGATTTCCCTAAATTATATGATGTTCTCTCTCAAGATACAACATGTGTGTTCATATTAACTTTACGTCTACTTCGTGATCATAAGTAATTAATACAAACTCATTAAGTTTTATGGAAATCTTTTTAAAAATCACAAAGGAGTATTCTTATCTCTAAGCAATACATTCCCTAAGTCAATTATCCTAATGAACTAATATTGTGTTTCCATTCTCGCTACTTCACACAATATCTTAAATCATGTAATTAATGGCCAGTTAATTACAAGCATTAAGTTCTAAGATAAAAGATTAATTCCAATAATCAAATCCAATCAATTAAATATAAATAATCATATGCAAATCAAAAGATTACATCCAAATCCTAAAAAATAAAATTAGCTATTCATAATTAAAAAGAAAGAAATAATTAAATTAACAATAAAAATAATAAACATAATAATAACTTATAATTAAATTCAAGAATAGAGTTTAGAGAGAACTTATTTTGGGATACAATCTTTGATGAACTAAAACTTCCAAAAACTCCTCCTCTTGATCAAAATAAAAAATAAAACTAATCTACTCTAAGAAAACATATGAAAATCTCTCTACATATTTTTTTTATGGATTTTCTTTTGATGCCATTTCCTTTTGCCAAGCATGGTATTTATAGACATATTTGGTGGAAGAATTCAAGTTCCATTAAAATTCTTACATCAAAAATTCAACATTGATGGTTAGGTTGGCCACCAACCATTGAATTCCTTCATCAATATTCAAAAATGGTTAGGTTGGCTACCAACCATTGAATTTTGACCACCAACCATTGAATTCCTTCATCAATATTCAAAAATGGTTAGGTTGGCTACCAACCATTGAATTTTGGCCACCAACCATTGAATTTATTTCTCATAGATTGAAAACTTGAATCATTGCTTGCATCTTTATTTTTACTGCATCATTTTGATCTGCAAAAATAAAATAAAAATACTTAAAATATGTTATAATTTATTTATAAATTGTAGAACTATTTATTTCTAAAAATAAGTAATAATATTATTGCATTCTCGAGAATTGAGCTAAAATTTAAGTTTAAACAATTAAAATAACTCTAAAAATATAGAGTTATCACAAAGGGAAATAGCATCAAAGAAAATCCATAAAAAAAATATGTAGAGAGATTTTCATATGTTTTCTTAGAGTAGATTAGTTTTATTTTTTATTTTGATCAAGAGGAGAAATTTTTGGAAGTTTGAGTTCATCAAAGATTGTATCCCAAAACAAGTTCTCTCTAAACTCTATTCTTGAATTTAATTATAAGTTATTATTATGTTTATTATGTTTATTGTTAATTTAATTATTTCTTCTCTTTTAATTATGAATAGCTAAATTTATTTTTCTAGGATTTAGATGTAATCTTTTGATTTGCATATGATTATTTATATTTAATTGATTGGATTTAATTGTTGGAATTAATCTTTTATCTTAGAATTTAATGCTTGTAATTAACTGGCTATTAATTGCATGATTTAAGATATTGTGTGAAGTAGTGAGAGTGGAAGCACAATATTAGTTCATTAGGATAATTGACTTAGGGAATGTATTGCTTAGAGATAAGAATACTCCTTTGTGATTTTTAAAAGGATTTCCATAAAACTTAATGGGTTTGTGTTAATTGCTTATGATCACGAGAGTAGACGTAAAGTTAATATAAACACACATGTTGTATCTTGAGAGAGAACATCATATAATTTAGGGAAATCTAATCATTAATTCCAACAAAAATAATTCGTTTAAAGATTATAAAGAAATCATATGTGATCAATTGATGAATTCTAAATCCTAGACCTTTAATCTTATTTTCATATTTATCATTATTTATTTACTTTAATTTCATTATAAATCTCATAATTGATTTTCTAAATAATAGAGTAATATTAAAAATTGGTACTTGACAAACCCTTCCTCGTGGGAACGATATTCACTCATCACTTTATTACTTGTAAACGATATGTGCACTTGCAGAAATCGCGCAACAATAACTTGATGATGAATATATGGTTATGAGTTAATGAAGTAAAAAGGGATCATATGAGCTAAGTATGATGTTTGAAGGATAAATTGTTAAGTTGACATGTATGGAAGTGTAAAGTAAACTAAGATAATTGACAAGTGAATTGATATTGAGGTAATGATATTGTGATGACCTTTAAAAGGTATTGATATGATTGCAATATGTTTTCATGTGAGCCTATAAGACCTAGATATGCAAGACTTTTTAGTCAATGTGATATGTACAAGTGATGAGCACACCTATGTGTGGACTCTAAGTGTATGTGTATGTTATATGTACATGGGTAGTTATGGGATAGGAATATCATGAGTAAATAAATACTAAGTATTAAATCAAATATTATGTTAGAGTTTAAGGAGTCTTAGAAGTGCAAAGGGGACTACGAGTACTAGGAGCAAAGGAACACTAAGGTGAGTAAACATCGTATTCATTCTTCAAGTGTGAGTAAACGCAATGCTTTTGTTACAAGTATGAGTAAACACAACGTTCTTGTTATAAATGTGAACAACATCACGTTGTGATTATGATATGTGATGTGAACCTTTGTGATCTTTAAAACCCAAGTTCTTTCCATTTTTATATTATTACATGATTTCTTTGTTAAGCTTGGGTTATCAAAAGACATTTGGTCTAAAACTATTTTGCTTATCCAATGAGAACTTTTTTTGTGATAAACACCCTAACTTGTATTCTTTCTGGAACTACACTTTCATTGTATTATTGTTGAAAGCCAAACTACTATTGTTATTGAAATACATGTTATTACTGCCATATGTGATATTGTTAATTGTGTTTACCAATAGCTCTAGCTATTGTACCTTTACCCTTTATGCAAAATCCTTGTGCCGATGTGGGTAATTATCGGAACCTGTGCACATGGTCTTAACCCAATGGATAGAGATAGTGTATCCACCTCAACTAGAATGGGCGGTTCTAGCCGTGGAGCCTGATCAGCTTCATGCTTTCTAAGTGATGGGAGTTGAAATTTGGCAAAGGCCACCTCTCCTCGATGTGTTTAGAGTGGATTGAGTATAGTCTCCACTCTATAAGTGTTATAAGGGTGATTTCTGCAAACTTGCTAAATTGAACCCTTGCTTAAATTGCAACCTGATTCATGAGTTATAAACCATGAACTATGTGTATAAGCTATGTGTTTCCTTTCAAAGGAATATGTGATAATGTATGTGCCTTTTGTTTACTCATTGAGATCATCTATCTCAACCATTTTCCTTGTATGGTTCTAGGTGAGCAATTGTGAGGAGGCAAGGTGATGGCTCAAGCATCCTACTTCGCTTGGGGGATTCCTTGTCCGAGTTATCAATAATACTATATTATGAAGTCTTGTATTTAGATGCTCCGAGAATGTTAATTGATACTTATAGAGCTTTATATATTTTCTTATGGATTTTATATGTAACGATTTGCTTTAAGTCTTCCGCAAATTATGGTATTTATCTAAATATTTTTAAATGAGTTAATGAAAGAGGTTCAGTAAGATTCTAGGCATGATTGTTATATGTTAATGGGTTCTACGGGCGTGGGTGACCTTATGTCTCCCCATGTTCTAGGACCGTCGTATCTCATAAGGTTGGGATGTGACATGTATATAATATTAATTGGGTACCTACCTTAGTATTCCAAAATCTATCTCCTTTTGAAAAATTGTATGGCAAAAATCCAAACTATAAAATCCTTAAGACCTTTGGTTGTGCATGTTTTGTTTTTTTACAACCTTATGAACATACCAAATTAGAACCTCATACTCATCTGTGTTGTTTTTTAGGTTATGGGATTGAACACAAAGGTTACCGATGTTGGGATCTTATCTCTAATCGACTTCGCATTTCCAGACATGTTACCTTTTGGGAAAACACCATGTTCTCCTCTCTTTCTAAGTTTCACACTTCAGTTACTACTGACTCATTATTTTTTACAGATCCTTCTGTCGAGTTATTTTCTAACTTTGTTACAGGTGATTCTGCTACAATTGAGCCTGATACCTCCCCACCTAATCCACCTGAACCAGCTCCAACTATTAATTTTGCACCTGCCCATGACTCTGAATCTTTACCTGCTCCTGACACCAATCTTCGTCGTTCAACCCAGGTAAGAGAAACTCTTAGTTACCTTTAAGATTTTAATTGTTACTCTACCATTGCAACTCTCCATAACCTTCACTCTTATCGTGAGGCTAGTACTGACCCTCTATGGCAGTAAGCTATGACTGAGAAAATTCAAGCATTGGAGAAAACTCACACTTGGGATCTAGTTGATCTTCCTCCAAACAAAATCCCAATTAGTTGTAAATGGATCTACAAAATTAAAATTTGCTCTGATATGTCTGTAGAACATTTCAAAACTCGTTTAGTAGCCAAGGGATACACTCAAGAATATGGCATCGACTATAAAGAAACATTTGCTCCAGTTGCCCGGTTGACATATGTTCATACTCTATTAGCCATTGTTGCAGTTCATAAATGGAAACCTTTCCAGATAGATGTTAAAAATGCTTTTCTAAATGGTGACTTATTTGAAGAAGTTTACATAAAACCACCTCCTGGATATCACTCTTCTCATAAAGTCTGTAAGTTTTGTAAAGCTCTGTATGGACTTAAGCAAGCTCCTCGAGCATGGTTTGCCAAATTTAGTTCAACTCTTACTCAATTTGGTTTTGTCTCCAGCAATTATGATTTAGCATTATTTTTTCGCCACACTGATCATGGAATTATAGTGCTGTTGCTTTATGTTGATGATATGATCATTGCAGGTAGTGACAAATCTAGTATTTCTAAAATCCAAAATCATCTTAGCCGGCATTTTGAAATGAAGAATCTTAGCACTCTCAGCTATTTTTTGGGTCTTAAGGTTTCTCATAATTCTCACGGCTACTATTTATCTCAAGCAAAATATGCAGCTGATCTACTTTCCAGAGCAAGTCTTAATGATAGTAAAACTGTTTCAACTCCTTTGGAACTCAATTGTAAACTTACTCCTCTAAATGGCACGCCTCTTGATGATCCTACTTTGTACTGTCAACTAGTTGAAAGTCTTGTTTATCTCACTGTTACTAGACCAGATATATCATATGCTATTCATCTGGTTAGCCAATTCATGTTTGCTCCTCGAATGTCTCATTTTGCTACCGTCCTTCGAGTCCTTCGTTATATCAAAGGAACTATTTTTCATGGATTACATTTCAATGCTAATACTCCCTTAGTATTATCTGGCTATTCGGATGCTGACTGAGCTGGTGATCCAACTGATCGTCGATCAACCACTAGTTATTATTTCTTTTTAGGAGATTCTCTTATCTCTTGGAAAAGCAAGAAACAAACTATCATTGCTCGCTCAAGCACCGAATATGAATATCATGCTCTTGCTAACGCTACATCAGAATTACTTTGGTTGAGACGGTTACTCTCTGATATGGGTATCAACCATCACTCTACCACTATATTTCATTGTGACAATCACAGTGCAATCTAGATCTCTCATAATGACGTATTTCATGCACGAACAAAACATATTGAGATTGATTGTCATTTTATCTATCATCATATTCTTCAAGGTACCCTGATCTTATAATCAGTCCCATTAGTTCATCAAACGGCAGATATCTTCACCAAAACACATCTTCCAACTCGGTTTCAGGATCTTCTAAACAAACTCAAGTCGGCATCCACTGTACCACCTTGAGTTTGAGGGGGGTGTTAATGTAAATCTTTGAAAGTCAATATTAGGTATAAGTTGTCTGCAGGCTATCTGTATAATGTCAAACTTCCAGCTCTACCTCACATGTATAACCCACAAATTATGCCATAGATTATGCCATTAATCATGTATTAATAGCTATAAATACCTCTATAAATAAAGGGACAAAAAATCAATAAATGTCCTGATATAATTCTTCCTAAAATATTATCTTATTTAACAAAAAAAAAAAAAAAGAAAGCCTCATCTGTTTGAACCCTCCCCCTACCCTAAAAACAAAAACAAAGATATCCTTCATTATTTCCTTTTACCCTCTCATCCTAGTATCTCACCTACTCAGTATCATCATAATCGTATTTCTTCTTAGCTTAGTACCTTACCTAACCAATAATAAAAGCCAGGTTTTTTAGAATGAAAAGTCCACTTATATATTTATCCCATAAAAAATTTATATTTTATAAAGGTGGGATTTTTTAAATTAATATATAGTATCATTGACACTACCTTAAGTTGCAATTGCAGCAAAATAATTTTTTATGAAAACCCATATGACACTCGCACCTATATGGGTGATGAAAATAAGTGATGCTAATTTTGAAAGCTTGCATTGGGTGAAAAGAAGAAATAATTTAAAGCCATATTGGGAGAAGGGGAACGTTCACTAAGTAAAGAGACAATTGAAAGCCCATACTCGGCAAGAGAAAAGATAATTGAAAGAGCCTGATTGTCACGCTCCGCACCTGAGGGCACGTGACCGGCACTAGGACACGGGACATGCACGTGGCTACTAGTGCCCGTAGTAAGCCTAACCCAAACCACAAGACAAAAAGCCCAAAACTGAAAGGGCTATGGGCCCAAATAAGGTAAGCAGAACCACAAGAATCACAACATAACGCAATTATCAAATTGGCCCAACATCATTTATTCCATATATTCCAGAAAATAATAAATTACAGAAAAGTTCTGCTTAACCCAAAGATTACAGCTCTTTAAAATACATAACTGAAATAATACACAAAGAACCATTACAAGTGTAACATTGCGGAGTTCTAGAATCACTATTACAAATGTACATACATTATATACATGTTTGATTACTCAACAATACAAACTACTGCTGAAGAGAGACTGGCAGTCTACCCAATTACAATTCCTCCACCAGCTCATTCCCTAACCTGAAAGCAACAAGATGAATAGGAATGAGCGTCTGACTCAGTGAATGATACCAGCTAATATATTAAACTGGTACCTTACAGAGAGAATTCTAATGCACATGCTATGCACTATGCCATAGAATTAGACAAATCATCCAATCAAGCAAGGATGGGGTATGGTCCACAGTACCACACTGATACTCAATACTCAATATGGGGAGCCGATTCCCCTACTCTGGCTCTCTGAATCCAAATAATATGTCTCTTATATCCAAGGGGCCCGGCCGTCACTAGTCTGTACTATGCAACCCTGACCCGATTGACAGCAGCCCTGACGATGAGCAGGCCCGGCCGGCATCCATCAGTCATAGCTCATCTTCTGAATCTCATCATAATCCAATCATAACCATAACAAATCCATAATCCTAGGTGGTACTGTATCCTCCCGACCTCCATCCATCAATCACAACCATAGTATGACACAGAATACACAATATCAATTCATCATTCACAGTCACATGTTACATGCTTATATATGCAGTAGTAGTGCATAATATACATATATATACACACAACAATGCATATGAAGTGGAAACAGAATAATATATCAGTGAGTATCACTCACCTAACTGTCGACGCTTCCGACCGGCTTCCCTCAGAAGAGTAGCCTTGGAACCAGAAAGACGCCAGACACCGACACCTCGCAACAGAAAACATCATGATAAGAATTACACTTAACCCCAGAACAGACTCAACAACCTAACAAATATTCTAAGAACTACTAAACATAAAATGACTTATATAACAACTGAAATACAAGGATTTCGGGTTAACCTTCATAAATTTTGAACATACGGACGTCGAGGATAGTGCCAGAATGTCAAAACAGAACTACTGGACCACCCCACGCGCCGCCACCGGCCGGCCACACGCCGCCAATGCCGGTGGCGGATCTGGGGAAACCCCACACCAGCAGGTTCACCTCAACTCTAGGAGCACAAAAACGGTCACCACTCGCCGGCACTCGCCCTCCAGCCACCGGAAAATGCCTCCAAAGTTTTGGTTTTGCATTTTTTGATCTCCTCCTCCGGTGGTCCTCAGGGGGCAAGACAGGTACCAAAATGAAGCTCTCATCCTCAGGAGTTGAACGACACCAAGATCGCCAGATTCCGCTGCCGGAATCGGTCGAAAAATCGAGTTGAAGTTGCGGTGGCCGGCGGTCCTTCTCTCCTCGCGTACGCCGCCGTACCGCCGCCGATCGTCGAGCTGCCACCTCCCTCGAGCTCGCCGGTCCGCCCTCTACCCAGCCGGAACACCACCAACCTCCTCTCTCTCTCTCTCGGCCTCACCCTTTCTCTCTCCTCTCTCCTGTCTGCTGCCTTCCCGTTCTATTTCAAAACTCACCGTTTTTGCCTCTTGGACCAATCACCATGCTTCCTTTTCTTCTTCTTTTAATTTCTTACAACACCGTTATACTATATATATATATATATATACTAAACCATATAATATACATATAATACTATATACATATATTTATATAAACATAATACTACATATATATATATACAAAATAATAATACTAATAATAATAATGGTAATAACAATAATAATAGTGATAATAATAATAATAATAATAATAATAATAATAATAATAATAATAATAATAATAATAATAATAATCATAATAATGAAAATGATAGTAATAATAATAATAATTAACAATAATTCATAATTTACATATTAATAATAATTTACAACATATACTCATGAATATATATCAATAATATTATTAACGATAATTATAGTAATTATAACGAAAATCCAAATATCCGATAAAATACTATAATCAAACTTATAATATAATTAATACCTTTATTAATACTCAAATATCAAAATATAATCCGAAATACAATTCTCCAAAAATCCACATTAACATTATCAAATAACACACATATATAATATTATACTAAATTTACCATTAATAATACATATTCAAATTATATGAATATTTATAATTTAATAAAATATAGCTTTAATTCTTACTTTAATAAGGAAATTAATAAAATAATATATTTCCGTACAAAAATAGAATTTTATAAAATAATTGGAAATTCAGGGTGTTTCACTGATGAGGGATAAAATAAATCTAATCGAGTTTTGAAGATTAATGGGCCTATACCAAGTGAAAGGCCTCCATTAATAGGCCCAAGGTCCTCTAAACCAACCTAGAATCGTAGCAAAGATGTTCCCTGGTTAGAAGCTAAAGCTTTCTCTAGGAAGCTAAATACTGTAGTTGATTGGACTCGCCCCAAGCATCAGCACTCAAGTGGGCTCTAGCACTTGGCTTAGGACGGCTAGTCCATTTTAGTCACTCACGATTCTTTGATCCCAAGTAGCCTAAGATACGCTTTATGGCTGGATACATGGCTCGCACTGCTCATGTACTGATCCAAAGCACTGCTAAACTGTCACATCAATGGAGACCACAACTCATTCGTTCTTGATATACAAGCTGCACTCACTCATTGGCAAGTGTAAATAGGCAAAGGCAACATCAAGTCAAATAGCTTGAACTCTATACTCTCTCACCCATTTTCTTCTCATTTAAGCATATCGGCCGGCAAGGGAAATCTGCCTGTTTCCAACCACAATTCCATCTTAGAACTTACTTGGGGCAACAAGCCTAGCTCCTCTGATCCCATTTGTTTGTCTTGTAGGTCCATTTCACTCCAAGCTCAACAGGGGAAAATCTAGCACTGGAAATTTCATTTGATCTTGGCTTGATATATTAGAGCCCAACACTAAGCGAAAAGATAAGAAACAAATTTATAAAAAGATCATACATTGTGCAAATAAACAAGGAATAAATTTGAAGTCTAATCCACATGATTTGACAAAGGATTGTACATGTATCAATTTTAGTCTAACACCATATTGATGATTAATATAGATTTAAGAGAATTAATATTAAAAGTTAACTTTAAGGATGAAAAATCTATTTCTATATTAATCTCACAAGGTGTTTTTATTTAATTAATGTGAAATTTCTTACATGTAGTATCCTTGACATTAATTGTTGGGCTTCTTTATTTTTTTTTAAGAAAGAAAGAAAAAAAATAATATATATTTCAGAGCATTAGGTGGGGAATTTTAGTATTGGTGATTATTGAACTCTAACGCCCATTTTAAAGTGATCTCATTTTACTATTAGACTAAAAGGTCAATTTTTTTTAGATAAATTTAGCTTTGATTAGGCTTCAAACTTAAAATCTCACAATTTTAGTGGTAATTTCAGTGACAATGAACCAAAAGCAATTGGTTTTTTGAACCAAAGTATCAATTTGTAAAATGATATTGAACAACTACCAAAGTATCAATCTGTAAAATGATATTGAACAACTTCATTATAGTAAACTATATGATGATAAAGTTGAAAATTGGTATCTTAATTTAATGATGAAACTACTTTAGAAATGGACATTAGAATTTAAGTCTCATCAATTAACGCTAAATTTCTTATTCCAATGTTAAAAAAAAAAAATTGAAAAGAAAATGAATTGAAATTATTAATTGGCAAATTTGATTGATTGTGATTTTTAAGTCATAACACATGAGAACCACATTTCAATTCTTGGAATCTCTCTCTCCCTCTCTTTCTTATTCTTGGAGGCAAACTTAAGCACAAATTTGATAACTTTTTTTTTTTTTTTAATTAAGGTATAGGTGTTTGATAACACTTGAAATTAGAATTTTTAACATTTAATTATTTTAAATTATTTAATAATACATATCTTAAAAATCTCAATTATATTAAAAATAACTTGAAATTGTTAGTCAAAATTTCTAACTTAAAATTTATGCTGGATATAATAAGTGATTAAATTTTTAAATAGTTTTATAATTTAAAATTTTCATCACTAATATTATTTAATATTTAAAATTCAACACTTAAATTTTTAATACTTAATTTTCAATTTTACTAAACACTCTTGCATTACAAAATAAATATTGAGTGAAGTAACTATAAAATGTATTAAGAAGCATTACCAAACTCAAATATATTGGATATGAGAAGCTCACGTTTTTGCCAACTAAACTACAACGTGATCACACCTACAATTCCAATCTCTCTCCAATATACTTCTACAGGATTGTGTTTTTGGCTTATTAAAATGCATAAAGTTTATTTATTTATTTAATATTATTATTTAAAAGAGAAGCTCTTGCTTGCAAAGCTTAATCTCTGTTCCATCGTTACAAATAAAACAAATATATATATATATATATATATATATATATATATATATATATATATATATATATATATATATATATATATATATATATATATATATATATATACATATATATATATATATACATATATATATATACATACATATATATATATATACATACATATATATATATATATACATACATATATATATATACATACATATATATATATACATACATATATATATATATATATATATATATATATATATATATATATATATATATATAAATATCACTACAAGGAAAATGCGAATTACCGACAAAAAATACCGACTAACGAATATATATATATATATATATATATATATATATATATATATATATATATATATATATATATATATATATATATATATATATATACATATATATATATATACATACATATATATATATACATACATATATATATATACATACATATATATATATACATACATATATATATATACATACATATATATATATATATATATATATATATATATATATATATAAATATCACTACAAGGAAAATGCGAATTACCGACAAAAAATACCGACTAACGAATATTAATTGGTAAATTTTAATATTTACTGACGAAATACCGACTAAATACAGAAATTACTTTAATTTTTCAATTACCAACTCTTTACCGACTAATTACTGACTATAATTTACCGACTGAAATATTCAGTCGCTAAATAAAGCGCCAAAACCTGGCGCCATATATTACCGACTGAATATCAACTATATTGCTATCTCTAACCTAACAAATAATTTGTATGAATAATAATTCCATGCTCAAGTATTACCGACTGAATATTTAGTCGGTAATATTTATTTACCGACCGAACAATGTGTCGGTAAATAAATTTAAAAAACTAAAGAAAAAATAACAAAGTTGATTCAATTTACCGACTAAAAATGTAGTTGGTAAATACCGACTACAATTTTTTGGTCGGTAATATTTATTTACTGACCGAACAATGTATCGGTAAATAAATTTAAAAAACTAAAGAAAAAATAGCAAACTTGATTGTTGCATATGAAGTCGGAGCACCATTTTTCAGAGAGATGTTATAATGATTTCACACAATTTTTACAAGAGGTTTTACCTGAGAATAATAAAATGGTGGACAATTTTTACAAGACCAAGAAATTAGTTCAAGGCCTTGGTCTTCCGGTTGAAAAGATAGACTGTTGCAAGAATAGATGTATGATATACTGGGGTGCTGATGATAACTTGACGAGATGCAAGTTTTGTAATGAGTGTCGATTTAAGAAGAAAAGGAGACCAGGGGAACGTGGTAAAAATATAGCAAACAAGGTTATGTATTTTTTTCCTCTAACTCCTAGGTTGCAACGACTTTATGCTTCACAAACAACAGCGTCATATATGCGATGGCATGATGAGCATTTGCATGAAGAAGGGAGAATGTGTCATCCATCTGATTATGAGGCATGGAAGTATTTTAGTCGCACACATCCTTCATTTGCCTCTGAGAGCCGCAATGTGAGGTTGGGCTTGTGTACTGATGGTTTTCAACCGTTTGGTCAATCTGGACAACAATATTCTTCATGGCCAGTTATAGTTACCCCATACAATTTGCCCCCATGGATGTGTATGAAAGAGACATACATGTTCTTATCTATAATTATTCCTGGGCCTACCAACCCAAAAAACCACATAGATATTTTCCTTCAACCATTGATTGAAGAGTTGAAACATCTTTGGAATGTAGGTGCACAAACATATGATGTATCAAGGAAACAAAATTTCCAAATGAGAGCGACTCTCATGTGGACTATTAGTGATTTTTCTGCTAATGCAATGCTTTCAAGTTGGAGCACAGCTGGGAAACTAGCTTGTCCTTATTGTATGGAACATTCACAAGCATTTACACTATCCCATGGTCGAAAGACGACTTGGTTTGATAATCACCGTAAATTTCTTCCTGAGGATCATCCTTTCAGACGTAACAAAAATTGGTTCTTGAAAAATAAAATGGAGAATTCACAAGCACCACCCATTAAGAATGGTCATCAAATTTTGCAGGAATTAAATGAATTGGGATTGAGGAAAGTGATTGAACTGAATGCTGAAGAGATTAATGGTCCGATTTGTAAGAACTGTGGCTGGAAGAAAAGAAGTATATTATGGGATCTGCCATACTGGAGTTCAAATCTCATTAGACATAATCTAGATGTGATGCATATTGAGAAGAATGTATTTGAAAATGTTTTTAATACTGTACTTAATATCGAGGGGAAAACTAAAGATAATGAGAAGGCAAGGGAAGACATGAAAAAGTTGTGCCGAAGGCCTGAGTTAGAAAAGAATGAAGCTACAGGGAAATATCCGAAAGCATGCTACACATTAGATAAACCTAGGAAACAAGTGTTGTTTGAATGGGTTAAAAATCTTAGATTTCCGGATGGTTATGCTTCCAATATGGACCGGTGTGTAGACATGAGAAAATTGAAGATGTTTGGGATGAAGAGCCACGATTGCCATGTGTTTATGCAGAGGTTAATTCCCATAGCATTTCATGAGCTCTTGCCTGCAAATGTGTGGTCAGCTCTCACCGAGTTAAGTCTTTTTTTCAAAGATTTATCTTCAACCACAATTACAGTGGGGGATATGGAGAGGCTTGAAAGAGATATTCCAATTATTATTTGTAAATTAGAGCGTATTTTCCCTCCTAGTTTTTTTGACTCTATGGAACATCTTCCGGTACACTTGCCTTATGAGGCTAAAATTGCTGGTCCGGTTCATTATCGCTGGATGTATCCTTTTGAAAGGTAAAACAATTACACTCAAAATGAGTATTTCTTTATTTAAAATTGATTACTTATAGAAGCTTATTCATGCATCTTCATATAGATTTCTTCATCGGTTGAAAAAGAATGAAACTAATAAAGCAAAGGTGGAAGGTTCAATTTGTAATGCATAATTAGTGGAAGAAGCGTCAAATTTTTGTTCATATTATTTTGAGCCCCATGTTTACACAAGACTGCGAAAAGTGCCTCGAAATGATGATGGTGGGGATGTTGAAGAGATAAAAGGGAATCTTTCAATATTTAAACATCCTGGTCGAGCATATGGACGACAAAAAAAAAGAGATTGTCTGACACTGAATACAAAGCAGCGCGTAATTATATTCTGTTGAATTGTGAGGAGGTCGATCCGTATGTCGTGTAAGTGTGTTGACAAGTAAAAAAATTTCAATTTTCCTTAAAAAAATTATCTAAAATATTTATTTTTGTTTTGAAATAGACTGTACATTGATGAAGTGAAAAAAGCATCATCTTACATCACTGATGCCGAGCTTGATCATATGCTTGATGACCATTTTGCCATCTGGTTTGAGAAATATGTAAGTAATAAAACATATATACGTACTAAACTTTTGTTTTCATAATAGGCATGTCATAACGTACTAAAATTTTGTTTTCATAATAGGCACGTGATAACTTCATTGACAATGAGTCCATCAAAGATCTTGCAAAAGGCCCATTACATACTGTGGAATCATTTCCTATGTATTTCGTCAATGGTTTTAAATTTCATACAGAATCTCATGGTTCAATTAGGGGCACTTCAAATAGCGGAGTTTGTATTAAGGGTACAAATTACAGCGAGTCTGAGAGTTATTACTACGGACGCTTAATAGAGATTCTGCAGTTGGAATATCCAAGGCTCCCAATTAAGCGCACTGTTCTATTCAAGTGTGACTGGTTTGATCCTACTAATAATGTTGGGATCATGGTTCATTAACAATACCCTTTAGTAGATGTCAATCACAGGCGCAAACTAAACAAGTATGATCCGTTTATTCTTGCAATGCAAGCAGCACAAGTATATTATGTTCCTTATCCTAGCTTGAGAAGAGACAAATGTGACTGTGGGCGGTTTGCAAAGTCAAAGCTAAGCATGTTATGGATGTTCCTATAACTATTGAGAAAACAGTAAATGCTACCACAGCATTCCAAGAAGATGAGCCCGTCAGTTTGCAGCTTACTGAAGCATCAATAAGCATCGATGAATCTAGTTCGTTGCATGATATAGATGGAGTACTTGTTGATTTAGGAGATGATGAAGCTAAGCTTTCAGATGATCCTATACTACAGACAAAATCAGAAGTGTCAGATGAATGTGAAAGTGAAGATGAATTTGAGGAAGATAGTGATAGTGATTAGCTTGGACAATATTTAATTTGTATTTAATTTATTGCATTTGATGTATTATTTAGATTTTAATAGTGATGAATGAATGTTTGGTTATTATTAATTTTAATGATTTTATTCACAATTATGTGCTTTTATTTAATAAATAGTGCTATTTTATTATTTTGCTTTTATATTAATGATCTAACTAATTAAAATTTTATTCTTGTAGGTTGACTGTTGAGATGGGTAGAAAGCGGGACCCCAACAAGAGACAATTGGTTAGGAATAATTCAGCCGAATCTCAACCTTCTGGTGGGTCTACACATTCAGATTCACATACACATCCTTCACAGTCGGTGCCACCTCAACCTGCTACTGCCACGATCCTATCACCTGTACCACCTCCACCTCAACCTGTTATTGCCACAACCCTATCGTCGGTACCACCTCCACCTCAACCACTGCCTCAACCTATTACTGCCACGACATCAGCACCGGTGCCTCCTCCACCTCAATCTGCTACTACCATGACACAATTATCGGTACCACCACCTCAACAAGTACCTGAACCTACTACTACAACAGCACAGTCCTCACCATTATCACCATCGACATTGCCATCTCCATCTGCTACGCATACAACTCCTCAATCACAATTTCAACCTTTACAGACAGATGGACAGTCGGCAGGTGCTTCTGTTGCACATTCTAGCTCTACTTCTAGACAATGCCAATTACGTGTCACCTTACGTGATGAAAAGTAAGTAATATACATTAATTTTAACAAGTAATTATTAATTGCTATTAGTTTATATTAGATATTAAATAAATTACTTCACTTTATTAGGCTTACTTTATTAGGCTTGATGATTTCTTCGTGTGATGTGATGATGTGGGATTGTGGTGATGTGTGGTTGTGGTGATGTGTGATTGTGGTGATATGTGATTGAGTTGATGTGATAATTGAAGTGTTTAATAGGAAATTGAACCATTTTATGGGGGGAATATCTTGATTTTACAGCGGAGACTCTGCCGGATTTTTAGTAAAATGCTTGGTTTGATTTACAAGTGTGTTTGATTACTAATTTGTAACATTTCTTTTATTACTTGCTAATGTATGCAACTTTATTTATGTAAAAATTACATGTTAGTATGTTCTTAAAAGTAATTTAATCGGTTTTAAGTTTGGAGCCTTCTGGGACATGCTCACGAAAAATTAGAAAGATTTTTGAGGAAGGTGTCGATGAAGAGGGGGTGAAAGCTGTCCAATGGAAAACTGTTAGTGAGTTAAAGAAGAAATTTTATTATGAGGAATTTCAGGTATTTAATTCAATTTTTTATTTCACACAAATTATTTATGTTAGATTGAGTAATTTAACAAATTTCATTATTTATATATTTTGGGTAGAAAGCATGCATCTGGGATGAAGCATTAGATGCACTAATCCATGCAGCATGGAAGGTGAAAGCCTCAGTTCGGTATAAGGACATGATGTGTGAGATCAAAAAAGCTGGAAAGAAGCCAAAATTTGTAAATGAAGAAGTGTGGGATAGATGGCAGAGCCATTAGAATAAACCAGAAGTGAAAGAACGGTGTGAGAAATATTTGAAAAATAGAATGTCACAGTCCAGTGATGGTTCCGGACCATCAACTCACACCGGAGGCACTGCTACGCATTATGAGCATGGGAAACGACTTGTAATTGTTTATTAAATTTTATTTTAGTAATATATATATATATATATATATATATATATATATATATATATATATATATATATATATATATATATATATATATATATATATATATATATATATATATATATATCTTTTTTTTTTCATATATGGTAATATGCAACTTTATTTTTCTTTTTTTTTATTATTTGAAATTATTTTTTTTAATGATTTGAATTGTCTTTATTTTTTTAGGCTGGAAAACTAGGCCGACAATCCACTGCTACAGAGTTATTTGTTTGCACTCATATAAAGAAAGGGAATGGTCAAACTTTTATCGACCAGAGGTCAAAAGCTGTTCATGTACGTCAACTTAACTACTTTAAATAATATCTATATTACACTTTTTTTTATCTATTTGTATTAATATTATCTTTTATATATATATATTTTTAAGGATGCTATTGAGACCAGACGAGAACAAATGACCCAGTCAAATGAGACCATAGATGAAAATAGATTGTATTTGGATGTAGTTGGTGGACGAAAAAGAAATCGAATTTATGGTCTTGGATCTCAGGGGTCAGAATATTACCCATCATCTAGTGCCTCTACTTCAGGGACAAGCCACACTTGTGAGCAACATACTGATGAAATTCAACAACTATAGCAGCAACTTTCACAGCAGGTTCAGAGGGTCAGTGAGCAGGCTCAAAGGATGACAGAGCAGGATAGGGTGATTCAAGAGTTGCGGGACCTTACACGAGATTTGGCTACTCAAATGAGTACCCTAATTGCTTCTCAGTGTCCTCCAGCTCGTCTAGATTCTCAGCCTCCTCCAGATTCACATAATTCTCAGCATGATGGTGACAGAGATGATGATCATTTACCTACATAGTAGTATATCTATTTTTGACATTTTATTTTTTGTTGGATTTTAATTACTATACAATTATTACTTTATTTTTATTATCTGTATGAAATTTTTATATATATCTATGAATTAGAATGTTAACTTTCATATTTATGATATAATTAGTTTTTGTGTGTGTGTGTGTATATATATATATATATATATATATATAATTGGATTAATATTAATTAAAAAGAATAATAATATATACCGATAAATTATTGATTATATGTGAATATAATTACCGACTACAAGGTTTTGTTAGTGATTTTCCGACAATCTTTTCCGACAATTATAATTATTGGTAAATTTACCTACTGTTTACCGACAAAAATATTTAGATAGAAATATTTTCCTTCCAAAAAATTTTTAATTTACCGACTAAATATTAGTCAGTAAAAATGTATTTACTGACCCAAACTTATCAATTACCGACGGAAAATATAGTCGAAAAAAATATAGCGACAAAATAATTTATTAATTTACCGACTAAAATTATATTTTACCGACTATATTTTTAGTCGGTAATTTGTTGAGCCGACTATTCTTTACTCATTTTACCGACCAAAATAAAACAGTATACCGACAAAAATTTCCGTCGGTATTTACCGACTATACTGCTTTCAGGCGGTTTTTTTTTTACCGACAATGAAAATACCAACTAAATAGAATTGTCGGTATATGGTCGTAAATTTTAAATACCGACTAATTTTCTATGTTTACCAACAAAAAATTCAGTAGATATTTTGCGCTTTTTTTGTAGTGTATATATATAAAGCTTAATTACTTATGAAAAATTAAACTCATAAATTTTTTAATTTTAGTTTACTTTTTATTTTTAACAATTAAATATTGAGTGAAGTAACTATAAAATGTATTAAGAAGCATTACCAAACTCAAATATATTGGATATGAGAAGCTCGCGTTTTTGCCAACTAAACTACAACGTGATCACACCTACAATTCCAATCTCTCTCCAATATACTTCTACAGGATTGTGTTTTTGGCTTATTAAAATGCATAAAGTTTATTTATTTATTTAATATTATTATTTAAAAGAGAAGCTCTTGCTTGCAAAGCTTAATCTCTGTTCCATCATTACTCATAAAACAATATATATATATATATATATATATATATATATATATATATATATATATATATATATATATATATATATATATATATATATATATACATATATATATATATAAAGCTTAATTACTTACAAAAAATTAAACTCGTAAATTTTTTAATTTTAGTTTACTTTTTATTTTTAACAATTAAATATATATTTGCACTTACTGACTTATACTAGTGATAATTATATATCCTACTTGGAGAAAAGATTTAAATTTGAGTTTTCTCAAATACTTAAAAAAAAAAAATTAAATTATAAGAGCTTTTAAAATATAAAAATATGAATACTTTCTTTCTAGTTTAATATAAAAATATGAATACTTTCTTTCTAGTTTAACTATATATTTAATGTCATAGAGTACTCCTTCATCACTTTTACTATATAAGGAGAAGAGCTGGCTAGCTAAATATATATATTCAAATCAAAACCTTCTTTTCTCTTGCTAGCTATATAAAAAGTTTAACTAAAACGTATATAAAAGCGAAAGACCCAAAACCATGAAGGTGAAAATAGAGAGTATAAGGACTATAAAGCCAATTTATAAAGGCATTATTAGTCCTACTATAGCCTCACACTCTATTCCTTTGAGTATATTTGATAAGGTTACTTTTAACACCCACGTAGCAGTCATTTATGCCTATTCTGCACCAACACCACCAAATGCAACCATTGAACATGGCCTTAAAAGGGCTTTATCAGAATATAGAGAGTGGGCTGGAAGATTAGGAGAAAATGAAAATGGTGATACTGTCATTTTTCTTAATGACAAAGGGGTGAAGTTAGTTGAAGCATCCATTGATAGCAAGCTTGATCAATTCTTGCCCTTACAGCCATCTCCACTTTTACTTAGCCTTCACCCTAGTTTGAAGGATGTGGAAGAGCTACTGCAAGTGCAGCTCACGAGGTCTACTTGTGGCTCATTGGCAATTGGAGTCACATCCCATCATTTGGTAGCTGATGGACATTCCACCATTAATTTCTTGATTGATTGGGCAAAAGCCACCAAAGGACTTGAAATAAACCCTCTTCCTCTTCATGATCGAACCATTTTTATCCCTCAAAATCCTCCGCATATTGAGTTTGAACACAGAGGAGTAGACTTCAGAAGCAAGAAGCTTGTCAAAGATTTTCCTAATAATAATTTCAATAACTTTATGGATGACATTGTAGTCTGTAAAGTTCATTTCACATTGGAATTTCTCTCCATGCTCAAAGCTAGTTCTTCTCCATCATCACCAAATAATAAGCCTTATACCACTTTTGATAGCTTAGTTGCTCATCTATGGAGATCCATAACAAAGGTTCGAGAACTTAATGGATTCGAAACAACCCATGTTAGAATTTTTGTTAATGGTCGTATGCGAATGAGCCCCAAAGTACCCAACGAGTACTTTGGCAACTTGGTGCTATGGGCATTCCCAAGTTCTAGGGTTAAAAACCTATTGCATGAGCCATTATCTCATGCAACCAAACTCATTCACGAAGCCATTGCAAATGTAAATGACAACTACTTCAAATCATTCATTAACTTTGCTACCCACAAGACAGAAAAAGAAGAAGATCAATTGGTTCCGACACCGGATGTTAACAAATCTGTGTTGTGCCCTAATTTGGAGATTGTTAGTTGGCTAAATTTTCCATTTTCTGAACTTTATTTTGGAGGAGGAAGTCCTCGTATATTTATGCCATCTTATTTTCCATATGAGGGAACGTTGTTTCTTCTACCTTCCATCATAGGTGATGGAAGCATAGATGCCTTCGTACATCTTTTCCAGAACAACTTAGCTGCCTTCAAAGAAATTGTCTATTCATTGGATCTACAAAAATACCAGTCTTTGCCTGCAAAAATGTAGTGGCAGAATTCAAACCAGCTAAGTGCGTTGTTGTTGACACAGTATATGTATTTAATATTAGGCTATACTATGATTAAATAAATAAAGCAGTGTTATATATATGATATTTTTCTAATTAAATTTTCTTGTTTTATATATATTCTAAATGCTCACTATATTCACTATTAAGCTAACAAAAATCTAAATTAAAATTTTAAAATTTATATTCTAAAAATGTTATTAAAAATTCGATAGTATTTTTTTTTTTTAAATTAAACTTATCCCCAATTATTAGAAGTTGTACAAATCGCAAATAAATTTCGACACATGCAAGACAAACATTTGCTCAATTTCGGCTTCCAATATTAATAATACTACCAGCCTCCTTGTCATAGCTCAAATCCAACAAAAATATCAAAATATAATTCATTTCCTTCACTTATATAATTTAGACCACAACTACAATAAAATTTCTATAAATTAATAATTTTGGGACCATACAAATTCTATTAATTTAAAAAAACATTAATTAATCGGTAAATTAATAATTTATTAATTTATCAAATTTACTTACAATTCAAAATAATACTCATTTAATCAACTAAAAATTTATTTTATTTTATAAAAATATATATTATTCTATAAAAGGAGGCTAAAAGTTTAAGAAATATAAATGAGTTCATATATACTTGATTTGTAGTATAATTTAATTGTATTAATATTTTTAATGTAACTGATATTTAGAAAAATAACAATAAACTCATATTTTAGGAAAATATAATATATAATTTTAATTAATCATTAATTTATGATATGAATGGGACCAAGGGGTTACGTAGGATTTTTAAAAAAATTATTATCTTATTATTTTATCAAAATTATTAATTTAGCTCGTAAGCGCCCAAATCGAGATTCAAAAAATTTATTATTTAATAAATATTATTAATTTATCGAGTATTAATTTACAAAAAATTTTTGCAATTAGAATCCCATACTCCATATTATCAATGAATTTTTTATTTACTAAAAGCTAAGTCTTATCTATACTAGCATATATATTAATCTAATAAGATAAAAACACATAAACGATTAAAAATATATCAATATCTTTTTACTCGGTAAAAAATAAAAACAAAAGATCATATTGGTATGAGATAAATCTATGTAATTAGTATAGATAAAAATAATGATGAGTCATTTCAAATGATGGGGTGTTGAGTTCGAACTCTAACAGGAGTTAATAAAAGAATAATTTGATATTCCAACAACTAAAAGAAAATATTATATGTTTTAGTGACTAAATTAGGGATAAAAACTTTTATAAAAATTGTTAAATAGTAATTTTTGTCCAAAAGATTTGAAAGGAATAAATAAGGCTAAAAGTCATAATATGGGACACTGTGAAGAGAAACCTAATATTTATTTGAACAAGTAGTCCATTGCACAGTTACGCCAAGACGTTGAGGGTCCATATGCTTGAGCAAAATTTAAATTGTTACCCTATATGTTCTCAAAAAGACATATATGGTACACTGTACTCTTTTTTCATTAGCTTAGGTTTTGTCCCATAGAGTTTTCCTGGCAAGGTTTTTAACGAGACAGTGTTATGGCGCATAAAAAACTTACGGCTCATGTCCTTATACAAGTTTAAAGGGAGAGTATATATGATATACACAATGACATTTATGCCAAATTTTCAAAGTTTAATTATTGAACTATAAGTTCAATGCTTGAACTGCAGGTTCAACGCAATATATTGTGCATGTATACTAAGGATAAAACAGTAATGAAATAACTCATTGTAATACACAACTTATAAAATCCTTGCAAATTACTCCTTCAAGGAGTTTACATAAAATCATCAATATTGAATTGAGTTGTGTCCTCTAAATGAGCGGTTCATCTTTCAGAATCTCATGATTTATCAAATGATTTATAGCATTCACTTCAGGAAATACAGTTGTACTAGTGGACATTATTTGATGATTTCTCATTAGCAATTATTCTTTCATAATTCTCATTATCTACCGAATGATTTATAGCATTCACTTCAGGGAATGCAGTTGTACTAGTGGGCATTGTTTGATGATTTCTTATTAACAATTATTCTTTACAACCACTAGAAAAATAATATTTGTAAATTTTCACTTTTTATACTGCTACTACAGGAGCATGTAACTTTATTACCGCACAATTTCAGCTGTAAAATAATTTTAAACATGGTTGAATTATATTTTCAAATAGACTTCAAGTTTTGTAGGAGTAAATTTAGCCAATCATATTTAACTTATGGCAGTACCACATATTTCAAGTGATTATATCTATATTTAAAACTCTTCTAGAAAATATAAAAATCATTAATAATGAAATATTCAACCTTTAAAACCTCATTTAAATGAGGTTTAAGTAGATAATGGTTTTTACTTTTGCTAGTATCTAAATGCATTTTCTTATCAACAACTCACATCAAAAATAATTCTCATTGAATTCAAGAACATATAAAAATTGTCAACCAAACTTTAATTCATTATACTTAACTTTATTTAAATAACTTAATTTGCATATATTTAAAATATATCTAAATAGACCAATCAGAAAATAAATTAATATTAATTTTAATAAATATTAAATTCATAATTTATCCTATCAAAGAAAGGTAAGCACTAATTATGCTTCTCTATACCAATATAAATCCAACAATATTTGCAATCCAGAAATAAATTCATTAATTCACAAATTAACAAAACCATGTCACTTATATAATTTCTATTCATCTCATCTCATATTTAAATCTCTAATTGCTTTCACATCTAATGCATATTGACATAAGTAAATTCAAAACATATATAACATACAATTTTTTTGTAGGCTATTCAACTAACAAATATATATATATATATATATATATATATATATATATATATATATATATATATATATATATATGAGACGTGTATTGTCCATAAAATAAATTTTGAGTTGAGATACTAAGACCGAAGGATATGTAATAATATATACACTAGTAGAATAGATTTCAATTTAATGAATCAAGTAAACCTATTAATATGAACTCAAGATCACCCTTTCCCCACAAAGAAAGTCAATCAATTAATAAATGAATAATTTAGGGTCGGATTTTATGCCAAATAAAAAATTATAAGCCATGACTTTAAAACTGTACATAAAATGTGTTGTTATAATTGATAACTAATTAAAAGTTGCAATTTGGTTGGTTAATCAAATAGGTCATACCTATCATTCCAATACATATAAACAACAATGAAACACCCAAAACAAAAAAAAAAATCAAAGCAAAAAGGTTTACCTTAATATTATGGCCATACACAGGTATTTTATTGACATCCAATTTATTCAACGCGTGTAATTTAAATCAAATTTATTAGTTATTCAGGAATATAAAATATCAATTTTTCAGGGATATCTATTTTATTTATTTGATTTGTTCTTCAGAAACTGTAGAGATTATCAGTTTTTTCATAAACTGTAGAGATTATCGTTTTTTCAAGAACTATAGAGATTATTGGTTATTCAGAAACTAAAATTTAAAATATAATGTTAGTTCTTCAAGAACTATAATTTAAAATATAGTTATAGTTCTTCAAGAACTTAGGCCAAAAATTCTTCAGGAATTTATACCTTAGTTGTTTATTTAATTAGTTTTTTTAGGAACTGTAAATAATACTAGTTTCTTCAGGAACTAGAATTTGAAATATAGTACTAGTTTTTCACTAAAATTTAAAATATAGTGCTAGTTCTCCAGAAACTAGAATTTGATTAATATGGTATTAGTTTTTTGGGAACCATAAATAATACTAATTTCTTCAAGAATTAGAATTTAGAATATGGTACTAATTTTTCAGGAACTATAAATAATACTAGTTCTTCAGGAACTATAATTTAAAATATAATACTAGTTTTTTAGGAACTAATAGCTTAATTATTTATTTAATTAGTTCTTCAAGAATTGTAAAGATTATTAGTTTTTTAGGAACTACAAATAATACTAGTTTTTTCAGGAACTAGAATTTGAAATATGGTGTTAGTTATTCAGGAACTAGAATGTAAAATATAATGCTAGTTCTTTAGAAACTAAATTTTGATTAATATCGAATAACATCTCTATAAAAGAGATTACTAAGATATATAATATGATAATATATATATAAAAAAAATTATTGTTAACAAAACAAACAAAAAAAAAAACGAATAAAGAACAAAACGAAAAAAAAAATGCTCCAATTATTAATCAATTAAGAACGAATTTGCATGTTAACATTTGATGATTAAAAAAAAAAAAAGATTTGATGATTTTTTATTTTTTTTAATTTTATGCCCACATAAAAAAAATAAAGGAAAAAAAAAGCGTATATTTAATTTAATTGACACAATAAAATAAATACATCTCGAACATATATGTGTATTAAGCTATAGGCATATGTCTTTTTAAGAACATATATGATTCATATATCATTCGAGATGAGGAAAAAAAAATACCTTGGAAAAAAATGGTAGAACAAAATCGTGCTGATAACGTGTTATAAATATAATGAAGAAAAACAAGAATAAAGAATATAAAGGAGAAAATAGTTTTTCTAGTCATCCCATTCAATAGTATAAATAGTATATAGAGTACAGAAGGGAAATAAATAAGAAGCTTTTCTAATAAGGAAAATATAAGAAATAGGAAGTTTTTCCAATAAGAAAAATACAATCAATACTAATATGGAAACTAGAATATTCATGTATATGAAAAGATATCAATCAAATCTTATAATATATCATAACAATACTTTAATTTTCTTCCATTAAATATTCTAACTTCGATTTTTAAGTCAATATGTCTCTTTAATTTTAATTTTTAGTTAATTTGCTTCAAAATTGAAACAACCTTTATCCAAACTGATAAAAAGTTTTACCATTATATTTGATTTTTAGAGTTCTAAATTATCTATAACATATATAAAGTCATAAAATGAATCGAATCATTTTCAATTCAACAATAAATTTAGAGATGATAAAAAATAAAAAAAAAATAGAGTAAGAATTTATCATACTCATCCTTCATAGTTTTTGATAGAGACCTTTATGATCTAGGTGTTTTCTATACTTATTTTATTTAAAAACAAAGTAACCTACTTTATTTGCAAAAAAAATAATTTTTTTACCAAAAATCACAATTTTATTTATATTTTTCGTAAATTAAACTATTATTTTATAATTCTTTTTAATTACGAAAAAACTTCAATTTTATGAAAATATTGACTTATTTTTTGCAAAACAATAATTTACAATAATTTTATGAAAAGAAAAATAATTTTGTAATTATGAAAAAATGACTCTCTTATGAAAAATCACAATCTTTTTTATTTTTTCATAAATTAAACTATTTTTTTATAAAATTTATAAATATATAAATTTAAATACTACATCAATTATTCTAATATTTTTAATTAGTGAAATATAATAGCAAGTTAATTTAATTACAATACTTTATATATTTTAATTATATTTATTATTTGTTACAATTCTATTGGTCATAAAAAATAAAATTTTGTACTTTATTTTAAAATAAAGTAATTTAAATATTTGCCTGTATGATGCCATTTATAAGAAAATTGTATTTTTTTTAAAACAATATCTTTTTTTGTAATTACAAAATTATTTTTCTCATAAATTGTTAATTTATATAAAATAAATTATTTTTTTGTAAAATTAAAATTCTCTTAGCAATTAAATGGAATTAAGAAAAATAATATATTTTACAAAAAAATATAAAAAAAATTATAATTTGTCATAAAAAAAACTATTTTTTCTTAAACAAAGTAAGTTATATTATTTTAAAACAAAATAACCATAAAAAATGCCTTATAAGCTAATAGTCATATTGCTAAAAAAGAATTTAGAGGTCATTGATAATAAAATTATTTGAACACATATCTTTTTAGAGCAAACTGACTAAAATTAAAATTAAAGGATTAAATTAGAAAAACTTAAAGTACAAGAATTCAATCTTTAAAAAAAAAAAAAAAAAAGGACAAGAATTTAATTAAACTTTTTTTCCAAAGCTGAAACAGAAACGACAAGTAGTTCAATTTGTAGACCTGTTTCTACTTTTCGTTATCAAGACCAACGAACCGACAAGTCGTAAAGTAACTAATAATCAGGTGACTGTAGATACAGTGAAAAGTTTCAGGGGCAGTTATTCAACGACTAGTCGTACAGTTCTAGACAACTATGTTACAACTTTATCGTTGATTATGCCACGTCAATAATGGAACCCACATGAGAATTATTACACGCCACTTGATAACTGGGACGCATACCAAACTCCTTAACTAAAAGTACAAAAATAAATAAAATAAAATTCGTTTCTTTAATTTCCCGGCAAGATTAATAAACTCTTCAAAAACCCTAATTCTTTTTTTTTTTTTTTCAATTTCCACCGCAGCTACCACCGCTACCACCACCATTTTGCTCTCTTTCTCTCTGTCTCGCTCTCTCAAAATAAATCAAGTTACTTCAAATCCCATTACTTTGTTTACCCATTTTAGTTGCACAACAATAACCGTTCTAGGATTTTCTTGGATTGAACCAAGAAACCTCATAAATTGAATCAAAATCCATTAATTTGTATACCCATTTGTTAAATTTTTCAATGATTTTCGAATTTCATTACCCACTTTGTCAATCTTGCCAATAGTTTCTTGGTATTAGTTGTTTGACGAGAAACCAACCTCCGGTTTCTCATTCTTGATCAAGAATTTCTATCTTTTTGGTTCTTTAATGGCGGAGGATAGAAATGGAGACCGCAGTGATGCAAGTGATTACACTTCTGAGGATGAGGGAACAGAAGATTACAGGAGAGGGGGATACCATGCGGTTCGAATTGGGGATAAATTCAAGAATGGACGTTATGTGGTGCAGAGCAAGCTTGGTTGGGGCCATTTCTCTACTGTCTGGCTTGCTTGGGATATACAGGGATTGGTATGTTAATTTTTATGTTAGCTTTTCTTTTTTCTTTTCAGGTCAAAGATTAGAATGTTGTAGTTTGGTGGGAGAGAATGTTTGGGAAAAGAAAAGGTGTAAAAAAGGGAACTTTGTGGTTTTCTGTGCTTTGAGTATTATTCTGATTGGTTGCTGAGAAAGCTCAGGAAAATGAATAATGGTGCAATACATGTCAATAGAGTACATTATATTCTTTGCATAATTGTCAATATAGACTACATTGTATTCACTTTGTTAACGGGAAGAAAAATGTCAATGTATAAGTTACAATATCAGTGATGATTAGATGTTCTCTTGCTTTATTAAACCAATTTTTTTTTAGAGGACTATCATGAGCCGCTATGACTGCACATGAAGCTTAATTATGTCGAATTTTTAGTTTCTTAAGATTTAATGAAGGTTTTAAAGTTCAATAAAGTTGATTATTTTTCTAGATTTAATTGTTCTTCTTCCTTTTGTAGTCCTTCAAGATTTAGTTAGCAAGGTGCTCTCTTTATATGGTTTGTTTTTTTTACTCTCATGATAGAAAATGATTATAGCACTTCCCATTAGTTTTACTTGTTCATCTCCTTAACAACATTAGAAATTCAATGTTTGTAGCGATATGTAGCTTTGAAAGTTCAAAAGAGTGCTCAACACTATACTGAGGCAGCAATGGATGAGATAAAGATCCTTAAGCAGATTGCGGAGGGAGACCCAGATGACAAAAAATGTGTCGTGAAGCTGTTGGATAATTTTAGGCATTCTGGGCCTAATGGACATCATGTATGCATGGTTTTTGAGTTCTTAGGAGATAATCTCTTGACCCTTATTAAGTATAGTGATTATCGAGGGCTTCCTTTACACATGGTCAAAGAAATATGTTTTCATATCTTGGTGGGTCTGGATTACTTGCATCGGCAACTTTCAATTATTCACACTGATTTAAAGCCAGAGAATATCTTGCTTTTGTCAATGATAGATCCATCTAAAAATCCTTGTAACTCGGGCATGCCTCTCATCCTCCCAACCAACAAGAATAAAGTTGTTACTGAATCTGCTGCTTCAAAGTACATTAAGAGTTCAAATGGGGACTTAACCAAGAATCAGAAAAAGAAAATTCGGAAGAAAGCTAAGAAGGCAGCACAGATTTGTTCACGGGAAGAAGATTCTGAGGATGCTGATCCTGAAACACCTGGTGCAGAAGATTCTAATACTGATGCAAAATCTTATAAAGATTCTGTTGATGAACAATCAAATAGTTCTGTGATTAAAGATGAAATAACAAAGAGTGAAGGTAAAAAGGATGCTTCTCAAGAAAAACATGGTCATAGAAGGGGCAGCCGTTCCACAAGGCAAAAGCTGTTGGCGGCAGTTGATCTAAAGTGCAAATTGGTTGATTTTGGAAATGCTTGTTGGACATACAAACAATTTACAAGTGATATCCAGACAAGGCAGTATAGGTGTCCAGAGGTGATTCTCGGATCTAAATACTCAACTTCAGCAGATCTTTGGTCTTTTGCTTGTATTTGCTTTGAGCTGGCCACTGGTGATGTTCTCTTTGATCCTCACAGTGGTGACAACTACGATAAGGACGAGGTATGTGGATATCATAGAATTCCAACCTTCCTCTGTTGCATCTTTGCTGCTGTCCTATTCATTTAATTTCTATAACTTCATTTACAAATTAACAAGTGGATGCTTTTGGTGAATGATAATATATCTTGCATAGACAATTCAATTAGATTTATAAAGAGTATCCTTATTAATAGGACCCTGTCCTGGTCGAGCATATACACTAGAAATTAGAAAAAGAAAGAGAGACAGAATAAAACACAAATTAGGGAAAAGGAAAACATCCTTGGAGCTGGATGGTATCGCATACTTTTTAGACAGATATATTTTTTGGTTCTCTTCTGTCGTTCTCAAATATATACTAGTGTGGATAGATATTTTTTCCTGATGATTTTTCTATCTGTGCTTTGTATTTTTAGTTTGCTAATTAAACATGTTTTCCAATCTCTTTCTTCCAATAGAGTTAATGATCTTGATTGCTAAACTTATTTGCTTTATAAGGTAGAAAATGGAGCAGAGGCTTAGCATTTTTTTTGCTCCCAATTAACCCTGCAGCCTTGTTTGGCATAAATGAAATCCACAAAATTTATGGAATTTTATGGTTTCAGGTTTGATATAAATGAAAATGTTCATTTTACTCGCATGAATTTTATTTTATAAATTTAACATAACTAAACCAAATTATATTTCGTAATAAATTATAGACTTCAAATTCATTTATGCCAAACAAGGGGTAAATATTTTATGTTTTGGATCAAGTGTACCTCTCTCTCTCTCTCTCTCTCTCTCTCTCTGTGCGCGCGCATGTGTCTTTAACCTATCAGTTGATTTTTACAGGATCACTTGGCATTGATGATGGAGCTTGCTGGCATGATGCCACGTAAGGTAAGACTGCTCCAAGTGTTTTGCAGTTTTTAAGAGAACAAAAAAAAAAAAAAAAGGTTCAAAAAGAAAATAAAAGAACCATGTCCATCATGCACCTATGCACAGTGATTTCATGGCGAGATTTTGAAAAGTTAACTGCTTATATGCAAATTCAAATAGCGATATGGTTCTAGGTTGTATAAAATTGCTCAAACTGTTAACTCTGCAAAATGCCAATAATTACCTCAGATTGCATTAGGGGGTCGCTATTCACGGGATTTCTTCAATAAACATGGAGATTTGAGGCACATCCGACGGTTGCGTTTTTGGCCTCTTAACAAGGTACTTATGGAGAAGTACGATTTCAGTGAGCAAGATGCAAGTGACATGGCTGACTTCCTGACTCCCATCCTTGATTTTGTGCCTGAAAAGAGGCCCACAGCAACTGAATGCCTTAGTCACCCGTGGATTGCTGCAGGCCCCCGTCTGCTTGAACCTTCTATGCCTCCTGTTCAACTGCATGCAACTGGTGGGAATATGTCCGTAAACAAGGAGGAGAGGGATGAGAGGGAGGCCATGGAAGCTGGAGTGGGGAATATAGCTATTGATAGAGCTTCAAAGCCATCCAAAGAGGCTGCTCAACCTGCAGTCAATTCTTCATAATAGACATGACAAAAGTGTCAGCAGCATAAAAAAATACTTCATAGTTTCTTCTTCACATGGCTGTGCCACAAATGGCATGCTTTTGTTGCTAGGTATTTAGCTACCCGCATTCATTCGAGTTTGATATTTTGCTATGGCGAGATGATTTTGAAAGTGTATTGGTCATAGTGTGTATGATCATAAGTTTTGGAAATCAGGTTTTCTCAAGTGTCTTTAATTTGATTTTTGTTTGTACAATTTACAATGTTCTTTGAACTGATAATCGTGTACCAAGCTTGTAGGGGTAGCTATTGTTGTGAGACTTGCACTGGGATTTTGCGATTGCAGTTGTGCACTTGATTGCAATTTTTCTTTTTTCTTAATTTTTTCCTCAGGTGTGTTGTGAACATGGCTGATCACTGACTCACTGTATGGTCGCAACAGCTATCTTCACTCCGAATAAAAGCAGGAACTTGGTATTGGTTACTAACATGCTGGGAAAATATTTTTTTATTAATTGACCTTGTAGACTGATCGCTGGGGATCTGTTACGATTTCTTCCATTCTTTTCCTACTGTTCTGCAATCAATGTGGAGTAGTTGCCCTCAAATGGTACATCCTTGATGGCCATTGTGAAAACCGAAAGGTTCAGTTAATGAAATACCAAAAAGCGGTTAATTGGAGTGAAACTGAAACTGAATATACTAAGTATCTTTTTAACAGAATGTAGTAGACGGTGAAGAATCCTTTTTCGGTTTTGATACAGTGCTTCGATTATTATTTGAATTTGTTTCAAGTGAAGAATTATAAAAAATAAAAATAATTTCCAATTAAATACGCAGATATTTCTAAATGAATTATCTATTGGAACGCAACATCTAAGAACTACATTTGTCCTTATTTAGAAGTCATTTTTTTTAATTTCTCTCATCAAATTGATAATAATTTTTGTGGTTTGGGACATTTAAATTTGAAACCTCCTACTGGCATTCACAATGAGAAGATATGGTGTTCGCACTTTTTTTCTTTGGTGATGGATGAGATTAGAACAGAAAATTATATGTATAAATTAAAAAAAAAAAAAGGAAAAAAGGAGAGATATGAAGATGATAATTATGAATGCATGAATTTCTACTTTCAAAGGATCCTTCAATTAATTCAACGAGAACTACCACAAAACAGAGTCTAATCTGAGAAATCCAAACCTATAACGGTTAATGCCATTACATACCAATTGCAAAATGCTAATGTACATTCGAGAAGCAGGTTCACGTTTCGCTGCTGCAACGGTCAAGGCCTTTTTTCTTTCAAACCTCTATTCACTCCTCCAGCATGTACCAAAGCCATGAAACTCCATTCTTGCAGATTTTGTTGAAGAAATGATGTTACTGTATATAATTCCCAACAAAACCATCAAATGTCATCTATACCAAGTGATCAAAATAATTTTGGCCCTAATACACTTTTTGAATCACCTGAAAGTACCCCAAAAAAAAAACAAACAAAACAAAAAAAGAAACAGTATTAGATTTCAGGTTTCATGGACTTAAATTCATCAATAAAGATTCATAAACCTACGAATAATTGATATTTTTAACAAGCTGAACTGGTTTTCATTTGATTTTAAGGGAAGAAATGAGATTTATCAGTAGAATTGCAAAATGATAATCAGCCAAAAAGAAAACTTACCTAACTAGGATAGATGTTTAGTTACAGTATTTTCCTAACCCTGAGATACCAATACATCAGAAAAAATGCCACAACAGCACCTAAAATTATCCCCGCTGTTGTCAGCCAAAAGGCAAACTGCAACAGAAACGTTATGGTACTATCAGTTGTTTTCAGTAGAATCCGAAATGAATAAGAGTATAATGACGTCTAAACTTTTGCACAAGCGTACCACATGCTCTTCAAGATAGGACTTCAAGTTCATGCCAAATATACCTGCAACCAGGAAATGATTCCTCACGTGAGCATGCGGCCAAAATAGATTCATTGAGCACAATAGATAAATAGTTCTTTGTTTGGGTGTTTATTAATATTGAACTTGTCGTGAGTTTTTACACATTAATCATAAGTTTCCAACACTCCCATTTTCGCAATTTGACACAAAGGTATCAAAACGACAGAACAGAATAGTGTATTTCTTCTCTGGTTCACTTATTGAAAAGACCCCCATTTCTTTGTAAATGTATGCCAATTATTTTTACGGAACATCCAGTCGGTGGTAAAATTTGTTTAGAATACAAGAAGGAACAATTGAAAGGAAAGATCTGTGTGGCCAAAACTGCATCCTGGGCATTAAGCAGTAAGCATTGAATTATTTGCATCTAGACACCTCTTGATGTGGAGTACAGTATACCCATAGAATGGTTTTTATCAATGCCATCAGGACGCTGGTCAAATGCCCGGGCAGTCAAAGGACAATCATATATAATATGAAGTCAATAATAGACATTACGTTCACATCCAGTGAAGGATATACCTGCAACTAGAGCACCAACTGCCACACAAAATGTCCCAACCTGGAGAAGTAATTCAACTCTGCTCACTTCAAGCCTCCGTGAGCTGACAAAGAAAAGAGTATGAATTCAGAATCACAGACGTAATAGGGACAACAAAATATAAATCATTATGCACTGCTGAACAAATTTTAGAACTGATTCAGAGTTGTGTTTGATGAGAAGAAAATGTTCCCACTGATATGACTTTTGTTTGGTCTGAATAATTTTTTATTAATGCATGCGTACATAAAAATATTGATGTTCTCTACATCAAACTTTATTTCTGGCGACTAATCACATGCTTTTTTCTTTTAATTTCAGATCAAAAGCACTATTTTTCAGCCTGAGTGTATTTGTACATTATGCAGAGTACATGTCACTGTGCTGTGTTTTAAAGCTTCAAGTTCAGTTAATGGAACTAATAGTTATAATAATAATAATAATAATACAAACAACTAAGCCGAGTCAGGCTCCTTAAGGTAGGGAGATGCTGAGGCTTTGTCATTTTGCAAGAATCTCAGAATGACTAAGAATAGCTGATTGCAAAAGTAGTGGAAATGTACTGAGCAGAATACTAACAAAAATCGCATAAGTCATGGCGGTGAGAGAAGGACAAAAAAATATTATAATAGTATCCAGAGTCCATACCTTAGATTAACAGCAATTGAATCCTCCATTTCTTTTGCAGAATCAAGAAGTCGTTCTGCCTGACCATGACAAGATTCACATCTGCAAAAGCAATAACATGATGTCAGAATGCAGCAAGTGACAATCAAAATACAGGTTAATTCTTAATGCACACCAGCTTATTAGAACCCTCTTGAAACACTTTCATCTTTTCATATTTTTTTCCTTTTGTGGAGCAACACTTCTTGAGACCTTTTCCTGGTTCTTTATGTTGAGCCAAAATGAAGTAGAACCTCTTTCAGAACACATCTCAATTTTTTGGAAAATATTAAGAAAATCATGACCGTCATATGGGTGTTTGCATGTAATGGAAAATTTTGAATAGAAAAAGCTATCCTAAATGCTTAAATTTCAAGTAATAGTTATTAGACTAGTTTATTCCCTGCTGCCCTCCAAAATCTCTCTCTCTCTCTCTCTCTAATTGATCAGGGAAGTGGCTTCTCCTTTTGACTTCTCCTTTAAGATTTAGAGAACAAGGGAAAGTCCCTGAGAGACAAGTTTGGTTTTATAACAGCTCCCGTAGAAAGTACACAAGGGAAATGATTAATCATTAGCCTGGTCCTCCTCAGAAAATTCATCATTGGGAATATCATCCTGGTCCTCCTCGGAAAGTGCATCCAGCTCTAATATCCATATGATAAGTTCTTGATAGATACTAGAATTGCTGCCCACCCACACACCACCCCCCCCCCCCCCCCCCTCCCTTCTCTCTTCTCTCTCTCTAATTGATCCAATACTTTACTACATTTACAAATACAGCACTAAAATATAAACATTAAAACTTCCATTCCAATCAATATATTTTCATCAGCTTATAATCATCCAGCTGGACCTTGTAAAGGCAACCATGTTATCACCATGGAACCTTTTACACATGAAAAGGTAGGACATATGACTAAGGAAATATTGATTCACAGTTACCCAAAGGTAAGACATCGGCATTGTGTCACATTTGACTTTGAGATCATGTTAACAACATTACTACTGCTCTCTCTCTCTCTCTCTCTCTCTCTCTCTCTGTTATATGTTTTTTCATCTTTTATTTTTATCACAATTTCGAGCTAATGCCCCTAAGACATCTTCCTAGCTTAGCACTTGACTGCATCTTATCATAAGAAAAGTTGAGAGATGAATTCCTAAAGAGAACCCAAATCCCATTAGAAAAAAAAAAAAAAATATATATATATATATATATATATATATATATATAGACCACAAGGAACCCAAATTCCAAAAGAAAAAAAAAAAAATATATATATATATATAGACCACCTATACTATATGCTCTAAAACCAAATAGAAGAAGGAATAACCTTTGAAGATAATTTTCCAAAAGCATCTCAATTTCTTCCTCCTCCTCTGCCAATTACAAAATCAAACCCATAAGTATATTAAAATTTTATGCGCATTGGGACATTGCCATTTCTAGCATTCAACAACAACTTAAATGGCTTACCCTCTGCAATCTGCTTTTCTAAGGGAACAGAGCATTCCACATCATCATTTCCCTTTACAAGAGTGCAGTTTCTTCCCATTATACATATACGCCGTATTTCATGCGGATCCTCCAAAAGATCAAGCAACATTTGTCTAAGAGCTCCTGCCCTTGAACCTAATTCAACCTTCCATATGAAAGAGAAAATGTAAGGATTAAAGACCATTCCACTATCAGAAGATTTATTCCAAGAGAAAAAGCTATACCAATGTTTGTTTACTAATACGGAGTTCCTCCAATATGTGAGCAGTTAGCCGGTTGGGTAAGACTTCTAGAAGAGCTTGGACCTGAAGCAAACAGCAAAGGATTAATCATAATTACTGAAAATTTGAGGAAGGCCACAATCTAGACTTTCAAATCCAAGAACATGTAACATGAATATAACATCAATCTTGAAACATAAGGTTCATCAAATTCTATTAACAGAAGAACATCTCTTTCCTGAATAAGTCAATGAGTTAAACAGTATGCATCTCGATGGAAGAAACATGACGTTAACCCCATTCCAATTATCATCCCATTGAAACGAATGAAGCCATAAGGGAAAATTAAGTTGAAGTCAGTTAGTGGAAATATACTGAGCAAGATTAATCATAATTACTGAAAATTTGAGGAAGGCCACAATCTAGACTTTCAAATCCAAGAACATGTAACATGAATATAGCATCAATCTTGAAACATAAGGTTCATCAAATTCTATTAACAGAAGAACGTCTCTTTCCTGAATAAGTCAATGAGTTAAACAGTATGCATCTCGATGGAAGAAACATGACATTAACCCCATTCCAATTATCCAAACAATTGACTGAGAAATTTTTTACATTAATTTTGATTTTGAAACTATGCAACCTTATGATTAATCCTTGAGTGAGACAATAATCATCACCACAAAAGGAGGAGTATGACTAATCCTTGAGTGAGACAATAATCATCTTCAGCAAATAATTCCATGGTGAGAACTTTCTTTTCAAAAGTAGAGGCGTTTGAATTTTTGTAGAAAATTAAATTACTTTTTTTTTTTTTTTTTTTTTTTTTTTTGTGAAATATGAAATATTAAAGGTCATCTAGAATGTAAGGCCCAGCCTAATCCCTTACCACCCCTTTTTCATTTCGGCTAGCAGAAGGCCATCAGATATCCAGTGCATTGGTCAAACCCTGGCCTTTTTTCATTAATATGTAGCTCAAGGATAAAAACAACTAGTTACAGTTTAAGAACAATTTGGCCATAAACAAAAACCAAAAAAAAAATATCATACTCACTATGTTCCCATACTCACACGAGGTTCAACAGCCATTAGTCTCTGCTCTAAACGCTGAACTCGTGAAAGCAATGCTGCTTCAACAACCTGAAAATTTGAAAAACGATAAGCATCTTAAAACCCATATGAATAAAGAAAATATAGCGCAAAATCAAATTACTGTGACGAACAAGTGACAAAAATCTTATGCTATCACAATTGCAAGCAAATGCACAAGAAGCATACAATAGGAATCCACCTTAGACAGAAAGCAAAATAGATATAGAGTAAATATGCACACGTTGGCAGAGAATCATGAGATCTGAACTCTGCTTTCCACAAAAAATAGGACCCCTAAATTTGTAGCCTTCAGTTCCAGTGATGAACAATCTACTCAGTGAAGGTCCACTTGTCCACTCTGCTCATATGTGCATGTGCGTGCAAACACACATCTGAGCCCACAAATCCATAGAAACACACACAGAGGCAGCCATAGCAAGACGTGCTTAGAGAGTGACCATCCAAGCTCATGTGTGTACTTGTAGAAAATGATATATTTAAGGTGAATAAGTAAATTAAATTAGAAAACAGGCTCCATGCTGCAAGCTCTTCGTAACAATGAAAACTATACACCTTAGTGCTTCAATCTCAATTCGTAGATATCTTAGAGCTATTCAATACATAATGTGAGCCTCTTTCTTGTCCCTTGATTGTAATTAGAAGAAGTCCATTGGACTTACGAAAGGAAGAAATCTAGACTTGGTGTGTATGCAATTTGAGTTATTCATTCTTCCAAAATCAAATTATTCTAATAATACAAGTGTTGGCTCTACTTGTTTCAAAACCCGATTTTTTTTTTCCTTATCATTTGGTTGTAACACTAAACATTATTTGGAAATTACTTTTTGAGGTTTGAAATAAATTGCAAAAATTGATTTTTCTTTCAAAGTAAAAGATCATGTGAATGTTTGAACTTAAAAGAACTTGATAATTTTCCATTTCCTAAATAGATGAGCAAATTGCACAAACAAAAGGTAAATTATGGCAGTCATCAATGACAGAAGTTACCAATGGCAATAATGATGCCTATAGTGTATTGCAGCAGTCAATGGACTAGTAGGCATTACGCTTGCATGGTTCTCTCATATATTCCTCCTCCTTTTGTAAGTTTGTGGAAGTGAGGAAAATGACTTGACTTCTCCATTTTGAAAAGCAAAGTCATTTTTCCCTACTCCCATTTCATGATTTCAACATCTTCTCTAATCCATCGTTATATGCCCATGTGTGTATGTGGTGTAAAGATGGATAGATTTAACACACCTCTTATTTTTTATTTCAGATGTGATAGAACACTCACATGAAGTACAGGAATGCTTTGGTTGATTAAATAATCGGCAGACACAAGTGCACTCAGAGCAAGTTCAATGCATTACTGATAAAAACCACAACTTTGCACAAACTGTAGCATGAAACCCGAAAAATACATTCAACTAGTCATCTTCATGTTCCTGCAAAATTAGAAATGCAGCCAGACTGACCTCAAGCTCAAATGGCATGCATGGACCTCCATTGATGTTTCTGGGATTTATCCGAGGCAACAGCGTATCTATAAAAGCTTTCCCTCCTTTACTAAAAAGGATTAACACATGCAAGAAATCTTCCATTGTTAGTTCAATTTAGAAAATACAAATAAATAAATGAGATGTTTAAATAAGAAGAAGAGAGAAGGAGAAGAAGGTGGAGGAAATAACTTGCCGGTTATAGTCAAATATAAGGACACGCTCTTTCATTGCTATTGCTCTTAACGAGCCCAGATTTAACAGGATAGCATGCTCGCGAACCTAGAAGCATCTTCAATCAGTTAATTATAACAAACAGAAGAGTGTTGCTATCAGATGTGCTCAGAATATTCATTATAAATATTCCAAAAAAGTTTGAGCAGAAAGGCACATGCTTCATCCTTTAGTTGTTAGATGTTCACTGATATGCATTTTTCTTCTAATATTTTAGGATGAACTCCTCATTTGCATTTTCTCACTCTTAGTTATATTCATCATTTTTTCTATTAAAGAAACAAAAGGAGCATCAACAAGAAAAAAAAAATCATGAGCATAATGAAAGTTATTAACTACTTAATACTTCCTTAACATGTAAAACATAGATCTGGAAAGCCAGAGCATGTGACATAGAAAGTGTCAAACAAAATGCATAGCAATCAGATCTCCACAACTTCTTCACTAATTACATACAGGTGCAATTAGAAAAAAAAAAAATCAGAGAAATTAAACATGAAACTTAAAATTGAACTCAAGCCAATTTGACAACCTTCCAATTATTAAAACCTTAAAAGGGTGGCAACTAATACAAACATACTAGACAGAAGTCAGCCCATGAAATAGATCCAAACAAGCATTTAACAAAATAGAAACTACTAGGAAAATACACAAGGTACCAGCAAAGAGGGCACTGAATTTGTCAAGAACAGTGATGGATCAACACTCCGGATGTCTCGTGGGCGAAGACCTGGTGAGAAAAACACTTATAAGAAGAAAAATCCCACATTGTGATCCATAAAAAATGGCAATGAGACCATCAAATGTTTGAAGCATGTAGTTAATGTAACAAAAAAGAAGATAACAAATGAAGCACAGATATTTGAAATATATATATATATATATATATATATACTCCCTCCGTTTCAAATTAATAGTCGTTTTAGGAGAGTGTACATATATTAAGAAAGTCATTTAATTGTCATAATTATAAGTTAAAAATACTAAAATATCCCTTTTTGATTTTGATGCAAAGAAACAAAAGTAATTAATGTGAATATTTAATATAGGGATAAAGTTGAAAAAAAATAATAAATACTTTCTTGAAATCCTAAAATGACAAATATTTTAAAACAAAATAAAATTTCTAAAGAGACAATTATTTTGAAACAGAGGGAGTATATATATATATGTGTGTGTGTGTGTGTGTGTGTGTGTGTGTGTGTGTGTATTAGGTGGAAAGAAAATATGCAGTTTTCTTGGAATGGTCTACCCACCACTCGACTTCAATAGTTGGCGTCTGTTTATTTTTCTTGTAGATACCGTCCCATTTGGCTTCACTTCTACAACCTGCATAGGGAAAAAGATATCAACATTCATAAAGGAAATGGCACAAGATGTTTAGTAATTACAAGAGAAAAGAAAGCAAGCTTACAACATGCATCTCCAAAATTTTAAGCAAATGCAACAAAACCACCATTAGAAAATGCAAGCAAATTTTAGGCCAACGCACGATATCAAGAATAATTAATTGATAGAAATTAAAGAAAAATTAAGCCAATAGATGAACAATTTAAATGCTATTGGTACACAAATAAACAAATGATTGCAATTAAGCGCTGAAACTATATATTCGCTTATACATTCCTTAAACACTGCAAAAATAGATAATAAATAAATAGACAAAAAACTAAACAATTAATGCAAATTTCATAAAAATATACAGCAAAAGAAAATGAACGAACAAACCTCATAAACCGGCTCGCGAATGCCAAGATAGAGAGAATCGCTATACGATGTGACAATTCTTTCTGGCGGATGCTGCTGGACTTTCGTATCTTCCCTTACTTCATCACCATCACCACCGTCATCAGATAGCAAAGTCTCCGACTCTCTCCATCGATTCTCATCTGTCGACTTCGTCAAGCATCTGACTCTCGCAGCAGAAATCTTAACTGTAATTGGAAACAGAGGAGGAATTTTGGTCTTGTGGATTGAAATTGAAGAAGGAGATTGCCATGGAGAGGAGTAGAAGAGAATATAATGAGTCGTTAGAGATGAAGAGTGCATTGGAAATTGAAGAAGATGAGGAGATATAGCCATGGAAGATGCTGGTTGTGGTTCGGATTCTGGTCATGGAAGGTGAGAGAAAGAGAGAAATTTGAGTTTTGGTATGTAAAGATATAACACAAAGGCGCTTTTTCAGATGGAAGTTATTAAATAAATAATATATTACTGTTAAATTCTGTTAAAATTATTACAGTTATTTGAGGCTTGGATTTAATTTCGTTGTTATGTTGTAATTTTCAGTGTTCTAAGATATTATTATTATTATTATCGTTTCTATAAGGAATTTGGGCCCACCATTTATATTCTGATTGTTTAGTAGTTGGTTCTAAGTTTTAACACCTGGCTTAAATTTTGTGGTCGAATATCAATTCTTAGGGGAAAAGCTAAATTTTTTTTTTTTTCGAAAGGGGAAAAGCTCAATTGGAGGGTCTTAATTTAAATTTATTATTATTATTATTATTATTTTTTTTTTTTTTGTAATTGGAGCTTGAATTTTTAATTTGAATTAATTTGAGATTTGTTTCATTCATTATACTAGCACTCTAACTAAATTTGATAAAGTGAAAAAAATTCAGAGCGTTCATATTTTTAAATAATGAAAAATATTAAATTTTTAAATAATAAAAAAATTCAAAATTAAAATTAAAAAAAATGAAAAGCATTAAAAAAAAAAAAGAAAACTATAAAAATATAAAGTGAGTCTTAATATAAAGTGAGTCTTACTTTTTTCACTTTATCAAATTCAATAATAATGATGATATAACTAAGCTAAAATTGATTCAAATTATAAAGTTTTTTTTTCGTGGAAAACGATAAAAAATTATCATTACTTTGAAAGGAATACAGATTCAGTGTGACAAAATATATAAGTAAACACAAAATAAGAATTAGCAATTGATACTTTAAAAGTAATTCTTATAACGTGATCAATACTATAAATTATCACAAAATAGTTAGATTAATAAACCAAAGCTTGTCTATCTAATTGTGTCCCGCAAATTACAACACTAAAGCCCAAAAGTCCAAGGCCACAACTGAAGCTCATCATCCATCACCATGGTTGCCAAAAACAAACAAGAGACAAAGAAGTCAAGCGCCAAATGATCACTATTGGCAATCACCACTTGCTCATTGATCACTGTCAGTAATATAAGATGCCAAATTTGGACCTCAGCACAATGAACATGTTAAAACAAGAGGAAATGATTATTAGTCAAAGATTGATCAATAGCTCGTTCCTCCCATCCTAAAACGAGTGTCTATAACTACAGTAGGTATGGCCAAAGCTACAGATCCTCAGCACAAAACTAGCCACACGGACTAGTGATATCACAGACAAAACAAAGCAAAATCATCAAAGATAGTGGCACCCAAAACACAAATAATCACACATACACAAAGAAAATGAAAATTTAGGTGGTGCTTCCAAGAAAATTGAGCAAAACCCCTGTTATGGAAAAGTTGATGCTCTTAATTATTGAAAAGTTGAATTAGGCCTTTGATTGAACTTTTGGGTAAAATATAGGCCCTAAATTAACATTTTTCCTCTATTTTTATTAGATAAATTTAATAACACCCCAATTTAAGATGATTAATATTTAAACTTTTATTTGTTTCGCATACCGCATTTTTTTTACTTTTGGAATGTTTAGAAAAATTAGTAAATGAAAATATTTCACTGTTCAATGAAAACTAAGTCATTTTAAAGATTTCAATAATTTCATTATAATGAAATATATACTGTATACTCTATTTATTGATAGTAGCGAGATTATTTTTTAAAATTGAGACACCAATCAAATTGAAAAATAAGCAAGGTGGTAAAATAATATATTTTAAAAAGTAGAGACGTTAATGGTGTAGTTTTTTCTTCAGAAATTAGTATTTTCATTCCTAAACTAGCTTTAATGAAAATTACTAAACTTTGAGGGATTAAAGTGTTCTATAGCATGATAATCGAAGGAGTAAAATGAATTGTATTTTAAAATATTAATGATGAAAATGTTAAATAAACTAAAATGTCAATGATTAAAATACGGTAAAAACTTTATAATTTTATAAAATAAGATCTCAAAGTGTTCGCTATTAACAAATCTTAAGAATCAAAAATATTAATTTTAAAAATAATAAAAATGAAAATGTTAATTATCTCAAACCTCAAGATATTATAAAGTAATTTACTCTTCTTTTTGTATTGATTTTGAATTAGATAAATTATTTTAATATTTCTCATATTTGATATAAAATAAAAATTCAATCTCTGCGGTTTTAAAATCATCATTTTTAATTCTTGAAATTTGTTAACTGCCAACACTTTAATCCTTATTTATTAAATTGTGAATTTTCTAACATATTTTAATCATTAATATTTTTATTATATACACTTTCATCTCTTAAATTTTAAAATATAATATAATGTAATTTAATTATAATATTATCATATTATAGAACATTTTAAACTCTCAAAATCTTAGATTTTCATTAAAATTATTATAGGAACTAAAAAAAATTAATTTTAAGATAATAAGAATTAAAGTGCATATTACGGCAAATCTCAAAGGTATAATAATTTACTCATTTTAATGTTAGGCTTTTTATATAGTTATTTATTTTTAGAATAGAAATGAAGATATACTTAAAAGTATTTTTTTTTTTTTTTAAAGGAAGGCTTACTTAAGAAATGAAACAATAACATTTTTTTAGGGTGCTAAGCAAATTATAAAAATAAGGCCTTTTAACTTAAAAAAATAATAATAATAAAACTAAACCGTAAATATTCTTCTAGCTTCTATGTATGTAAAATTATTGATTAAACTTTTGTATTCAAGTTTAGCTAATAAATCATTTTAGATAGATAAAATTGTTAAACCATTTAATCTATTTTAAAACATAATTATTTGCAATGTTCCTATTTTGCTGGCTTTCTATTAAATTGCATTTTCAAAATTTTAGGTTTTTTTTCTTAATTTTAATTTTATAAAAATATGCTTCAAATATATACATAAATATATATGTGTGGTAATGTTCAAAAAAGATGTGATTTGTGACAAGTAATATTGAAATTATATATGCATATATTTTTATAAAATAATTATTTATCACTTGAAAAGGGATATATTACAATTTTAATAAATTAATAAATTTTGAAGAAAAATATTTTTCCTCTAAAATATCCATTTTATTAAATTTCAAAACATTATTCTCATTTTCTAGAGTTGCAAATGAGTCAAGCCGTTCAAAACACTATTCTCATTTTAATAAGTTATTATTATTAGCCTAATAGTTTTGGCACTCAAAAAAAAATATTTTAACATTCCTATAAAATAATTTGGTAATTTAATTTGATTAAATTACACATACTCTTAATTTTTTTTAAAATATGATGCTCAATTTTATGATTAGATTTTTTTTTTTGCTAATTTGATGTATTTGCTTTTATATTAGTTTGAACACAATTTTCAAATTCAATTCAAACTCGAGATCGAAATGATCTGAATTTAAATATAATTTTTAAATTCAAATCCAAATTTAAACTTGAACTCAAGCTCATAAAAAAAAATAACTGCATCAAATATGAGCAAATTAAAATCTGACTTGGCTCATTTGCAGCTTTACTATTTTCCTAGTTACAAAGCAAAAATCATCATGGTTAACTACTCTAAGGGCTAGTTTGACATTGATTTTTCCATTTGCTTTTAATTTTTTATCTTTTTATTTATCCAAAAGCATGTAAAAAACAGAAATAGTAAAAATAAAAAAATAAATATTCAAAAGCAACCCTAACTAATTAAATTATTAAATAATTAAATTTAAAACAAAATTTATTATATATAAAAAATAAATTAATATAATATTATTATATTTAAAACAAAATTTATTACATTATTTAGATTGAATTTCTAATTAATTAAATTATTAAATAATTATATATAATATTTACGTATAAATATCAAAATTACTTTTTAATTATAAAAATTATTATTCTATAAAATTTATCATATTTTCAAGTACAAAAATAAATCCAAACATCTAGTTAGTTCTAGTTTGGCGGGCTTACAAATGTATTTGGCCGTGATTCTCCTCCATTTATTTTCCCTCCCATGCTCTCTCCTTCCTAATTTTGCTTTCAAAACACAACCGTATAGAAGAGCTTAATACGTTTCCTATGATAGATAACCTCAACGGTCAAGTCTCAATGGCAATGGAATCGCAATCAAACCCACTCAAAGAAGAAGAATCAGCCCGCGATGCACCTGCGCACCATCCTTCGGCACCGTCCGATGAGGTCGCAATCCCTTCCCTATCTCTCTAGTTTCAGTTTATTTCAGTAATAATTTAGTTTTTGAAGTTAAAAATATCATCTCTACTAGTATTTAGCAAATTATTGAAGCTAGGGTTTTGAAATTTCAGTTTGGTTTGAATTACCTGCTCATTTTATTCATAATAATGCAATTAATTTTGGTTTTATGATAAATTCTTATATTATTAACGATGATTTCTTATCATTGTACACAGTTGTTTGACATTTCAACTACGGTTGATCCTAGTTATATTATATCTCTGATACGGAAACTTATTCCAATTAATGCGGGGAATGATTATAATAATTGTCATGGAGTTGGTGCTAGTGAAGACCATGATAAAGGGTCCAATGCCAATTACATGGAAGAGTCTGGAGTCTCTTCGTCTAGAGACCAAATTCAGGGCTCACTGGTGAATGGGTCTAAGAATGTGAACGTGTTAGATGATTTTGATAAATCTGCTTGTCAAGATGTAGAAGATGAGGATTCATCTGGTAGATGTGAGCGGACTGGTGCAGCAGGAGAAGAGACTTGGGAGGAGTATGGTTGCGTTTTGTGGGATCTTGCTGCAAATAGAACTCATGCAGAATTAGTGGTACTTCACTTTGTTCTTTTTCCTAGTAATCTCTCTCGAGGATTGAAGCTATTTTGATTGTATTTGTATTCGTTCAGAGGATTTTTCTTGTTTTTAGATTTCTGTAATGTTCCTTGCTCCATTGTTTTAAATTTGAAACCCACTTCCCACCCTATCCTTGTGCAAGTACGGCCAATTATTGATACATGTACAGAGCATGGTATTCATTATATATACAAGGGGAACTACAGAGGGGTTTGGATGAGACTAGCACTTATAGTAGTTTAACTTGTTTCATATATAAAATAACAGTGGATCCACTTTCTAGGCAGGATTAACATTTTCATTTGTTGAATTTACTGGAATGGGTTTCATTATATGTGCAGGTAGAAAACCTTATACTTGAAGTACTTTTAGCTCACCTTATGGTTTCACAATCAGTACGAATTACGGTGAGCAACATCATTTCTTCTTTCTTGAAATCCTTACATTATAATTTGAAATTCATTCTTTGCTCATGAACTTTATTTATGAGACTACTTTCCTCTTTTTGGTCTTACTTCATGGAATTGGTTACTTGCAATGTTTTCTAGAGTTTGATGATTGTGGTTATACCCTGCCTTTTCTTGACTTAGGAGATCTGCCTGGGCATCATCGGAAACCTAGCCTGCCACGAAGTTCCAATGAAGCATATAGTCTCTACAAATGGATTGATTGAGATAATTGTTGATCAATTCTTTTTAGATGACACCCAATGCCTGTGTGAGGCTTGTCGGTAATGCAGATGTTTGAATATTTTTAATCTTTGCTATCTCTTCTTGAACTGAGAATCTTTTTTTTTTTTTTTTTGGTTATCCTAATTGGTATGGACTTCTAGATGTTCTGTTTTCTTCATTTACTGTTTCCTGTTTCCTTTTTACTCTATTCTCAGCCTTTAATCTTTATTTCATTCTTGAACTGAGAATCTTTTTTTTTTTTTTTTTGGTTATCCTAATTGGTATGGACTTCTAGATGTTCTGTTTTCTTCATTTACTGTTTCCTTTTTCCTTTTTACTCTATTCTCAGCCTTTAATCTTTATTTCATGCGGACTAGCATGAAAAACATGAAAAGAGAACAATTTCCTGTTGTATTTTATATTGAAGAAATCCATGTTTTTTATATTTCTATACTGCAGGCAAAGTGATGGTGCACTCTCATCATATATTGTATCCTTTGACTTTTATATTACTGTAACTCAAAAATTGTTTACTTGCATGTGAAATTAATGCCAATGGAAGTCCTTACTAGTCATCCAGAAAATACCTGTAGCCTGACATGTGATATATTCTTCTTGTTCTTTGCTGTATATCTTCTTCACGGTCAAATATTCTGACACAGGTTGTTGACTTTGGGTCTTCAAGGTGATGAGTGGAGTACTTGGGCCAACGCACTACAGTCTGAACATATCATGGGCCGAGTTATGTGGGTCGCAGAAAATACCTTGAATCCACAGCTTTTAGAAAAGGTAGTAAAACTTTGGTCCAGGCTTTTCAAATATGGATTCTGGCAAATTGTGTGCATTTGTCTCGCACAATGATGCTCTAAATGCATGCATTAAGCTTGTGGATAGATTATATGTATTGCAACAACAAACAAATCTTTAGGCTGCATCAAAGAGGGTATCACTTCACATGAATTTGAGAAATTCCGACCTAGGATCTACAAAATTGGTTGTCTTCAGGGGGATGATATTCAATACCAATTTGTCCGTCACTCCGTTGTGTTGTTTTGTGGAAACTTCTAGGAAAAAAAAAAGTATGGAACTCAAAATTTGTTACTAGTAGTACCAACACTGAACCTCTTAACCTTCTTTTTTACAGTCGATGGTACAATATATATTGACTAGGTTACAAGGCTGATTACTTGAGTGAGTTAAATAAAATATCTTCAAGAATTTAAGGCAATTTTGGATATAACAGTCAATTTATTATTTGATTTTTAGGTCATACAAAATGTTATTTCTTTATATCTAGCGTGCGGGTAGTGTGGAAAAAGTTTTAGTTTCTCATAGAATTTCTCTTAGCTGAAATTCCTGAATATCTTAAATACTTGAATTAAGTTTTTGATACTCAGTGAACCTTGCAATAATGATAATAAGTTACTATCTTTCTTCAAGTCCAAAGTACATACAAAGAAAGCCATCCTGCAAAAATCTTGCTCAATTCTCGTATTGAGACCGATAACACCCCTTTGATAGTTTCTTAGACCAACGGATGAGAGATCGAAAGGTTGCAAGAACATTTATTAAAATGTTTTTAATTTGTTAGATATGTCTGTCTTAGCATATATTTTTGCTTTTTACACATGGAAGTTATAACTCTTCTCCTTTCTGTTTTCTTCACACTATCTCTCAGTTTTTTTATTTGATTAACTTGTGTTGTATCCACTAGCTAAAGAAACTTCTTTCTGAGCAGAGTGTGGGGTTATTGTTAGCGATCCTTGAAAGTCGACGGGAAGTTTCATCATTTCTTCTTCCATCTCTGATGAAGCTGGGTTTGACAAGTCTATTGATCAATCTACTGGCTTCTGAAATGAGCACAATAACAGGTCAAAGAGCACCTGAAAGGTATGATTTCATCGGATTCAAAGGGTTGACATGGTTAATGACAGGTTGAGCTATTCACATGTGAAAAAATCTTTTAGTCTATTGCTACATCTGTGTGGATTTCCTGTGAGCAAAGCAATGTCCCCATTGTATATGATAATTTATTCCTTGAGTTTATGGTTTTCGTGTTGCTCTCTTGTCTTTTAAATATTACAGGGTAAAGAATTTAGAAACTGCCTTTAGACTATGTCTGTAACTTTGATCATTGCTACTTGTTTCTTACTGTGACCTGTTAGGAATGCTAGTGATATAACTTTGGATTGAGATCAATTTCTTTTGTAGTCATGCCTACATTTATTTTGGTATGCCCTTAGCCATTCGTTTTATCGAACCTGTAAGTAGCTAGGCAATTAATTATCTCCCCAGGCTATTGAGGATGACTGATGAGTGTTGGATTCGCTACTGCAGCAGAATTAATCATTAATGCCTGTACAGTAACAGGCACAGAATTCTGATCCATGATGTGCTGACTTCTTATATTTGCTTGTAACTGAGGGTTTCTGGAGTAATTTATTTAATTTTATTATGGCAATCAATTTTCTTGTTCCAGTAGCTATCTGTGAACATATTGACACGCTTTTGTCCTGTAATTAAACTGTTCTTATGATAGTCTATTAAGAAATTGTTTTCACAGGGGAAATTCTGGTTTTCGTTTATGTAATGTTCCCTTCTGCTATATATTGCCAAATGCATTTTAAATGTTCCTTCTGTGCTCATACATTGTTCTGTGTTGGATGTTCAATCTATGTACTGCTGCAGGTTTGCTGTTCTTGATGTAATCCTACGTGCAATTGAGGCTCTTTCCACTTTAGATGGTCATTCCCAAGAAATCTGCTCGAATAAGGAAATATTTCAACTAGTTTGTGACCTAGTCAAACTCCCGGATAAATCAGAGGTATATTTACAGTCCATATTTATGGAATTAGTGGGTCTATTTATCTCATTGTTTCAAAATAATGCCCTGTAGCTGGTAACTTGCTGGAGCATTTTACGCCATTGACAATCTAAAATACTAGACTAATACTGAACTGGCCATATATTGGTAGTTTCCTCTTGTTTAAACTGCTTTTACTATGAAGCTTCTTGGGTTAAAGAGCTTGGTACTTCCAGTGGAAAAGTTTGGTCGCAATGCATTTTTGTGATGGTTTCTTTATGTTGATTGCTAAGCTGATGAATTTCCTGTATTTTTGAATTTCATGAGAGGCTTTAACTTCATATTCTTGTCTGGCTGAGATCTTTTGTCCTGATGGGTTTAGTTTCTTAGTAATGTTTTCATCCAATGAGGATTAACTAGTTTGATTTACCTTTGTATTGTTTGTTTAGGGTCCACCTGAAAAAATTTAGTGCTCTTGACTTCAACTGGCTTCCTGACATGGAAATGGATTGAATGCTTGACAATTCATTTGTAATTACTGAAAGACTTGCATAAAATTTCACTCTTTTCAAAATGTTGACAAAAGGAGCTCTTATGATATACCATCATAATCAGCTTTGTTTCTGCTTGTTATTTTATGCTTGTTAGTTTGTTTACACAAAGATCATGCCTATAGCTTGGATTTTTCCCAGTCCAGTTAAGTTCTTTCTCTTTTTCATGTTGAGTAAAAGGACTATACAAAGTTGGTGAAGAAACACCTCCCTGCTCGTCTTCTTATGATTGTTCAAATATTAAATTGACATAAATGAAATTTAATTTCTACACCTTTGATTTCCTTAGGTTTTACTCAATGATTTGGACTTCAGAGTTTGTTTAGGGGATTGACATGTGATTCCACTCTCTTGATGTTCCTGTTTTGAATAATTTCCCCTTTTGAATAATCAAGCTGGCTGTCTACACCATCACCATGAATAATATCCCTTTTTTATATAAGTTTTTTCCCCAGTTTTTGTGCCTTTCGATTAAAGAAAATGTGGAAACTAAATATTATCAGCAATAACTAGAAGTGGGTGGCAAAGTTGAGATCTTTAAGCAGTAGTAATCATTGATTTAATTGATGCATAAATAGAGGTTCTTCTGCAGGAGTCAAGATGAAGAGTGATAAGGCAAATAATTGAGATATAATTGAAAATCAGCACTGAGTAGGGACAATTCATTGTTTTGTGAGGATGTTGTTCATTAATTTGCAATGGAGTGAGGGAATGATGTCCTTTTACTTTGTGTTCTCCCATGTGTTTTCATGTGGCTCATGGTCATTCTCTTTATTTTTCTCTCTTTTCTTTTGCAAAGAAAGTGGGATGGTACTTGATTAATTGTGAATGTTTGCGCAGGTTGCCAGCTCTTGTGCTACTGCTGCAGTTTTAATTGCAAATATTCTGTCTGATGTACCTGATCTTGCCTTGGAGATATCACATGGTAATTTGTATATGTTTCTTATCATTAACATTTCTTATCATTTGAAACCATTACTTGGAATGGAGGTGATGCCTTGGGTTTGTCCAGATTTGACTTTTTTACAGGGTTTGCTTGATATATTTCCTCTTGCCTTGGATGATTTGGAAGCACGGAGCGCACTTTGGAGCATTATTGCAAGGATACTGATTCGAGTAAAGGAAAATGAGATGAGCGTATCAAATCTGCGTGAGTATGTAATGGTTCTAGCAAGCAAAACTGACCTGATTGAAGATGATCTTCTTGATCAGCAATTAGATAATGCCGGTGAAGAATCCAAAAAATCAACCAGTTCTGATATAAGACCAGATGCTAGAATCACAGCTGTATCCTAACATCTTTTTGGGAGTCTAATGAAAACAGTCCATAAATTTGATTTGGAAGCCTCAGGCACCAACCAGTGCACCATGTTTATATGTTTCTTACATCATATGCAATTTTCTTTTCCCTTGACCATTTTCGCAGCTTCAAAGAATAGTGAGTATTTTAAATCAGTGGACTGCTTCAAAGGACTGTAACAAGGCAGCGGATGTGATGGAAGAACATTGTGAAATTGATATTTCTATCAGTAGATTGTTGGATTGCTGTTGTAAACATATCGTGTAAGTTCCTTTCTCTCTCTTATGCAGTTATTTCTCATGGCTAAGCCTCGCATGGTCTTGATTCTTGAGTGTGTGTTTTTCTTTTAGTAGCAGCATATTTTTCTCTGTTATTTGTTTCTATGTGGAAAAATATTACAAAAAAATGTGTGGCATCCCTGGAGAAACAGCAATGTTGAAAAGGTATGATGGATTGTACTCCTCTTTAATGCCTTCAACAGATTTAGCTGCAATTATGCAACTTGAGCATCAACCTATTTTAATGTACTATGAATCCTCGATTTTTGAGCAATGCTTGATGCATATTTTGGAACGCATTTACCCTTATACATGACTTGGAAATCTAATGACCTAACAATACAAGTAGTCTCTGAGCTGCTTTATAAATAGGTTGTTAATTGCAATGGATCTTATATCCATTATCATACTTTCTATTTTTAAAGAAAGTATTTCAAGTCCAGCATAGCATTTGATGTTGTTAATTGCAGTAGCCTTTGGTTGAGGAAAAAAGTGAACTTGTTTCTGGCATTATGGCTGAACCACAATGACTAACCAATTTTTGATGCAGGTAAAATGGCTATTCTGATATTTGAGGCCAATTATATACCTTATGCTGCACTACCGAGTCTCATGTTACAGGAATCCATGCAAAAAAGCTAAGCCTCCCAAAACTTTTGTAGTTCTAGTTGGATATGATTACACATTTAGTTGTGATACTGGTAACTGGATTTTCATTAAATTTTCCATGTTAAAAGTTTTCCCCTAGGGCAGCTTAATTGTACTCGCACGATGACTGCATATGTAAAAGTAATGTTTACAAATTGAACATGATATGTAAATTTATGTCATAATCTAAGAATAAGTTTTGCAAATATAATCCTTCAATGTTAGTTTTAGTTATTGATTATAGCATGAATAAAATTCCATTTTTGGGCTTGGAAACCATAGACCATCTGGTTTGAATGATTTAGCATTCACATTACAAATGTGGAACAAATGAGGCCTTATCCCCCAGCCTTTGCTTTTCTTTCACCTGATACTTGCTGTTCTACCAAATTCTGTATATATAATTTTGGTGGAAATTCAGATGCGTTGGATCTTATAGCTAGATTTAAGCTGTCGGCTGCAAGCAATAAATAGAAAAACCAACTAAACTGTTCATTTCTCAAAAGCTAAAAGCCCCTAAATTCTGCCATCTAATAAATAGAAGATAAACAAAACAAGCATATTCATTTTACATTCATTACTACCTATCAGTTTTTAATCTTTGAAAGATGGCTACACAAGAGACAAGCTGCCTATGTAGGAGGAAAAAGAACAAGAGACTCCTGCTAGGAATGCACTTTGTCCAAAAATACAGTCAAGGTTATCAAACTCTTTCTCAGTGCTAAAGAAAAAAAAAAGGAAAAATCCCAGTAGAATCATATGAATTCTTCAATCAAAGGCTGGTAGAACAGCTTATATGCCTCCATGACTTCAAGATACCACATGGCTTCACGATCCGGAAATGGTGAAAGATCAACAATCTTATGAACCTGATATCATAAACACATGGCCAGAAAAAGAAGAAAGAACAACACCATTAGAAAATGGTGATGTTTCTAGCCTAGTAACCCAGTGGTCAACTGTCTATTTCGTGAGGTTTGAACCCGACAATCCCTTCCCTTCTAAAGAATATATATATATCTCTGATTTTAACTACAAGTTCATTTGAATACATTCATTCAAGCTGTAAATTCTAAATAAAACTGGATTCTAATATTGGAAAATTAATTCTAATATTATATTATACTTGTGTATATATTTATATACAAATTCTAAAAAAAAAATAAAAACTGAAAATTTATGATTTTTAAGAATTTACCAATTTGGGAGTTAATAATAATCATAATAGTAGAATTTACCTTAATCATGGGAGTTTCACCAGTACCAACAAAATAACCACCAACTACCATCACATACATCCCTGAAAAAATACAAAAATTAATTAATTAATTATAAAATGCTAGAATGCATCAGAATAATAATCAAAATACCTAAATCCCAGCGGCGGAGACGGAATTCGCCGGAAAGGGAAAGCTGGATAACACCGGTGCCATCATCAAGAAGCATACGGCCGTCGCCGTCGTCGGAGACCAAAATGCCCTGTACAAGACACAAATAGAGAGGTAAGTTGAGAAGAGGTCGGAAGGAAATGGAAGGGCTAAAATATGTAACCTGTAACCAGGCGCGTTGAAAGAGAATTCCACCGAGAGTTAATGCGTTCTGAGAAGGGGTTTCTCGTGCGTCTTTTAGTTGCACACAGAGCAGCTTTAGCGCTGCTAGACTGTAATCCATCTCTTTCCCTCTCTCTCTCTCACAACAATGAGCTCGAAGCCAGCATTTAAATTTAAAACAAAACGATGTGTCGTTGTATTTTGTCAGATCTAGAAAACGACAGTAAGAGATATTCTGTCATCTACAAGCGATAAACTTTTCCCTTGTGGTTATCTGCAACGAACTACTATTAATAAAAAGACAAGTCGTTTTAGTTTGATGTCCTTTTTTTGAACCACAGATTGCTTGACCAACGGATATCATCAATGGATTGGCAACAGCCTGCTGTCTGATAACAATAGAGTGCCTAGATGTCTAATGTTATAGATGAAGTTTAGATTTTTTTAATTTCTTTCGAGGAAACGTGAATTTAAGATCTTTTAGTCTTAAAAACGACTCAAATTTATGCTATAAATATTTTTTATTAAATTTTTACTTTGTAATAGTCCAATGAATGCGATTAACTGATTGAATTTTAATCATCAACTTAAAATATATCATAATTTTGGATGTAATGATTAAAAAAAAGGAATGATTGTTAGAAAATGATTTTCACATCGAATAATAACAAAATATATAAAGTTCTTATAAGTGAGTGGTTGTTGAATCTAGTACAAATCAATTAATTTTGTATTAGTGAGTTCTAACATTTATCAATTTATCTGTACGGGTCCATGGACTTTAATAATAATAAAGAAGTACTACTAGGCTACTAAATTAAATGAGTGATGAAGTCTAAGCTATTTACTTTGTTTTGCTATATCCAAATACAACATATGTAAGTTATAAATGCTACATTAGATTACAAGATAAAAAGTAAATCCCAATGCAAGTATGTGTTATTCTATTCATAATGAAATGTTACAGTGTATTACACAAAATGAAGTTACATGGTGTAATTAAAACGAAATTTCCGACAAACTCATGCACAGTTTTGCTAATTTCTTCAGGAGTCTCAAACAATATCAAACAATCCCACTTAGACAAACAAATTATGAGCTAAGATTTATTTATAAATATAATTTTCAAGCATGATTTTAATATCATTATTAGAAGATGAGAGAAATGCCACTTGTAAGCAAATCGTCAGCTAAGATTTTGTTTGCAGCCTCTGAAGGATGAAAACCATCCCAAAATACATACTCAGTTGCATTTGCACAAGTTCCTGCTGACTTGGAATTGCACAATATTGATGTTTCTAACAACCCTGTTCCACAACAAGCCTTTCTTGCCTCTACAAATCCTGTAATTAAGACAAAAATTATCAAATGAAATGAGTGTTGCCTTAAAAATTATTTTTTGGACTTGTGTTGTGATAAGTTTCTTTGGACATACCATAATCAGCAGGTTTTGTAACAAGATCGTAGAGAGGTTGGTAAATGTCAAAAACGACTAATTTGAGACCAGAAAGCTTGTTTTGCAGGCTCTGAGATGTGGAATTCAGCTTGTTATTGAAGGAAATTGCATCCTTGTTTAACTTTGCAATGCATTCATTGCTATCAGAGCCAAATATTGTGACAGCTGCAGGTAAGCATCCAAGGGGTGGCAATGTTGTTACTCCAATTTTTCTAGCTCCTAGCTTATATAAATCCTGTACATATTGTGAATTTAACAAATAGTATTTCAAGATGAAAATGGGAAAATAATGTGTGTTTGACGAGAAACCTGAATGAAATTGGCATAAGATTGCATGAGAATGTCAGAGAATTGATCAGGTGTATACTCCTTGTAGAGAAGAGGATTGATGTAATAATTTTGAACAAAGTCACTAGCTCCAGCACTAATAAGATAGACAGCACCAGATATAATTGATGAAGCATTTGATTTCCCTGCAATTCCCACTATCTTGTTCTGGTAATCCTTGTAGTACTCTAGCTGCTTACTCAATGGGATTGCATGCTACATCACCAAAAACTCAAAAATCATATCAATATTTTTAAAGATAAAGAAATAGAGAGAAAGTGTTTGTTCTAGGTCTCAATGAAATTACATATAGCTTAGCTGTAGTGTCATAGAAACCAGAAGCAGCAGATGCAAAATTGGCGCCAATTAGGAGGTTTGATCCTTGAGCTTCTTTGCTAAGGTAGGCTGGTGGGTAAGAAGTGAAGCCTATGTTCTCAGCTGTTTATTTAAAAAATAAAAAAATAAAAAACAACAAACCAATTAGTAAATATTATAGGAAAATGATCTATTATAGCAATCACAAATGCAATAAAAAAGGGTATTTCAGTGCATGAGACTCCCTGCTTAGCGAGTGTCAAAGAAGGATGATCAATGGGTTGTTTTTCTGAGAGGTAAAGTACCTGTGAAGTCAGAGGCAAGTTTTCCATTGCAGAATCTGCCAGTTGGTTTATGACTGATAAAATCTCTACCATAAGGAGGGAAATTTGCTTTGACAATAGTATATAGGTGGTTGTTGTTGCCTGCATCAACAACAGAGTCTCCAAATATGAACATTGCAGGAACCAAAGGCTGTGCATTGGCCACATAGAGCAGTAGAGCAAAAAGAAGAAAGGAATTAGACAAATAACTAGACAATCCCATAATTTCTAACTACTTCTAACTTCTTTTTTCTATTCTTTTGCTTGATTTGTGCGTGTGTGTGTGTGTGTGTGAAAGAGAGAGAGAGGCAGTAGTATATGCAAGTAGGTATGTGGCAATATGGGATTTAAGCACAACTTGGAAATGGAATTTATAGTGCAAGTTAACAATTCCAAGAAATCAGATAATTGGTAGAAGGATTATATATATATATATATATATTACTTAGGTATGCAATTTGTTGGCTCCAGTTAGCCTAAATTACAAAAACTAACATATCATACAATATCATAATTCATCATATATGAAGTATTATTATATTAAAATAATAAAAAAAAAAAAGAACAATAATACAAATATATGGAGGAAAAATAGTATTATTGAGGTTGAGGGGAGTATGATATTACTTTAATAGAGTAGGTTAAGTGTCCCACAATTGGCTAGCAGTAGCTCACTTTCAATGGGAGGTATATTAGATATGGGGAACTTACTGTAATAATAATTTTGTCAAAATTCATCTTTGTCTTTTACCTCTTCTTCAAGTTATCAGCAATGTTGAGAAAAATAGGCTGTTTTTGAGTAAAATTATAATAAACATTTCCCAATTGTTTGTAGTCCAGTCTGGATTAAGAAAATAAAGAGGAAGGCACTGATATAAGTACAAAATTTTGTCCATGAATAGCCAAACTTGCCCTTCAATGTATTTGGCTTCACCTTCAAATTTTATGTGGGTAGCAATGAAATATTTGCATAGAATCAATGGCAGTGATTCCAACTAATATTAAGTGAAGTGCCTTAATGAGATATGTTTTTTAGCTGTCTTAGCTTTTAAAAAAAAAAATCAACCAAACTATAGAGATATCCTTTGTATTGTGTGCCCTTATTTACTTCTGTAGCAGATCTTCAATCACTATCAAAACCATAGAGATATAAGCCAGCTGCACTTTTGAAATATTGGCCACTGACTTGGATAAGGGTTATCACTCTTTATTATATTATTACATTGATACATGATCCGATAATAGCCTTTGAAAAACCAAATTAATTAAAGGTTATTAGTTTTGCATCAAATTAAACCACATACTACACCTCCTATCAATACTTTAAAGTTTTATTTTTGCGAACGTATTTCTCAAGTAGAATACTTAACATGTTACTTTCAGCACTATCTAAATTAATATACATTGACTCAGTCGATAAGTGAATTTACCTTTCATTTTATTAATTAGAATTCATTTTTATAATTAGGTCATAAATAAAAATACTCTTATTTTTTTAAGGAAAAAAAAATCTTAATTTTAATATGAATGATTAACTTTTAATTAAAAAAATAAAATTTTGTATGATAAGTAAAAATTGAATGATATTGCTTTATTATTAAATTAAATAAAAAAAATGATCTTGTGTGCTTGTATGGAGTTAAAATGACACTTCTTTTGGCATGTTTTGGTAGATAATCAAAGATTAGTATACTCAATTTGGTTAAAAATTTCAGTCTACAGCCAAATAAAACAATCCTAATTAACATATTCCTCATATTATTATTATTATATTGTATTGTAATTCACTAGCTCATATTACAATTACAAATTTTAATAGTTTATAATCTCATATTTCCTTTAAGAAGTAATTCTTTCAATTGTTAGAGGAGAAAATCAAAATTTCTTTGAATTTTCATGGAAAAAATTGCTTTGAATGTCTTAAATAATGATTAACATACTTAAAAACTCTTTTTTTTTTTTAGTTTAAAATCTTTCTTAAAAGAAAAATAAAACAATTTTAAACAAACATATATATATTTTTTAAAAGAAAAATAGATCTTTTAAATTGAAATTGGGCTTTGAGGTGAGCCCAACATATAGGTTGGGTTAGACTTTAAACCCAAAGTTTCAAAACATTTTAAATTAATTAATTAAAATTTATAAACAGTAAATCATTCTCCATTAAAAATGTAACTGAATGAATAAAACGACATCGTATTGACGCACATGAACTTGTTCCCCGTTGACTGTGGAAACTGGAAACTCTCGTTGTCTTCTCTCTAGAGAAAATGCAGCAGATCCTGGTGGTTTAGGATTTATAAAGGTAACTAACTATGCTATTTCTATTTTTGTTTCTGGGTAATACGCAATTCAATTCTTTGATTTGATTAGAAATCCATATGCTTCAATTTGATGAAAACTGATTCTTTCTGAGCTAATATATTAGTAATTCAGTTGGGTTTTTGAAGTTTAGAAGATAATGTGCTAATTAGACTATGGGCTTGTAAATGGCAAAGTGGCTCTTTATTGTTGCTTAGCCATTTTGGATTCTTGGCAAAGAATGAAGAAAAAAGAGAAATTTTGCATTTTTTTTTATCTTGTATGTTAAATTGAGCTTTTCTTTCCTATTCATTTTAAAGGGTTAAGAAATTGCAGAATAAAGAGGGAAACATGACTTTGTTTCATGCAGGTTCTTGCTAGATGGGCTGGCCATTAGTTGTCTTATCACTAATTGTTCTCTGGATTACTTCATTATGTAAAATTCTATATACATCAAGCTCATTTTCCAAGATATCTTTTTTGAGCAATGGTGAATGTTTTCTATAAGCATTCTTATATTACTTTCTTCTTTGTGTTCACTATTAGTTAAAATTTTACAATCCACACCCTTTTTTATTATTCAAATCAGGTGAAGCTCTTTGCAAGAAAAATGTTCTGCTGGTTGTTGCTCATCCTGATGATGAGTCCATGTAAGCTTTTATGCTTTGATTACGCTGTTGCAACTTGCAATTGGCTTTCTTTTCAATTATGCTGATTTTGCTTTTTCTATTTTTATCACGTTGAGCGCAACATAACCATAATGCATTTATTGTTATTGCATATCATCCATGAGGCTGCTATCATTCATGTTCGTTGCTTGATGACATAAATGGTAATCATGCAAAAGGCCTAACCCCACCCAGATGCCCTTTGGATTAAGAGAAAATTGTACTTATAAGTATCTTATTAGCTGCATTTGAATTGGCTTACCATCTTTGTATAGACTTATCCTTGAACCCTTATGATACTGGGTTGAAAAAACTAGACACTACTAGTTTTCTTTGTAGATCAATTTCCCATTGTAGAATTGTTAAATATAATTCTGTCTATTCTTTAGTAATATATATAGCATGTGTGTGTGTGCATTTCTTTGTTATGTATTTTATGTTATATTGTAACCTTATGTTACTTTTTGCAGGTTCTTTTCTCCAACAATAAGCTATCTGATTTCAAGAGGGCATAATCTTCACATTCTGTGCTTGTCCATTGGTATTTCATTTCCATCATTTTGTGATTTAAGCCAAGTACACTTTTGCATCGACAAACATGCACTTCTCTGAATATGTTGTAAGGCACAGTTGAATTGAGTTGCTACCCATTATCGAACACGTCTTTTAATTTGTATTGTGGTTGACCTTTCATCCCATATTAAGTGAGCTAGGTTTTTTTTTCTTAAAAAAAAAAAATGTTTTTATCAAATGGGTGTCTTCTAGACTGTTGTTCTTGTCGTTACTTATTGCTTTTCCAAATTACTAACAACAAAAGATGTCCTTGAAACCCTTCCATAATACCCTTGAAAATCAAATAACCCTCTGAAATCTTAGCAGGGCAGTTTTTTGGCTGAAGATGTCATCTAATTGTAGGACTTATTTAGGTTCTTAGGCTGCTGTTCTACATTGAATAAGCTTTGTTAAAGTAGTAGGTGGAGGTGGTCAGTGTATTTGTCTAGGTTTCAAACCATGCTACTGAAGCACTTTCAGTAGCAATCTATGTAGGGCTTTCATCTTAAAGGAATGCTAACCCACTAACCCAGCAATTTGAGAGGCAAAGTCTTTGTTGGTTTTTCTATTGTCTGTCTTCTCTTTGGCAGTCCCCCCCAAGCCTCTTTGAATATGGTTTGGTGTTATGTTTTTGGAAAAGATATTATTGGGCTCATCAAAAGTGTGGCATATGGTCTGCCAATTTCTACAACACAACTCCCTTCAGCCTCAATCCCAGTGTGGTTGGAGTTAGCTATGCGGAACCTTTTCTTTCGTTTTATTTAGTTTGTAACTTCATGTTTAGGAAATCTGGATGTTTTACATCATTCTTAACTAATTCCCTCCTTTTCATCCTTGATCTACCTCTTGTTTTATTCACTCATGTAACTTGGATGATATCTTTTTGTCTCAGTACATGTGCATGCTGATCTACACTGGATATTGCCAGACAATTTCATTCACATATTTCTAAACTTATCTTCAATGGGTGTCGCTCTTCCTATCTAATAATCACTAGCTCTTAGAAATCCACAGCAAATTAATGGACCAACAAAGCTAATTCCTTTTGGACAAGTTTATAAACGTTTTACACATGGCAATAAGAGGGAAGCAGCAACTCATAATTACTAGTTCTTGTTATTGTTGTTACTGAATTCCTTTATCCTTGTTGGTGGTTAATAGTTGTGCATAGTGGGTGGTTATCTTTTAATGGGTAGTTTTATGTACTTCTGTTCTTGTGATTGAGTAGTTATTTCCTTTGCTTGTGTTTTTAAAGTGTTGTGATGGAATGAAAATCATCAAGATTAAACTTCACAAAATTCAGTTTCAAGAAATCAAAGGGTTCTCTCTTAACGAGCCCTTATTATTAGAAAATTGTGTGTTTGTTATCTTTCCATTCAAAATAGGCCAGAGAGGGAGGAATTCCTCCAAGAACAAGTCTCTTCTTGATTTCCCAGTCAACCAACCTGTTACCAGTAGATCCTGAACTTGATCCAACTGTAACACTAGCATTATCTGATTTCTATCTTATGTTTTCACACATCTGTTTTAGTATCCTTATCTCGTCTATGCTTATCTGATAGATGTGTTTAATCAACATCTATTTTGCAATTTTTTCTTTTGCATTTTTATTATTTTTCTTCAAGATTTTTAGTTTCATTTGTTATGCAGGGAATGCAGATGGTATGGGAAATACTAGAAAACATGAACTATATAAAGCTTGTGCAGTCCTTGAGGTGATTTTCTAAATAAGCAAACTATAATCTGGAATCTGAGTTATTGATTCTTCTTTCTGTATTTTTCAATCAATCCAATGTCATATCAATCATATAGATTTTGAAGTTAAGTATTATTTTGTTGTAAATCCTTGGAAAGAAAAAACATAAAATGATATAAGAAACTAGAATTGTGAAAGCTTTTAACTGCACCTCCTTTTCCATTTAATAACCCATAAGTTTGCATGTCAGGTTCCACTTCAACAAGTGAAGGTTTTGGACAATCCATATTTACAGGTTCAACTTCAGCTAGTCTCTTGGAAAACTCATTGATTCTAGTTTTAATTGAGGTGTCATTTTAAGGTGTCTTTAGTTTGACACAATATCATTATTTAGGATGGGTTTGGCCAAGTTTGGGACCATAACATATTGTCAAAGATCATTGAAGAGGAGGTATCTATTCATGGAATTCATGTGGTAGGATTTTTGGTTCCTATTAATTATTTGAACATTTTTTTATTTTTTTTATTTTTTATATGTACTTTGATCATTCAGTTGCTATTTTAAGGTTTGCTAATTTGTAGCTGTAAATTTCCTGAATATCATGGCTTGCAATTAATGTTATATACTCATGTAATTGAACATGCTTAATGTCTTTTTTATTTTTTCTCAGATTATTACTTTTGATAATTACGGCGTTTCAGGTCATTGTAATCACTGTGATGTGCATTATGGGGTACAGTAAGTTAATTACCACATTCAGTAAACTTCTTATGCTTGAAAAAATATATTGTGGCCTTACTATACAGCTGTAGTTTAATTTCAAGAAAAAACCATAGTACTGTTCACATTTAGCATGATGATTTCAACTAGTTAGAACAGATCATTTGTCTCCTTTTTCAGATCCTCAAACATTTACTTTGATAAGAAGCTCATCAAGTTGATGTCTACAGTTTATATCCATTTTTGTTAACCTAATCTGCTTTGATTGCTCTCTTATGAGCAAAGGAGATCTTAGAGGGCCTTAGATTGCTGTTTTGTTCTGTCATGCTGTATGATTGGCAGAGGGCCTTAGATTGCTGTTAAGGCACATCAAAATTTTTATTTTGCACTGCCATACATAGTGTGAAATAATAATGCTTTGGTTTATTGCTACCTAATCTTGCACTTATTTGGTTCATTGGCATTTAGCAACTGAATTGTGTTTCACTAATCTTTTGTATGAGTGCTATAGTATCAAATTAACTTGTTCCTTATTGTTGCTTGTCGGTGAATTCAATAGGAACTGAAAGTAGCTGATGCCATCTCCTGAAAACTTAGTTTTTCAAGTTTTAATTACAGCGGACTAGTAGTTAGCATGTGAATTGCATCTTTCTATACTTCAATTGTGATACTATTATGCTTGCTTTATTTTAAGATAAATGTTGTACACTGAATGGATCCATCATCTTTTGTTATTGGGTGGCAATTTTGGCACTCCACAAATAGTTTTTGCCCTTACTGTGCCTCAAAAATTTCTAAAATGCCATATCTGCCTTAAACGCTTGGTATTATCAAAAAACAATAATTACACTTGCATAACTATATTATGAAACGCTCAAAAAAAATTTATTTTCTTTTATTTCTTTTTTCTTTTACAACTATGATGAATAATGCTTGAAGGAGCCCAAAGTAAAAGCCATGAATACTGGACAAAGCTTTCTCCTTATTCACATATTGACACCTTATAACAAAGAGAACCGTCTCTTTGAATTTTTTCTCATATCAATTTGACAGAGATATTCTGCAATTCTCTTAAAATGTTTGTACAAAAATATGATTTTTTTTCCTTGTGGGAATTAGAGAGGATAGGCATGTTATTTAAAAAATCTCTGCAGCATAATAAGGGCATTAGAAACTATTTGTGGTGTGCCAAATTGCTAGCCTTTATTATTCTTGTGAATGGACCATTCTGGTCGGACTGTGGGGCACTTTTGAGTTATCATTGTGCTTTTAATGACTGTGCAAGTTTGATCTGAGATTTATTGGATCGTTTCACTTTTCAATTTTTTTGTTTTTTAAGCAGCAATCTCTTACATGAAAAATCACAAAGTGTTGAAGCCTGGGAACTTGTAAGTAATTGTCATTCTTCTTCTTCCTTTTTCTGTTCCCCCCAATATGTTTTTCCAGCTATTTATGTGGTTTGCTTTTATGTTTCACCAGAACTATTGTTGCGGTTAACAAATTCTTTGGTCTAGCAAAAATCGTTCATATAAATAAGTATTATCTGATGACTCTGATCTGTTTCTGTTTCAGAGACTACTTCTGTCTTACTTTCCCTTGAATTTCCTGTCCTTTTTCATTAAACTTTCATGTAAGGTGATGGATTAGTATAAGCCTGTTCTTGGATTAGCAGGGTCAGATTTCTTTTGAATTTCTTAACCAGTACAACAATTTCTGATTGGTAATTTTTCAAATGAAATTGACAAATTGCTTTTGTTAGAGAATAGGTTTTTCCATTTAATTATCTAAACTATTAATTCCAAGCATTCAGAAGCAAGATCTCCAAACGAATTAAAAAAATCTAGCTTTTACGCACCCCATCATGAAGAAATCAAACTACACTCTCTGATTAGTTATACTATTAGCATGAAAGGTTAGAGAGAGAGAGAGAGAGAGAAGCAAAGGGACTTTAGCAAGAGGCATTGGCTTTTGACCAAGCGACCTTGAATGCATTGATATCACCTTCTTTCCTTGAATCCCAATCTAATATCATATTTCAGATTATTTCTTGGCTCAACATTAACAAAAATATAAAGAAAGAGTACATAGGATATCACCTCAAAAATAAAGTCAGGCAAGAAAGGAAATGGGCAAAAGCCCGTCAAGACTTCTTTCTCTGTCACCCTACCAAACTCACAACAGTCACTTTTTGCCAAAAAAGCAATTTTTCCCCAGGCTTACAAAATCATGAAACTGTGAAAAAAATAGAATCAGTTGAGGGTGTAATATATTAGCATCTAACAATGTCACCATTTAGACTTACTAACACAATCGGTTGGATTGGGCTTCATTGATTTAAGAAACTTCAATCTGAAAAGGACCTGATTTTTGGTTTGGTTAGAACTTGCAACTAAAAGTGATCATTTCAACCAATATTTCGTTTTGCATTAACATCTTGATTTGTTGTAAAAAGTTCTTCCCTTTTCCAACTAAATTCAGAATTTACTCAAAAAAAATGTATTTTATTCAAGCTTAATAAGGTTTTTACTTCTACAAGAATGCCATATTTTTCATTTGTCATTATAAAACTGTTGTATTGGTTCTTTTACCTTCGTTCTCAGGTGAGCACCAACATTTTGCGCAAGTATAGTGGGCCACTTGATATTTGGTTGTCCATGTTATTAACTTCAAAATACAGTAACAGAGTGATGCATTGCTTGGTAAATGAGCACCCTCGAAAGAGCTTCCATGCAATGGCTGAACACTCAAGCCAATGGGTTTGGTACGTATGCTTATACCAATTACTATGAAGTAAAACGACGAGGCTAATTGCCAAGTTTGATGTCAGGATTGACTTTGTTCCCTTTCATTTGTTTTTTTTTGGCTCTTGTTTTGCATTAGAAATATTTTCCCTCTTCATTTTTGTTGGTTTATTTCAAAAGAATAGATCGAATTGACTTTTCTACTCTTTGTATGACAAATCCTGCAGGTTCCGCAAGCTTTTTGTTTCATTTTCCAGTTATACATATGTGAACACACTCAGAAAGATCAACATGTAGGTACATGCAGAGTAAATGGGAAATGCTGAAACTTACCTGAGTTCGTTGACATATCTCTATGCTAATCTTCTTTAATTATGGGAGCATGCACCATGCCATCCTGTTGGGCTCACTTACTCGAGGCAATTTCCGACAAGAACTTGAGTAGAATAAAAAATATTCACTGGATTGCTGATTAGCTAATTATCCGTGTTTGTATATAGAAAAGAGGTGCCTTAAAAAGAGTATAAAGGAACTTAGAGCTGGTTTTGCAAGAAAATGTCAATTTGTCAAATGATTCATCTGTGTGCATCATACTCTTTGTAGAGAGTGGAGACACTATATACCATTAGTATGTTTAACATCATTATTATCTTCTGCTTAATTAAAAAAATGGTAAAATTGTTTAAAAAAGAAAAAAGGTAAAATCCAAATGCAAAATCTGAATATAATGAAAAATGAAAAAGAAGCTAAGAAGGAATAATCTATGTCACAAAACTTAGTTTGTTGCATTTTCTGCCTATGAACAACAAATAGGTTGAATAAATTAGTAAGCTCTCTGATCGCTTCTTTTGATTTTTCAAATGATTTTTTAAAAAAAGAAAAAAAACATTTATGATTCATTGATTTTGGTATAAAAATTAGTTCATTAAATGCATACGTAGGATATCATGTCAACAAATTTTGATAATAAATTTTCAACATTAGAATAAATTTTCATTGAGATTTTAACTCATTTTTTTCTCTTTTTCTTCTTCTTTCTTTCTCTCTTTTTCTTCTTCATCGAGTTAAACTTTTCATGATTTCGCTTTTTTTTTTCTTTTTTTTTTTATTTTTGGTTTTACAAATGGTACGTGATGTCAGTATTCTATTAAGGTGTTTAATAGGAAATAATGTGAAGAGATTTTTTGTTACTAAAATTAAAATTCATAGAGTTTACTATTAAAATTAAAGTTCATGGATTATTATATTACTGAAATTGAAATTAAAGAAATTTATTATTACGAATTAAAATTTGAAAATTATAATGATATTTAATCAATAATTTAATAATTGTCAGTGAAAATTAGCCTGATTGACCACTGCAATTGCTCTTAAGATTAGAAACTAATGATTTATGTTCGTGCCGCCAGACTCCCTACCTCTTTTTCACATCTCTGCATTTCATTTCTGTCTCTACCCATCTTTCAATTTTAATTTATCAATTAAAAATTCAGAAAAAAAAAAAAAGAAGCTAGAGATGGCAATTTTTAATCTGATCCGAATCCATCCCAAAAATGAGAGTCAAAATCTAACCGAACTCGATTAAAATTCGAAACGATCTGACCTGATTAGACCTGAAAATTTTATGGTCAACCCAAGTCAAGTTACATTATTGTTTCTGTATAATTTTTTTTTTTTTTTGGTTGTATTATAGAATATATTTCCATGCTTATGGTGACCGTTTTGGCTTTTCTCTTCTATCTCCAATCAACTGTGTTTGATAAAGAAAACCATTAATTAATGGATCCTCCCAAAACCGTGTTGAATATAGAATCCATAATCTACAGTTAAAAAAAGGTCAAATTTTTTTCTTGTTTTTGCTAGAATTTTCTCCGCTTGTATATTCTTGAACTCAGAGATTTATTGCTAGAATTTTGATCATTCTCTGTGATGGAAATTGCAACTACTATTGGAGGTGCTCTTCTAGTTCCTGCATTTGAGGCTTTGTCGAATCAGCTGGCCGCCCAGAACTTGGTCAAGTATGCCCGTGAAGAGAACGTCCTGACTGAACTCAACAATTGGAAGGAGAAGTTGCAGGGAATTCGTGGTGTGCTAGAGGATGCAGAGCAGAAACAGAGGAAGGACAGGTCAGTGGAGATCTGGTTAAGCCAGCTCAGAGATTTGGCTTATGATGCGGAGGACATTCTTGATGAGTTTGACACTGAGGCTAGACAACGCAACTTGGAAGCACAACCTCTGGATGGTGCTGGTACAAGTCAGGTACCAAAACTCCTCCCCACTTGTTGTGCTGGGCTGGATCTAAATGCTGCCAAGTTCAATAATGATATGATTTCCAAGATTAAGGGAATTAGTGCTCGATTAGAGAAGATCACCTCGCTTAAAAATAATTTACAGTTGAGAGATATTGGTAGAGAGGGAACCAGTGGAGGGAGGGACAGAATTTCCAGTAGGGAAACGACCTATATGGTGAAAACAGAAGAGGTTTGTGGGAGGGAGGAAGATAAGAAGGCAATTCTTGAACTTTTGAATACTGAATCAAGTAATGGAAGTTTCTCTGTGATTCCTATAGTTGGGATGGGAGGCGTTGGCAAAACAACTCTTGCTCAGCTCGTCTTTAATGAAGCCCGAGAGGAGTTTGATTTGACAGCGTGGGTTACAGTTGGCGATGATTTTGACATTCTCAGAATTACCAACACAATTCTGCAGTCCTTTGGTGAAGATTTTGGTGCCCAAGGTTTGAGTTTGCTTCAACAAAAATTGAAGGAAAGACTTTCTGAGAAGAAATTTTTAATTGTCCTAGATGATGTTTGGAATGAAAGGTATGATGATTGGACTGTCCTTCGTCGACTCTTTGAACATGGAGCAAAAGGAAGTAGAATTATTGTCACAACTCGCAATGGTAGAATTTCACAGAGGATGGGTACTGTTCAAGGTTATCCTCTTAAAGAGCTGATGTATGATGATTGCCTGAAAGTGTTTGCTGAACATGCTCTGGACGCAACAAATTTTGATGAGCACTCGGATCTTGAAACAATCGGTAAACAAATTGTTAAAAGGTGTCAAGGATTGCCTTTGGCAGCTAAAGCTATAGGAGGTCTCCTACGACGTGAACTTGATCCTAGAATGTGGGTAAATGTGCTTAATAGTGCCATTTGGCAGGAGGAAACTGGCATTCTTCCAGCATTGAGGTTGAGCTACCATCAGCTTCCTTCTCATTTGAAACGATGCTTTGCTTATTGTGCCATTTTTCCAAAAGCTTATGAATTCGATGAGTATGAGTTGGTTTTGCAATGGATGGCACAGGGATTTCTGCAGCACTCGGCGAAAATGAAGCAGATGAAAGACTCTGGCCATATCTATTTTCGGGATTTACTTTTGAGATCTTTTTTTCAACAGTCTACTAGCAACAAATCTCGATATGTAATGCATGACCTTATCCATGACCTAGCTCAATCTATTAGCGGAGAAGTATGCCTTAATTTGGATGATAAGTTGAAGGGCATAGAATCATTTACAAAAGTTCGCCATTCAGCATTCACTTGTCAGCAGATGGACATCTACCAAAGATTTGAAGACTTTTACAAGATGAGCAATTTGCGAACATTCTTAGCATTACCCCTTTCATTGCCATATAATTACATATCTATTAAAGTGGTGCATGACTTGGTGCCAAAACTGAAACGTTTAAGGGTGCTATCACTAGCTGGGTATCAGTTTCAAGAGTTGCCAAGTTCGATTGGGGCCTTGAAACATTTACGATATCTTGACTTGTCTTACACTAAAATTGAAAGATTACCTAAATCATTGAGTAATCTTTGCAACTTACAGACACTGAAGTTAAACCAGTGTTGGAATCTCATGGAGTTGCCCACATGCATCGGCAATTTAATCAATTTGATGCATCTTGATCTCATTGGTACAGATGCTTTGCAAGAGATGCCACTGGAGATAGCTAATTTGACAAATCTCCAGACATTGTCAAAGTTTATTGTGGGGAAAGGCAATGGCATTGGGATAAAGAAGCTGAAGAACTTCTCTCATCTAGAAGGTAAGCTTCATATTGAAGGTCTACAGAATGTGGTAAACATTCGTGATGCAGAACTTGCTAATGTAAAGAAGAAGGAGGGTCTTGATGAATTGGTGTTGGCATGGACTGGTAATTTGGACGAGCCACGGAGTGAAGAGGATGAATTAGAACTCATGAGATTGCTACAACCTCATAAAAACCTGGCAACGCTTTCAGCTAGGTTTTATGGCGGTAATAAATTCCCATTGTGGATAGGAGATTCCACATTCACAAAAATGGTGGATATAGAGCTTTGCAATTGTAAGAATATTACTGTGCTACCACCACTTGGGAAATTACCTAAACTCAGAAATCTGAGCATATCGGGCATGGGCAAAGTGAAAGAAGTGGGTGTTGAATTTTATGGGGATAATTCTTCTACTATTGAGACTTTTCCATCTCTGGAGACTCTAAAAATCAACAATATGCCGGAGTGGAAGCAATGGGCTCGGTCCAATAGTGTCGATGAAGACATTGCAGGAAGTTTCCCTAAACTGTGTGAGCTTTCCTTAAGAAATTGTCCTAAGTTGGCCGGGAAACTGCCCAGCTGCTTTCCTTCCCTCAAAACACTGAAAGTTGAAGAATGTCAAGAGATGATTCTCAGAAGTGTGCCTGATCTGATCTCCCTCACAACCTTAAAAATTAGGAGAATTTCAGGGCTTGCAAGTTTACTTGAAGTGGTTACACAGGCATTAGTGGCACTTGAATATCTGGAGATTAATGCTTGTGATCAACTGATGTACTTGTGGGAAGATTCAACTAATTTAGACAAACTTGCTTGTCTGACCCATTTAACGATCTATTCTGGTAAGAAGCTTGTGTCATTGGTAGCGGGAGAAAGAGGGCATTTGCCTTGCAATCTTCAGTTACTGACAATATGTAATTGTAAAAAATTTGAGAATCTGCCGAAAGGGCTGCTCAGCCTCACATCTCTCAGATATTTGAGTATCTATGGTTGCCCAAAACTTGTGTCCTTTCCAGCACCAAGTTTATCTAGCAGTCTTAAAAATCTTAATATCTGGAATTGCGATTCTCTGACGTCTCTGCCTGAGGGCATTATGCATGATAGTAATGCTATCAATGAGATGCTTCATCTTGAGACTTTGTCCATCACGGGATGTCCATCTCTTACATCCCTTCCAACCGGTGAATTTCCTCATTCGGTCAAGAGTCTTGAATTTTGCTATTGGACGACACAACTATTAGAATCGCTCCATGACAGGTTCTCGCATCTCATTAAATTAAAAATATTTGACTGTCCCATGGAGTCTTTTCCTGAAAGTGGGTTGAGCATCCCGAATCTTAGCTCATTTACCATAATGAATTGTGAGAATTTGAGATCGCTACCCAATCAGATGCAAAATCTCAGATCTCTTCTGTATTTACAGATAACGGGTTGTGGAGGTTTGGTGTCCTTAACAGATGGAGATTTACCCCCAAACCTAATTTTTCTTGTAATTCGGAACTGCAAGGATATGGAACAGCCAATGTTGGAGTGGAGACTCAAAAGACTCGCCTTTCTTACACATTTCATAATCGGCGGTGCAAGTCCAAGTACAGATATAGCTTCCTTCCCAGATGAAGAGGGCCAGCTGCTTCCATCTTCTTTAATCTATCTTTCTATAGATAGTTTTAAAAATCTGAAATCCATATCTAGGAGCATTCATAACCTCACCTCTCTTGAAACATTAAACATTTACCATTGCCCTAAACTGCGATCCTTGCCAAAGAAGGGCCTTCCTGCCACACTTAGAAGCTTAAGTATCACATATTGTCCCCTTATCAAGAAACGTTGCACAAAAGAGAAAGGAGATTATTGGCACTTCATCGCCAATATCCCCGACATTGAAATCTCATAAATAAAATCCATATCCATAGAGAATTCTGTGTCCTTGAAACAGTGATTAGAGTATGAAGGCATTCCACAAATAAGTTATTACACTTTTTGCCCTTTGACTTCCAGCTTATATTGGATATGATATACAACAATTTTAACCAAAAAGGAAAAAAAAAATTATGTTATATTTTTTGAATGATGAAATGTTCTGAGCCCTGCCTTTGTCAAGAATACATTTGAGAGAGTTTGGTGTAATGTGGACTTGTTGGAAAACTTTCAGAATTATAGTTATTGCTCGGTTATGTTTCTATCCCCTTGACGTTCCCTAGTCCCCACCTCTTTAGCTATAGTTTGTTTGACTTCTTGCTTCTGCTATTTGAGAATCAAGCAGTTGTGTATTTTTTTTTTTATTTACATGGATGTTCATTTTTTTGAATTCATCATCTGCTGTTGGTTAAAGATACATTATTATATTTACATCATCTGTTGCTGATTCACAATGCATACATCGTATTGATTTCATCTATTACATTAGATTATAGATGATATTTGTTATGCTGTATCTTTCTCATCATAGTAATTGATACATAGATGTTTAATGATGGTAGCTTATATTCTTCACCCCACATATTTATGATGTCATTTTATTATGTACTGAATTTTGGTGCAAATTCAATTAATTCTTCAGGTTTACATGTATTTGAGGGTTTTGAATCTTTTGATCACATATGGATGTCTTCCAGCATAAGCTATGTGGTTTTGACACTGAAATCTGGATCATTGCTGAATGCTGATGCTTGCTAGCAGTAGGGCGCTAAAGAAATGATCCCTTGAAGAGTGAGAATTTTTCACTATTGATTCATTTATTTTTCTATATAACCTTTGACTTAAGTTAAATATACATTAAAGAGGTCCTTGTATGACCAAATTGACTGTATTTTACATATTATACTTCAAATCAACACCATGAATTATGAACTCTCCCTGCCACCTGAGCTTCTTGGTAGACAGGTTATTAGGACTCTAAAGAAGAAGAAGGTGGCCATTTAGAATAGCCTGAGCTTGAGCACATGCCGAAGATGAGGCCAGTTCCCAATCCAACTCCTGAATTGCCTAGAATGAGGACTGAAAGAACAAAGTTGGATTTTTTATCAATTGTTGCTTAATTCTCTGGACCAAAGATAAATGATGTTTCTATCTGAGGGGTAGAGTTGAGACACAACTCTGCATTTTGCAAAATGTAATACTGTTAAATCCATCTGCTTAATTTAACTTTTGCTCTTTCATGCTCAAGGATAGTGGGTTTTGATTCTTCTTTTGTTCAAATGTTCGCATAAAAATAATATGCAATATCAAACAGAAACCAGCATGCATCCATTAAAAATGAAAGTTTCCATTAAAAATGAAAGTTTCCCCCACTTTCTTGGAAGAATTCTTAACCATAACTTGGAGGCATGCATGTGTGCATGTGAGTGCTCCATTGCAATCATTGATTTTTGTGCATTTCATCAGATTTTTATGCTTAATACATGTGATAATCACTTCCATTGTTCTAAGTGCAACATTCTTGATTGAATTTTAGGAACCTTAAAAATATTAGGTCTTGTCATTTCGTTTTTGAACATGAGATGTCATCTATCTTTTAAGTGTTATTTTGTCCGATATGGCAAAATGCACACATGGTTTGTTTGACAATTTATGTTTTTCAAGTATTGGTCTATTCTCATGCTTCTATATTTAGTCCATGGTGCTACTAGGCAATTGGATTGTGCACGAAGTGATCATAGCACCCAAAGGGCTTGTGTGCTATTATTCTTAGTGTCTCGGTAAAATTTGGCATTAAATAGGTACTAACTTGTTCCTGATGCTTGCTATTACTTCTTTTCTTTCTTTCCTTTTTTTTTTTTTTGTTCTTTTCTGTCTGTGAGATAAAATTCTGAACATTTCATATCCAGTGAACTCTAGTTTTCAAATTTGAGTTGGTTGCAGTACACTAACGACATCTGGCCTAACATTAAGGTGTGCATTGATTCATGGATAAATATTTATTTACTATATTCCATTGAGTTTCTTCATATTGATGGTTTTACGTTTATTGCAATTGCAAAGGACCAATGCAGGTAAATTCCAGAGTTCTGTAACCATGGTCCTTCTTCCTATTCATGCGACTTTGGGAGCTGAGAGATATTGGCATTTTGTCATGATCTTTTGAGTCTCCATGTAAATCTATTATCTTTGAACGTTTTGAAACTTTGAGATTTAACATTCAAATTGTATGCTGAGTGAAAACCTTGCAAAATGAGTAGTATATATACTGTTTTCCATGTTATAGGCAAGTTCTTTTTATCGAGAATGTATTCACTGGCGGGTGTCTAATCTAATTCATGCACATGCACTCCTCCAGAAATTGAAATGGCTTTCCAAGCATTACAGAGATTTAATGTGCCTTCACGAGAGGGAAAATATTTAATTTGCCAAATTTGCATTTGATCATGATTTTCAGAAAAGGATAGCATTATTGGCAGCCCAAAATTCTTTGTTAAAAAAATTAATATAAAAAACCAATTTAATTAATTTTCTTTCATTATGCAAATAAAGTCAATCTCTATCTTTCCTTTTTAAAAAAAAATAATAATTCTCACAATGTTTTCTTAGTAAGTCATTTTTTTTTTAGTAGTCTATAGGAAAGTAACTTAGTTCAACATATATAGCATGATTGACTTAATAGTTTTTACTAAATTGATTGAAAACTCCCAACACACTATACTTAATTAAAGAAATTTAACTTATTTTTTCAATTAAATGTAATGTTTTCTATTATTCTAACATTACTGACTAATAATTCAGTAATCGAATACTTACTTTATAGCATAGAAAAAAATTAATATCCATTTTTCATATGAAAAAAATTTCAATGTAAAAAACAAAATGCTTTATTTATTTTTATTTTTATTTTTAAGAGGACAAAATGTTTTGCTGCATAGTCCTAATGACATAGGAATACTTTAACTGCAAAATTACTGTTTCTAATGACTCGGTAATCCAGTCAACTGGGAAAAGAAAACAATAAAGATGTTTTTATTTTTTAATTAGCGCAAAAGAATAGAGTAAAAATAAAAAGAATTATTTTTGTTGAGATATTCTCATCTCTACCATTAAGCTAATTGTTATTTTTTTTTTTATTCAGAAGTTAGGAATATTTTTAAATCAATTTATATATATGAATTGAGATTAAATTTTTTTTCTTTGAACAAGCTTTAAAGCACAATATTCGCATTTAATCTAGATATTCTTCAATTAATTTAAATATCAATAGAGGTTGAATCCCTACTATAAATAAGTTTAAAGATATATCCATGCTTGATTTAGATATTTTTAAATTAATTTTTACGCTATTAAAAATTAAATTTTTATAAATTACAATAAAAAATTTTTATCTTTTTAAAAACTGTTTTGATATTAACAATAATAAATCAATTATTAAATATTTATCTCATAATAATTTAAAAATTAAAAATAAAATTCTATTTACGTTATTTTATTGATAGATTTAAGATATTCCAATGAAAATTAAAAGCAAAATTATAACATTATTCTAAAACAATAACTTAATTCCATTTATTTAATTCTTCCATCAATGTGGTCAAACTTCCATTATTCAATTCCCATTCACAAAAAAAGAAAAATTCCATTCACAAAGACTTAAAAAAAAAGCAGCAAAGTATGGTCAATTATCTAAACGCTTTTTGTGAGGCCCCCACCTCCAAAGACTTGCTTTTGAGGCCTTACGTGTATTTTCATTTTTCCACATACAAAAAACAAAATATTATTTCTCTTTCTTGAGATCACTTTCTTAGAATTTGCCTTCGGTAAAATTAAATTTCAATTTCGAAGATAGCATTTAATAGCCACGTGAGCTTTTCTCATTTTGTTAATTAAAATTCTAATTTTTTAAAAAAATTAAATTATGATCTTTTTATTTAGATTTTAAATTTCAACGTTCTATACAAAGAGATAATACTTAAAATTTTTAGCTATAGTATCATATTATTATTGAATTAAAAAATATATTTAAATTTATCGATGAGATATAATTTCATTGATTTTTTAATTTTTTGAAACAATATTTTAGTATTCTTCAAGGAAAATCAAGTCTTTTTTACAAGAGCTGGAGTAAGTGGAATTGAAATTATTCACTGGATTGCTTATCAGCTAACTATCTGTGTATGTATATGGAATTTGACATATATCCTAAGGCTGTAGGATCAAAACAGATGCCTTAAAAAGAGTATAAAGGAACTACTTGGGAGCTGATTTTGCAAGAAAATATCAGTTTTTCAATTGATTTATCTGTGTGCATTATACCCTGTGTAGAGAGTAAATCAAATTTATTGTTAAATGAAATTCAACATATAAAAGTTTTTTTATGAGTATATTGAGATTATTTCCACTTCAATTAAGAGTTAACCTGATATAATCTTTTTTACATATTTAATGTATATATATTTAATATAAAAATAAACTTAATTATTTTTAAAATTGTAATTCATATAATAATAAAAATTAAAAATTATTTATAAAATATCAAATTTATCTTATTTTAATTAATATAATTAAATATATTATACTTTTAAAATTTATTTAACTATTTTTATTTTTTATCAATTCTTGGTTTTAAACAATATCTAACCTTATAAAACTATGAGATTTCATGGTCTGCCATTCCATAGTGCAGACTGCAGACAAAATAATATTTCATTATTAGATTTCCGGGGAAAGGAAAAAACAATAAATTAAGAATGGCTCTAATTAATTTTTAAAAGGATTAAAGTGATAATAAAAATAAATTTGATGGGGGTGATATTATTTTATCATAATAAAATATAATATAAGACAATAAAAAAATTTTTAATTTAAATTTATATTAAAAATTTATTTTATGATATACATTACATCAAATCACGTTATGCCCTGTCAAATTCACTATCAGTTCTGCTGCTAAAGAATAACTTCACAGACACATCAGTAGGTCCACTTCAGCCACACTTTCTCCATCCCCAATGAATTTTGTGTTTGGTGTAGCACTCTACCTTTAGAAAAGCATTAATTAATGGGTCCTCCCAAAACCGTGTTGAAAATAAAATCCATAATCTACAGTTAAAAAAGGTGATTTTTTTTTATTCTTTTTGATAGAATTTTTACTTAACTTGTATGTTCTTGAACTCAATAGAATTTTTTGCAAGAATTTTGATCATTCTCTGTGATGGAAATTGCAACTACTATTGGAGGTGCTCTTCTAGCTCCTGCTTTTGAGGCTTTGTTGAATCAGTTGGCCTCTCAGAACTTGGTCAACTATGCCTGTGAAGAGGACGTCCTGACTGAACTCAACAAGTGGAAAGAGAAGTTGCAGGGAATTTATGGTGTGCTTGAGGATGCAGAACAGAAGCAGAGGAGGGACAGGTCAGTGGAGATGTGGTTAAGCCAGCTCAGGGATTTGGCTTATGATGTGGAGGACATTCTTGATGAGTTTGACACTGAGGCTAGACAACGCCACTTCGAAGCACAACCTCTGGATGGTGCTGGTACAAGTAAGGTACGAAAACTCCTCCCCATCTGCTGTGCTGGGCTGGATCTAAATGCTGTCAACTTCAATAATGATATGATTTCCAAGATTAAGGGAATTAGTGCTCGATTAGAGGAGATCACCTCGCAAAAAAATAATCTGGAGTTGAAAGAGATTGGTAGAGAGAGAACCAGTAGAGTGAGGGAAAGAATTCCCACAACCTCTATGGTGAAAACAAAAGAGGTTTATGGGAGGGAGGAAGATAAGAAGGCGATTCTTGAACTTTTGAATAGTGAATCAAGTAATGGAAGATTCTCTGTTATTCCTATAGTTGGGTTGGGTGGCCTTGGAAAAACAACTCTTGCTCAGCTCGTCTTTGATAAAGCCCAAAAGGAGTTTGATTTGACAGCGTGGGTTTCAGTTGGCGATGATTTTGACATTCTCAGAATTACCAAGACAATTCTCCAGTGGTTTGGTGGAGAATTTGGTTCCAAAGATTTGAGTTTTCTTCAAAAAAATTTGAAGGAAAGATTCTCTAAGAAGAAATTTTTAATTATCCTAGATGATGTTTGGAATGAAAAGTATGATGATTGGACTATCCTTTGTCTCCCCTTCGAATACGGAGCAAAAGGAAGTAGAATTATTGTCACAACTCGCAATCATAGTATTTCACAGAAGGTGGGTACAGTTCAGGGTTATCCTCTTAAAGGGTTGATGTATGATGATTGCCTGTCAGTGTTTGCTCAACATGCTCTGGGAGCGACAAATTTTGATAAGCACTTGGATCTCAAAGCAATAGGTAGAAAAATTGTTAAAAGGTGTCAAGGATTTCCTTTGGCAGCTAAAGCTATAGGAGGTGTCCTACGAGGTGAACTTGATCCCAAAGTGTGGGAAAATGTGCTAAATAGTGCCATTTGGGAGAAGAAAAGTGGCATTCTTCCAGCATTGAGGTTGAGCTATCATCAACTCCCTTCTCATTTGAAACGATGCTTTGGTTATTGTGCCATTTTTCCAAAAGATTATGAATTCGATGAGTATGAGTTGGTTTTGCAATGGATGGCAGAGGGATTTCTGCAGCACTCGGCGGAAATGAAGCAGATGGAAGACTTGGGTCATGTCTATTTTCGGGATTTATTTTTGAGATCTTTTTTTCAACAGTCAACTAGCAACAAATCTCGATATGTAATGCATGACCTTATCCATGACTTAGCTCATTCTGTCAGCGGAGAAGTATGCCTCAATTTGGATGATAAGTTGAAGGGCACACAATCATTTACAAAAGTTCGCCATTCAGCATTCACTTGTCACTCATATGAGATCTACCAAAGATTTGAAGCCTTTTACAAGATGAGCAATTTGCGAACATTCTTTGCATTACCCTGTACTACACGGCCACATAATTACATATCTATTAAAGTGGTGCATGACTTGTTGCCAAAACTGAATCGTTTAAGGGTGCTATCACTAGCTGGGTATAAGTTTCAAGAGTTGCCAAGTTCGATTGGGGCCTTGAAACATTTAAGATATCTTGACTTGTCTTACACAAACATTGAAAGATTACCTGAATCATTGAGTAACCTTTGCAACTTACAGACACTGAAGTTAAATCAGTGTACGAAACTCATGGAGTTGCCCACAGGCATTGGCAATTTAATCAATTTGATGCATCTTGATCTCATTGGTACAGATGCTTTGCAAGAGATGCCACTGGAGATAGCTAATTTGACAAACCTCCAAACATTGTCGAAGTTTATTGTGGGGAAAGGCAATGGCATTGGGATAATTGAGCTGAGGAACTTCCCTCGTCTAGAAGGTCGGCTTCATATTGAAGGTCTACAGAATGTGGTAAATATTCGTGATGCACAACTTGCCGATGTAAAGAAGAAGGAGGGTCTTGATGAACTGGCGTTGGCATGGACTTATGAATTAAATGGGTCACAGAATGAAGAGGATGAATTAGAACTCATGAGCTTGCTACAACCTCATAAAAATCTGGCAACGCTTTCAGTTATGTTTTATGGCGGTAATAAATTTCCATTGTGGATAGGAGATTCCACATTCACAAATATGGTGGATATAAAGCTTTACAATTGTCGGAAGATTACTGTGCTACCACCACTCGGGAGACTACCTAAACTTAGAAATCTGAGCATATCGGGTATGGGCAGAGTGAAAGAAGTGAGTGTTGAATTTTATGGGGATAATTCTTCTACTATTGAGACTTTTCCTTCTTTGGAGACTCTAAAAATCAACAATATGCCGGAGTGGAAGCAATGGGCTTGGTCCAATAGTGTCGATGAAGACATTGCAGGAAGTTTCCCTAAACTGTGTGAGCTTTCCTTGAGAAATTGTCCTAAGTTGGCCGGGAAACTGCCCAGCTGCTTTCCTTCCCTCAAAACACTGAAAGTTGAAGAATGTCAAGAGATGATTCTCAGAAGTGTGCCTGATCTGATCTCCCTCACAACGTTAAAAATTAGGAGAATTCCAGGGCTTGCAAGTTTACATGAAGTGGTTACACAGGCATTAGTGGCACTTGAATATCTGGAAATCTGTGATTGTGATCAACTGATGTACTTGTGGGAAGATTCAACTAATTTAGACAAACTTGCTTATCTGGACCATTTACAGATCACAAGCTGTAAGGAGCTTGTGTCATTGGTAGAGGGAGAAGAAGGGCATTTGCCTTGCAATCTTCAAGTACTGACAATACACAATTGTGAAAATTTTGAGAATCTGCCGAAAGGGTTGCCCAGCCTCACATCTCTCAGATATTTGAATATCTTTGATTGCCCAAAACTTGTGTCCTTTCCAGGAAAAAGTTTACCTTGCAGTCTTAAAAATCTTAATATCAGGTTTTGCGATTCTCTGGAGTCTCTGCCTGAGGGCATTATGCATGATAGTAATGCTATCAACGAGATACTTCATCTTGGGTTTTTGAGTATCACAAAATGTCCATCTCTTACATCCCTTCCAACTGGTGAATTTCCTCACTCGGTCAAGAGCATTGAATTTTGCTATTGGACGACACAACTATTAGAATCGCTCCATGACAGCTTCTCGCATCTTACTGAATTAGAAATAGTTAGCTGTCCCATGTTAGAGTCTTTTCCTGAAAGTATTACTAGCATCCCGAATCTTCGCTTATTTACCATACGGGATTGTGCGAATTTGAGATCGCTACCCAATGAGATGCAAAATCTCATATCTCTTCGATATTTAAATATATCTGGTTGTGGAGGTTTGGTGTCCTTAACAGATGGGGGTTTACCCCCAAACCTAATTGATCTCGTAATTTGGTACTGCAAGAATATGAAACAGCCAATGTTGGAGTGGGGACTCAATAGACTCACCTTTCTTACAAATTTCACAATCGTCGGTGCAAGTCAAAGTACAGATATTGCTTCCTTCCCAGATGAAGAGGGCCAACTGCTTCCATCTTCCTTGACCGATCTTTCTATGCGAGGTTTTAAAAATCTGAAATCCATATCGAGGAGCATTCACAACCTAAACTTTCTTTGTCGTTTAGAGATTGGTTATTGCCCTAAACTGCGATCCTTGCCAAAGAATGGCCTTCCCGCCACACTTGAAGACTTAACTCTCATGGGTTGTCCCCTTATGAAGAAACGTTGCACAAAAGAGAAAGGAGATTATTGGCGCTTCATCGCCAATATCCCCTACTCTGCAATCCTATAAACAATGATTAGAGTATGAAGGCATTCCACAAATAAGGTGTTACACTTTTCCTCTTTGACTTCCAGCTTATATTGGATATGATATACAACAATTTTAACCTCAAAGAAAAAAAAAATTATATTATGTTATAATTTTTGAATCATATAATGTTCTGAGCCCTGCCTTGTCAAGAATATATTTGAGAGATTTTTATTGTAATGTGGACTTACTGGAAAACTTTCAGAATTATAGTTATTGCTTGGTTATGTTTCTGTCTGCTTGATGTTTCCTAGTCCCCAAGTCTTAGCTATAGTTTGTTTTGGCTTATTGGCTTCTGCTATTTGATAATCAAGCAGTTGTGTATTCTTTTGATTTATATGGATTTTTTTTTTTTTAATTCATCTCGATTTGATGACTTGGTGGTTAAAGATACATTATTGAGATTACAAAAGCTTTTTGAAATTCATCATCTGTTGCTGATTAACAATGCATACATCGTATTGATTTCATCTGTTACATTGGATTATAGATGATATTTGTTATGCTGTATTGTTCTCATCACAGTAATGGATACGTAGATGTTTAATGATGGTAGCTTATGTTCTCCCCCCCACATATTTATGATGTCGTTTTATTGTGTACTGAAATTTGGTGCAAATTATTCAATTAATTCTTCAGGTTTGCACATATTTGAGACTTGTGAATCTTTTGATCAGCTATGGATGTCTTCCAGCATAAGCTATTTGGGTTTTACACTGAAATCTGGATCATTGCTGAATGCTGATGCTTGCTAGCAGTAGTCAATGGTGTTACGTATAGGTAGGGCACTAAAGAGAATGATCCCTTCAAGAGTGAGAGAAATTTTCACTGTTGATTCATTTATTTTTCTATATAACCTTCTGATTAAGTTAAATATACATGAAAGAGGTTTAAATCTTCAAATCAACAATATGAATTATGAACTGTCTCTGCCACTTCAATAAACAGGGGAACCTGCCTGAGCTTCTTGGTAGACAGATTTAGGACTCTAAAGAAGAGGAAGGTGGGCATTTAGAACAGCCTGAGCTTGAGCACATGGAGAAGATGAGGCCAGGTCCTAACCCAACTCCTGAATTGCCTCTAATGAGGACTAAAAGAACAAAGTTGGATTTTTTATCAATTGTTGCTTGATTCTCAAGACCAAAGATAAACAAGGTTTCCATCTGAGGGGTAGAGTTGAGACAGAACTCTGCATTTTGCAAAATGTAATTTCTGTTAAATCCATCTACTTAATTTAACTTTTACTCTTTCATGCTCAAGGATATTAGGTTTTGATTCTTCTTTTGTTCAAATGTTCCCGTAAAAATTATGTATATGTCATATCAAACAGAAACCAGGATGCATTCATTAAAAATGAAAGTTTTCCCCCCTTTCTGGGAATCAAGTTCAAAGCCAAAATTCTTGTCTTAACTATAACTTGGAGGTATGCATGTGTGCGTGTGGGTGCTCCATTGCAAACATTGATTTTTGTGTATTACATCACATTTTTGTGCTTACTATATGTGATAATCACTTCCATTGTTATAAGTGCAACATTCTTGATTGAATTTTAAGGACCTTAAAACTATTAGGTCTTGTTATTTCGTTTTGGATCATGAGATGTCATCTATTTTTTAAGTATTATGTTTGTCAAGTATGGCAAAATCTACACATCTGGTTTGTTTGACAATTTATGTTTTCCCAGTATTGGTCTATGCTCATGCTTCTATATTTAGTCCATGGTGCTACTAGGCGGTCATGATATTGGAGTTCTAAATTGTATTGTAGGTTTACTCCACGAAGTTGTCATAGCACCCGAAGGGCCTGTGTGCTATTGTTCTTAGTGCCTTGGTGAAATTTGGCATTAAGTAGGCATTAACTTGTTTCTGATGCTTGCTATTACTTCTCTTTTTTCTCTCTGTCTGAGAGGTAAAATTCTGAACATTTCATATCCAGTGAACTTTAGTTTATTGATTTGTGTTGGTTGCAGTACATCTAACTAAAGTTGAAAGCAAAAGAAGCAACATCTGACCCAACATTAAGGTGTGCATGGATTCATGGACAAATATTTATTTACTATTATTCCATTGAGTTTCTTTGCATTGATAGATTATACGTTGTTTGCAATTGCAAAGGAGCAATGCAGGTAAATTCCAGAGTTCTTTAACCATGGTCCGTGGGTAAAATCTATTCATGTGGAGGTTTGTCCTTTTTTCTCTCTTTAGATGGTTCGCTTGTGTTACAAAGGAATAAATATAAAGAGAAAATAAATGCTGATTTTCACTGTAATTTATTCTAGTATCAATTTTATAGAAACTGGTATATATTTTTTGTGCAGGCAAATATCTTATTTGCGGGAAGAGAAATTTCACCATACAGTCTTGATCCTAGTTCCATCATTGTTAGACATGAAGTAACTCCTTTACGGCCTCTGAGTCGCATCATAGAGGCAATGACAAAAGGCAGTTGCATTACGGTTGTGAAGTTATATGATCGAGTTGATCCGTATTAAAACCTGGAGTCCCAATACTTCTCAGTATGCTCAATGATTCAAAGCCTTTGTAATATCTCCACTAGCGACTTTGGGAGTTCAGAGATTTCGGCATTTGGCATTCATTTTCCTGTTGGGTTGTGTCATGATCTTTTAAGGCTTGTATTTTGAGTCTCCATGTAAATCTATCATATCTACTGTTTTCCACGGTGTAGGCAAGTTCTTTTTATCAAAAATGTATTCACTAGCCAGTGTCCAATTCATGCACATGCACTCCTCCAGAAATTGAAATGGCCTTCCGAGCATTTCTGTTGCATGCTCACTTAAATAACAGAGCTTTTGTTTCTGAAAAAAATCAATTTGGTTATCTGTAATTTCGTGCAATATTGGAAGACGAAGGAAGAGAAAAATTATTGCACTGTACATACCTAATGATTCTAGAAGATTTCCTGCGGTGCACATTTGACGACAGCTTCTGGATCAACGAAACATTAAGGAAAGAATAGAAAAGAATAGATCAAATTAGTTTGGGAGTTCATTGAGGGTTGATTATTGAAATCATTAATTGGGAGAGCTTATGAATAATCATTCATGGTATCTGTTTGGACCATGGCAAAGATTATCAGTTGTAGATTTTTGAGCTGCAAACAAGTTCAAGAAAACAACATGAAATGGAACATTGTTAAAATTATTTAAGACATGACGGTTAGATCACTAGAGGGCAAATACGTTTGGAAGGTAGATAGCATGGAGATGGTGGCACATTGAATTTCGTTATAATTTTTCTTAGCTTGATTATTTGCCAAAAAGATAAAGAGTATAAGCTTTGATAAATAATTCCTTAGCAAATACAATAGGACTTATAATTTATTTACCCTTCATTTGATTACAGAAACTGAGATAATTGCAACATTGAGACCCAGCAGAAAAAAATAAATAAATAAATTACTTAACTGTCTTTAACGGAGCTCATCAATGCTCTGCAAGCTGTTGAGAGTGGGCTAGAAAATGGAGAGGAATGCACTACAGAGGGAGCATTTCTTGCAAGTCAAAAAGGAAGAGTTTCTTCGAGTGGTGGACGAAGAAAGCAAAATGCTGAAAAAAACAAATATGGAAGGAAAGGCACATACCCTACTTGTGGTATTTGCAAGAAAACAAATCACTTGGAAGAAGATTGTTGGGCAAATACTCGATGTGATTTTTGTAAAACATATGGTCATATTGACAAAGTCTGCAAACTAAAGAAAAATCGAGTGCAGCAACCTCCCCCTGAGTAAGTTAACATAGCAGAAAATCAAATTCAGCTTGATGATCATCTGTTTATGGTGTCTCAGGTTTCTCATCAAAAGAAAAGTCAAGTTTGGTTCGTGGATAGTGGTTGTACATGTCATATGGCTAAGGATGTGACTCTTTTCATTTCTTTGGACAAAAATTTCAGAACTGAAGTTAAGTTAAGCAATGGAGATGTTGCTCAAGTTGAAGGTAAAGGTTCAATTGCTGTTCAAACAAAACACGGTATGAAATTAATTTCTAATGTGTTATTTATTCCATGTTTGCTCAAAGTTTGCTAAGCGTGGCACAAATGCTAGAAAAAGGTTATTCTTTGGTGTCTAGAAATAGTCATTGTACTATTCTTTATCAAAATGACTGAAATAGCTTGTGTCAAGATGATAGATAAGAGTTTTTTGTTAATCTTGGATTCTAGAAATCAAAATGTTGCTGATATTAAACTTGATGATGGGAAAACAAATCAAAAGAATGGAAATCAAGAGTTGATTCAAAGAATCAAGTCTCAGGAGCTGTTCCTGATTCAGAAATTGAATATTCTTCTCATTCATATGTTCCTGGATATGAACGCTTGCAAGAAAAAAGCAACTTTGTGATCCATGTGTATAAGAGTTGTGACAAGGCTTCAAAAACCAGAGTTTGGATGAAACTTTTAAAAGAAATGTTCTCAAATACAATAAAAAACAAGAATAAGATGAGCCTCTGGAAGTCTGAAGATTATAATTGCTGGTATGCAGGTCAAGGTTTTGTTCAAGACGTGGATTGAAACATTGAAGAAAAATCTTGGTGTTTCCAGCAAAAGCATCAAGGAAGAGTGTTAAGATTGATATTTTTGCTGTCAAGATTAGAAAATTCATTTTGTTACTTTTGAAATGTAATGATGTAATTTATTACTTTTGAAATGTAATGATGTAATCTCAATCTAGCATATTGAGTAGTCATAGTTACTTGAAGTTTCAATTAGCTAAATGCACCATACTTGTTAGGTAAAAGATAGTAAGTTAAGGGAGTTCAAGGTATGGTGCAGTGTCCTTATTTTGCTTTTCCATAGATCAGAAAGAGTCTTTGAGGTTGATGATAAGGTTTAACCTCATGTTGCAGCCCTATAGACAAGTCTCAGTGGCTGAAAGAGAGTGTCTTAAGCTTTCTGCCAAGTATTATGGCCCTTTTCCCATTGTTGCTAAGGTAGGAAAAGTGGCTTACAAGTTGCAATTACCAGATGCTTGCTCCATTCATCCCATTTTTCATGTTTCTTTACTTAAGAAATACACGGGTAATAGTCAACTGGTGCAATCATCTATTCCTTCTTCCATTGATGCTACTCCAGTTGTTGCTAATCCTCAATGCATCTTAGGATCGAGGACAATTAAGAAGCGTAATAAACATGTTCCTCAGTGTTTGGTTCAATGGCAGCACCTACCACCAGAAGATGCAACTTGGGAAGACCAGAATTTTCTGAAGAATCAATTTCCATCTTTTATCCTTGAGGACAAGGATGCCCTTCAAGGGAGGGTATTGTCACGACTGTTACTAATTCATCAATTATGAATTAGTTATAGTTGTTAGCCTTAGTAACTGATGTAATTACTCAATTGCTTAGTTGTATAATTCAGTTACAAATTGGGTACAAAATGGTTATAGTTGTCATACTTAACCAATATAAAATAGGGAAAGCAATTGTATATGGGGTTCGAATTTCTTTAATAAAGATTCCTCTCTCTCTCTATCCTAAGCCTCTCTTTCTCTATCCTAAGCCGCTCTTTCTCTCTCTTCTTCTTTCCTCTCTATTCCTTTCTTTCTTCTTCTTCTGTTCCATTAGTTTCTCAGTTGTGAATATGACCAACATTCATAACATATTGATTGTTCTGTCTGTATTTTTCAATCAATCCAATATCATATCAATCATATGGATTTTGAAGTTAAGGTTTATTTTGTCGTAAATCCTTGGAAAGAAAAAACAGAAAATAATATAAGAAACTAGAATTGTGAAATCTCTTTAACTGCACCTCCTTTTCCATTTAATAAGCCATAATTTTGCATGTTCAGGTTCCACTTAAACAAGTGAAGGTTTTGGTCAATCCATATTTACAGGTTCAACTTCAGCTAGTCTCTTGGAAAACTCATTGATTCTAGTTTTAATTGAGGCGTCCTCTTAAGGCGTCTTTAATTTGATACAGTATCATTAATTAGGATGGGTTTGGCCAAGTTTGAGACCATAACATATTGGCAAAGATCACTGAAGAGGAGGTATCTAGTCATGGAATTCATGTGGTAGGATTTTTGGTTCCTATTAATTAATTACCACATTCAGTAAACTTCATATGCTTAAAAAAGATATTGTGGCCTTACTATACAGCTTTAGTTTAATTTCAAGAAAAAACCATGTACTGTTCACATTTAGCATGATGATTTCAACTAGTTAGAACACACCATTTGTCTCCTTTTTCAGATCCTCAAACATTTACTTTGATAAGAAGCTTATCAAGATTGATGTCTACAGTTTATATCTATTTTTGTCAACCTAACCTGCTTTGATTGCTCTCTTATGAGCAAAGGAGATGTTAGAGGACCTTAGATTGCTGTTTTGTTCTGTCATGCTGTGTGATCGATAGAGGGCCTTGGATTTTTTTTTTGCACTGCCATACATAATGTGAAATAATAATGCTTTGGTTTATTAGAGGGCCTTAGTCATGGAATTCATGTTGAAGCCCGTGAACTTGTAATTAGTTCTCACTTTTCTTCTCCGTTATTCTTTTCCCCGCAATATGTTTTTCCAGCTAGTTATGTGGTTTGCTTATATGTTTCACCGGAACTATTGTTGTGGTTAACAAATTCTTTGGTCTAGCAAAAATCCTACATATAAATAAGTATTATCTGATGACTCTGATCTGTTTCTGTTTCAGAGACTACTTCTATCTTACTTTCTCTTGAATTTCCTGTCCTTTTTCGTTAAACTTTCACGTAAGGTGATGGATTAGTATAAGGCTGTTCTTGGATTGGCAGGGTCAGATTTCTTTTGAATTTCTTAACCAGTACGACAATTTCGGATTGGCAATGAAATTGACAAATTCCTTTTGTCAGAGAATAGGTTGTTTCCATTTAATTATCTAAACCTTTAATTTCAGCCTTTCAGAAGCAAGATCTCCAAACAAATTAAAAAGAAAAAATCTAACTTTTATCTACCCCATCATGAAGAACACAAACTACTCTCTGATTAGTTATACTATTAGCATGAAAGGTTAGAGACAGAGAGAGAAGCAAAGGGACTTTAGCAAGAGGCATTGGCTTTTGACCAAGCGACCTTGAATGCATTGATATCACCTCCTTTCCTTGAATCCCAATCTAATCTCATATTTCAGATTATTTCTTGGCTCAACATTAACAAAAATACAAAGAAAATAAAAACTGGTGACAGACTAAAAGAGAGTACATAGGACATCACCTCAAATATAAAGTCAGGCAAGAAAGGAAACAGGCAAAATCCCGTCAAGACTTCTTTCTCTGTCACCCTGCCAAACTCACAACAATCACTTTCTGCCAAAAAAGCAAATTTTTCCGAGGCTTACAAAATCATGAGACTGTGAAAAAAATACAATCAGTTGAGGGTGTAATATATTAGCATCTAACAATATCACCATTTACACTTACTAACACCATCAGTTGGATTGGGCTTCATTGATTCAAGAAACTTCAATCTGAAAACGAACTGATTTTTTGGTTTGGCTAGAACTTGCAACTGAAAGTGATCATTTCAACCAAGATTTTGTTCAGGTGAGTATCAGCATTTTGCGCAAGTATAGTGGGCCACTTGATATTTGGTTGTCCATGTTATTAACTTCAAAATACAGTAACAGAGTGATGCATTGCTTGGTAAATGAGCATCCTCTAAAGAGGTTCCATGCAATGGCTGAACACTCAAGCCAATGGATTTGGTATGTATGCTTATACCAATTACTATGAAGTAAAAGGATGAGGCTAATTGCCCATGTTTATTTTAAGCTTTTTTTTTTTTTTAATTAACTTACATATTAATCAAAATTAAATTTTTTTAAATAAATTCAAAAATTTATTTCCATACTCGACATAAACATTAAGGCATTATCTCTTGGATGCGAATTCTAAAATTAAACCCTAATTGATAAAAAAAAAAAAAAAAAAAAAAAATTTTGCCAATTAAATAAATCATTGAGATTATTAAGCTAAATTTTTAATTAATAATGAATATATTTTAAAATTATACCATTAAAATAAAAATAATTATTTTATTAACTAATTTTTTTATTAAATTACAACTCAAAATTTTTATCTTTTCAAAGACAATTTTGATATTAACAATAATAAATCAGTAATTAAATATTTATCCCGTAATAATTTTAAAATTAAAAATTAAAGTTCTATTTACTCTTTTTTTTTTATTATTATTATTGATAGATTCAAGCCTATTTATTTAATTTTTCCATCAAAGGGGTCAAACTTCCATTATTCAATTCCCATGCACAAAGACTACTCTCACTGACGTAGGAAAAGAGTAACCATGCCAATTATCTAAAATAATCCAAGCGCGTTTTCACCTCCAAGGACTTTCTTTTGAGTTGTTATTTATACTTTCATTTTGGTCATTTTTCCACATACAAAAACAAAATATTATTTCTCTTTCTTGAGATCATTTTCTAGGAATTTGCCTTCTATAAAATTAAATTTCAATCTCAAGCATAGCATTTAACTGATTGTGATAAGGATAACTCTAATTTTGGGTTAATTTTCCAAGATTGTAAACTCTTATTGAGTTAAATCTGTCATGCACACATAGTGTTTGTTAAAAGGCCTGCAAATTTTGTAGCTCATAGCCTAGCAAGAGCTGCGAATTCTGTGCTTGGCTGTGGTGAGTGGTCTTTGGCTCCACCTGACTTTATTACTGATGTATTACTTGGTGATTGTTCTTCTTAATGAAGTTTTAAAAAAAAAAAAAAAAAAATTGAAGTATTTGATTTATTTTACACTCTAACTCTTTCCAACCACTCTTTTTGACCGTTTTAGCCTTTCTCTATATATCGCCATTCAATTTTGTGTTTAGTATAGAAAACCACCAGTGGGTCCAACCAAAACAAATCCATAATCTACACTTAGAAAAGGTGGAATTTTTTTTTTTTCTTGTTTTTTATAGAATTTTTTCTTCAGTTGTACGTTCTTGAACTCAGAGAAATTTTTTTGCTAGAATTTTGATCATTTTCTGTGATGGAAATTGCAACTACTGTTGGAGGTGCTCTTCTAGCTCCTGCATTTGAGGCTTTGTTGAATCAGTTGGCCACCCACAACTTGGTCAAGTATGCCCGTGAAAAAGACGTCCTGACGGAACTCAACAACTGGAAGGAGAAGTTGCAGAGAATTTATGTTGTGCTTGAGGATGCAGAGGAGAAGCAGAGTACGAACAGGTCAGTGGAGATGTGGTTAAGCCAGCTCAGGGATTTGGCTTATGATGTGGAGGACATTCTTGATGAGTTTGACATCCTGGCTAGACAACGCAACTTGGAAGCACAACCTCTGGCTGGTGCTGGTACAAGTAAGTTACGAAAGTTCTTCCGGGGCCTGAATCTAAATTCTGTCAAGTTCAATAATGATATGATTTCCAAGATTAAGTGAATTAGTGCTCGATTAGAGGAGATCACTTCGCAGAAAAATAATCTGGAGTTGAAAGAGATTGATAGAGAGGGAACCAGTAGAGTGAGGGAAAGAATTCCCACAACCTCTATGGTGAAAACAGAAGAGGTTTATGGGAGGGAGGAAGATAAGAAGGTGATTCTTGAACTTTTGAATACTGAATCAAGTAATGGAAGATTCTCTGTGATTCCTATAGTTGGGTTGGGTGGCCTTGGCAAAACAACTCTTGCTCAGCTCGTCTTTGATGAAGTCCAAAAGGAGTTTGATTTGACAGCGTGGGTCTCAGTTGGCGATGATTTTGACATTTTCAGAATTACCAAGACAATTCTCCAGTGGTTTCGTGGAGATTTTGGTGCCAAAGATTTGAGTTTGCTTCAACAAAATTTGAAGGAAAGACTCTCTGAGAAGAAATTTTTAATTGTCCTAGATGATGTTTGGAATGAAAAGTATGAAGATTGGACTGTCCTTCGTCGCCCCTTTGAATATGGAGCAAAAGGAAGTAGAATTATTGTCACAACTCGCAATCATAGTATTTCACATATGATGGGTACTGTTCAGGGTTATCCTCTTAAAGAGTTGATGTTTGATGATTGCCTGTCAGTGTTTGCTCAACATGCTCTGGAAGCAACAGATTTTGATAAGCACTCGGATCTCAAAACAATCGGTAAAAAAATTGTTGAAAGGTGTCAAGGATTCCCTTTGGCAGCTAAAGCTATAGGAGGTCTCCTACGACGTGAACTTAATCCTAGAGTGTGGGAAATTGTCCTAAATAGTGCCATTTGGGAGGAGAAAAGTGGCATTCTTCCAGCATTGAGGTTGGGCTACCAACAGCTTCCTTCTCATTTGAAACGATGCTTTGCTTATTGTGCCATTTTTCCAAAAGATTATGAATTCGATGAGTATGAGTTGGTTTTGCAATGGATGGCAGAGGGATTTCTGCAGCACTCGGGGGAAATGCACCAGATGGAAGACTTGGGTCATGTCTATTTTCAGGATTTATTATTGAGATCTTTTTTTCAACAGTCTACTAGCAGCAAATCTCGATATGTAATGCATGACCTTATCCATGACCTAGCTCAATCTGTTAGCGGAGAAGTATGCCTCATTTTGGATGATAAGTTGAAGGGCACAGAATCATTTACAAAAGTTCGCCATTCAGCATTCACTTGTCACGAGTATGAGATCTGCCAAAGATTTGAAGCCTCTTACAAGATGAGCAATTTACGAACATTCTTAGCATTACATCGTTCTACATGGCAATATAATCACATATCTATTAAAGTGGTGCATGACTTGGTGCCAAAACTGAAACGTTTAAGGGTGCTATCACTAGCTGGGTATCATTTTCAAGAGTTGCCAAGTTCGATTGGGGCCTTGAAACATTTACGATATCTTGACTTGTCTTACACAAACATTGAAAGATTACCTAAATCATTGAGTAATCTTTGCAACTTACAGACACTGAAGTTAAACCAGTGTATGGAACTAATGGAGTTGCCCACAGGCATTGGCAATTTAATCAATTTGATGCATCTTGATCTCATTGGTACAGATGCTTTGCAAGAGATGCCACCGGAGATAGCTAATTTGACAAATCTCCAAACATTGTCAAAGTTTATTGTGGGGAAAGGCAATGGCCTTGGGATAATAGAGCTGATGAACTTCCCTCATCTAGAAGGTCAGCTTCATATTAAAGGTCTACAGAATGTGGTAAATATTCGTGATGCAGAACTTGCAGATGTAAAGAAGGAGGGTCTTGATGAATTGGCGTTGGCATGGACTGGTAATTTGGACGAGTCACGGAGTGAAGAGGATGAATTAGAACTCATGAGCTTGCTACAACCTCATAAAAATCTGGCAACACTTTCAGTTAGGTTTTATGGGGGTAATAAATTCCCATTGTGGATAGGAGATTCCACATTCACAAAAATGGTGCATATAGAGCTCCGCAATTGTCAGAATATTACCGTGCTACCACCACTTGGGAGACTACCCAAACTTAGAAAACTGAGCATATCAGGCATGGGCCAAGTGAAAGAAGTGGGTGCTGAATTTTATGGGGATAATTCTTCTACTATTGAGCCTTTTCCATCTCTGGAGACTCTAAAAATCAAGAATATGCCGGAGTGGGAGAAGTGGGCTCGGTCTAATGGTGTCAGTGAAGACATTGCAGGAAGTTTCCCTTAACTGTGTGAGCTTTCCATGAGAAATTGTCCTAAGTTGGCAGGGAAACTGCCCAGCTGCTTTCCTTCCCTCAAAACACTGCATGTTGAAAAATGTCAAGAGATGATTCTCAGAAGTGTGCCTGATCTGATCTCTCTCACAACTTTAAAAATTAGTGGAATCTCAGGGCTTGCAAATTTACATGAAGTGGTTACACCGTCATTAGTGACACTTGAATATCTGGAGATTGATGATTGTGATCAATTGATGTCCTTGTGGAAAGATTCAACTAATTTAGACAAACTTGCTTGTCTGAGCCATTTAAAGATCTATTTTTGTCAGAAGCTTGTGTCATTGGTGGCGGGAGGAAGAGGGCATTTGCCTTGCAATCTTCAGTTACTGACAATATGTAACTGTAAAAAATTTGAGAATCTGATGAAAGGGCTGCTCAGCCTCACATCTCTCAGATATTTGAGTATCTATGGTTGCCCAAAACTTGTTTCCTTTCCAGCACAAAGTTTACCTTGCAGTCTTAAAAATCTTGTAATCTGGGATTGCGATTCTCTGGAGTCTCTGCCTGAGGGCATCATGCATGATAGTAATGCTATCAATGAGATACTTCATCTTGAGACTTTGCGTGTCATAAAATGTCCATCTCTTACATCCCTTCCAACTGGTGAATTTCCTCATTCGATCAAGAGTCTTGAATTTTCCTATTGGACGGCACAATTATTGGAATCGCTCCATGAAAGGTTCTCGCATCTCACTGAATTAGAAATAAGTAAGTGTCCCCTGTTGGAGTCTTTTCCTGAAAGTGGGTTGAGCATCCCGAATCTGAGCTCATTTACCATAAGAGATTGTGAGAATTTGAGATCGCTACCCAATCAGATGCAAAATCTCAGATCTCTTCTATTTTTATATGTATCTAATTGTGGAGGTTTGGTGTCCTTAACAAATGGAGGTTTACCTCCAAACCTAGTTAGTCTCGGAATTGGGGACTGCAAGAATATGAAACAGCCAATGTTGAAGTGGGGACTCAATAGACTCACCTTTCTTACACATCTCATAATCGTCGGTGCAAGTCCAAGTACAGATATAGCTTCCTTCCCAGATGAAGAGGGCCGACTGCTTCCATCTTCCTTAACCAATCTTTTTATACAAGGTTTTAAAAATCTGAAATCCATATCCAGTAGCATTCACAACCTCACCTCTCTTTATAGTTTACAGATTTTCCATTGCCCTAAACTGCGATCCTTGCCAAAGAAGGGCCTTCCTGCCACTCTTAGAACATTATCTATCACAAATTGTCCCCTTATCAAGAAACGTTGCACAAAAGAGAAAGGAGATTATTCGGGCTTCATCGCCAATATTCCAGAAATAAGGTATTACACCTTTTGCTCTGACTTCCAGCTTATATTCTATCTGATATAAAACAATTTTAACCAAAAAGGAAAAAAAAAAGTATATTATTATGTTATAATTTTTGAATCATGAAATAACTTTCAGAATTATAGTTACTGCTTGATTATGTTTCTATCCCCTTGATGTTTCCTAGTCCCCAAGTCTTAGCTATAGTTTGTTTTGGCTTCTTGGCTTCTGCTATTTGATAATCAAGCAGTTGTGTATTTTTTTGATTTATATGGATGTTCATTTTTTTGAATTCATCTCTTGACTTGATGACTTGGTGGTTAAAGATACATTATTATATTTACATCATCTGTTGCTGATTCACAATCATGCATCTTATTGATTTCGTCTGTTACATTGGATTATATATGATATTTGTTATGCTGTATCCTTCTCATCACAGTAATGGATACATAGATGTTTAATGATGGTAGCTTATATTCTTCTCCCTACATATTTATGATGTCGTTTTATTGTTTACTGAATTTTGGTGCAAATGACTCAATTAATTCTTCAGGTTTGCACGGATTTGAGAGTTTTGAATCTTTTGATCAACTATGGATGTCAGCCAGCATAAGCTATTTGGGTTTTACACTGAAATCTGGATCATTGCTAAATGCTGATGCTTGCTAGCAGTAGTCGATGGTATTGCATAGAGGTAGGGCTCTAAAGAAAATGATCCCTTAAAGAGCGAGAGCAATTTTCACTACTGATTCATTTATTTTTCTATATAACCTTCTGATTAAGTTAAATATACATGAAAGAGGTCTTGTATGACCAAATTGACTATAATTTTACATATTATATAGTATGAGTTTTAAATCTTTAAATCAAAACCATGAATTATTTAACCGTCTTTGCCACTTGAATAAACAGGGGAACCTGCCTGAGCTTTTTGGGGGACAGGTTATCAGGACTCTAAAGAAGAGGCCATTTAGAACAGCCTGAGCTTGAGCACATGCAGAAGATGAGGCCAGTTCCCAGCCCAATTCCTGAATTGTCTCCAATGAGGACTGAAAGAACAAAGTTGGATTTTTTATCAATTATTGCTTAATTCTCAAGACTAGAGATAAATGAGGTTTACATATGAGGGGTAGAGTTGAGACAGAACTCTGTATTTTGCAAAATGCAATTTCTGTTAAATCCACCTACTTAATTTAACTTTTACTCTTTCATGCTCAAGTGTACTAGGTTTTGGTTCTTCTTTTGTTCAAATGTTTCCATAAAAATTATATATATGTCGTATCAAACAGAAACCGGCATGCATCCATTAAAAATGAAAGTTCTCTTCTCTCCCTTTCCTTGGAATCAAGTTCAAAGCCAGAATGTCTTAACCATAACTTGGACGTATGCATATGTTGCCTCGTAAATTGGAGGTATGCATGCGTGCATGTGGGTGCTCCATTGCAATCATTGATTTTTGTGCATCCTTAATATATGTGATGATCACTTCCATAGTTCTAAGTGCGACATTCTTGATTGAATTTTAAGAACCTTAAAACTATTAGGTCTTGTCATTTGGTTTTTGATCATGAGATGGCATCTATTTTTTTTAGGTATTATTTTTGTCAGGTATGGCAAAATGTACACATATGGTTTGTCTGACAATTTATATTTTTCCAGCATTGGTCTATTCTCATGCTTCTATATTTAGTCCATGATGCTACTAGGCGGTCATGATATTGGAGTTCTAAACTGGACTGCAGGTTTACTCCACGGAGTGGTCATAGTACCTGAAGGGCCTGTGTGCTATTGTTCTTGTTATCTTGGTGAAATTTGACATTAAGTATTAAATTGTTCCTGATGCTTGCTATTATTTCTTTTTTTTTTTTTGTTCCTCTGTGTCTGATAAGTAAAATTCTGAACATTTCATATCCAGTGAACTCTAATTTATAGATTTGAGTTGATTGCAATACATCTAACTAAAGTCAAAAACAAAAGAAGCGACATCTGACCCAACATTAAGGTGTGCACTGATTCATGGACAAATATTTATTTACTATTATTCCATTGAATTTCTTTGCATTGATGGATTTTACATTGTTTGCAATTGCAAATGGGCAACACAGGTAAATTCCGGAGTTCTGTAACCATGGTCCATTGATAAAACCTATTCATGTGGAGGTTTGTCCTTTTTTTTTCTCCTTTTTTTAGATGGTTTCCTTATGTTACAAATAAATGAACACAAATAGAAAATAAGTTTTGATTTTCGCTGAATTTAGCATCATTTACTCTAGTATCAACTTCAGAGAAACTGGTATATATTTTTTATGCAGGCAAATATCTTATTCGCAGCAAGAGAAATTTCACCATACATTCTTGATCCTAGTTCCATCATTGTTAGACATCAAGTGACTCCTTTATGGCCTCTGAGTCGCATCATAGAGGCAATGACAAAAGGCAGTTGCATTATGGTTGTGAAGTTATATGATCGAGTTGATCCGGATGAAAACTTGAGTCCCAATACTTTTCAATGTGCTCAATGATTCAAACCCTTTGTAATAACTCAACTATTGACTTTGGGAGTTGAGAGATTTTGGCATTTGGCATTCGTTTTCCTATTGGGTTGTGTCATGATCTTTTAAGGCTTGTATTTTGAGTCTCCATGTATATCTATTATCTTTGAATTTTTGGAAACTTTGAGACTTAACATTCAAATTGTATGCTGAGTGAAAACCTTGCAAACTGAGTGGTATATCTACTGTTTTCCATGTTATAGGCAAGTTCTTTTTATCAAAAATGTATTCACAGGCAGGTGTCTAATCCAATTCATGCACCTGCACTCCTCAAGAAATTGAAATGGCTTTCCAAGCATTACAAAGATTTTTATGCTGCAAACAAGTTGAAGAAAAAAAACATAAAATGGAACATTGTTAAAATTATTTAAAACATGATGGTCAGATAACAAGAGGGCAAGTACGTTTGGAAGGTAGATATAATGGAGATAGTGCCACATCGAAGTTTGTTGTAATTTTTCTTAACTTGATTATTTGCCAAAAAGATAAAAAGTGTAAGCTTTGATAAATAGTTTCTTAGCAAATACAATAGGACTTATCATTTATTTACCCTTTCATTTGATTACAGAAACTGAGATAATTGCAACATTGAGATCCAAAAAGAAAAAAAAATTAAGGCAACCCAGCTTGTCAAAACTCCTCCCCTCCACTTTCAGGACAGCGAAGCTAATACCTCGCTTTGGTTACACACTCAATGTGAAGTAGTTCTTTCACCAAGCTTTAAACTCTTCTATTATAGTCAAAACAGTAATGTAGTTACGAACAAACCTCTATGCTGCAACTTCCATCTCTATTTAGTTCTCTCTCTGAGCCCTGCAGCCGATTGATCCCCTTTCTTTACGGTAAAGGGTTGTTGATAATTCTATAAAATCATAGCTGAAGATTAATTTTCTCAGACATTTTCATGATATCTGAATGAATTCTATCACCTCCAATCTCAGCGCCAGTAGCTCCAGCAGCAACTCTTAATATATCTTCAATAAAAGCAAAATTTCCTAAAATGTCAACATGTGATCCACTCTCTATGCCTCTTCCTTCAAGCAGGCTAGCCGGTGGTTTGTGTCGAAACTCCCTTACGTATGTAGGACTTCCTGATGGGTTGAACCGAGTTCTTCCTCTCCAACCTTTAGCACACATGAAGCCTGCACTTAGTACAGGCACACTTTCATCTCCATCAGCAAAGTACACTCCATTTTTCAGGCAGCTTCCCTTTTCTCCATGAACCAAAGTATCTATCCGAAATGGAATGCTCTTGCACTTATCAGTAGATGATAGCTTGAAAACATACGATCTTTCAGTTGGAATTCCAACACCATATAAGCAGTATATCTCCATATCTGGTGCATCAGGCAACCTGAAACAGAAATTCAACTCTTTAACCTTTAATGTTTCTGATATATAAAGCTAAAATAAGGTATTCAGTCCTTAGATTGAATATTTATTTATTGTTCAAAATCCCAATTCAGACAAATGAAGCAATTCCAAGAGGTTTTTAAATATGAACATCAATTTCCATTTCTATTCTTAAAATTGAAAATGAGTTTCAGTCTTCAGAACTTGCTACTAGAAAACTAAGAAAGAACAGTCATGCTCACATGGTCTCTAAAGGATTAGACCAGTATTTGTAATGATCATATTTAGGATCATCAAGGTTGTCAGCTATTCCATGAGAGAAATGAGCCTCACTACGCTGCATCGTCTTTGGAGCCACAAAACGAAGTAAATCAAAAGCAGTTGCAGCTGTGAAAGCTTTATTTTCTGCAAATTTTCTTATGCTTTCCCTACTTATCTCATCGTATTCGGTCCAAACCTCTCCACATGATGACCCTGAATCCTCATTGGTGTCCACACCTAAAAAGTCCTGTTGACACCTCTTTATCATCATTTTCATTAAATCAAAAAACTATCTTTTCATTAAATCAAAAGACTATCTTAGAAAAATAAAAGCTAAATGACAAGTATCAAGCACAGTTTCTTCAAATTGAGCATAGGTTAGCTGTGTGAAATGCTGCAAGTGGAAATTTTGTTCTGTACTCACTGTGGGCACAGTACTGCTAAGTTCTACCAAATAACTTATGAATTTTCCAGGCGTGAAGTAGTAAAATTTATGGTTTGCATGGTTATTAAGACTATAAGAAGGAATAACCGAATTGAATTTATGAATTTATCCAAGTCGGGCTATGGACCGATAAAGAATTTTTTCCTTCGAAACCCATTAGAAATTAGAAGGTAGTACCTTTAAATTGAAAGAGGGAAGGTGTGAGGATGGTAATTGTGATGCTGCCTTGCCAAAAGAAATTATCCTTCCATAATTAACTGACTCTTTCACTTGGAGATCCCTTTTTGCATCACTACTGTTGTCATTTACAAAGGATTGCAGGGATTTCTTTTTTGACAAAACACAAATTTGCCCTTCCTCAGGAGACCAATCCAGGTTACCCCAGATAGTCTCTCCTCCTTTAGGCACCAATGACATACCTGAGTCCCACGTTCGAGACACTCGCAGAACATGTTCTAGAGTCTGAAGGCCAAGAAGTTCAGATTCCAAAACACCAGCAAACATTGCTCTATCAAATCCATACAAAAGGATCAGTTTTCTTATTCAAATCATTATACCTCAATCAGAACAGAACACCAATTAACATAAGTGAGAGATTGCGAAAACCAACCTGAAAAGTGCAATGTCTTTACCCTCACCAGAGAGTATATTACTAACTGTTTTTGGAACACCAAGAAATGTTGGACCAACATTCATGATTGCTTTTATATGCTTGCTGCACCAACCTGGACCTCCACCGCCTCCCATTGGAGGAGGCATTTCCACCCATTTAAGGAAGTGTAGAAAATAAACAACCCCCATTGAATGGGGAATCACTACCACTTTCTTATAACCATTGGTCACATACATAAGCTCTATTTTACTCTTCAATCTACTAAGTGACTGGTCTCGAATCTGCTTGTTTCGAATTATACATTTCCAAATTCAAATCAGAGACATGGGCAGAAAAAAACCAAAAATCATAACATCCATTTCCAAATTCAAATTTCATCCACTTTCAAAACAGTCATTATTTGCTTGAACTGTTAAAAAAGACTTGAAGAATTTTATTAAGAAATTAGACTGTTACCGATGATCAAAACTGCTGCTGCAACTAATATCCAGATAACATAGACAATTTTGAATTAGATGGTTACAGTAAAAGAATGACAGCTATATACCTCTGTATTCTGAAAAGACAGCCTCCAGTCATAGGCTGCCATATACAGATTCTTCCCTTCATAACCAATTTTCGCCAAATTCTCAATCAGAACAGCCCAGACAAAGTATCCTGGAGCAAAATAATCAGCTGCAGCCAACCCTGGGACTGCACGAACTCGAACGCCAGGTGGATCAAGGCCAGTCTCATTATGCAAAATCAGGTGGTCAAACCAGCATAATGGCCTAGAAATTCCAACACAACTTGCATATGAGTTTACTTAATCAAATCAATGTATCAACTCATGAATAGAGCAAATGGCATTGTAAAGTCATGCAAGAACTATCTCATAGAGTAAAGATAGGGCATCCAACAAATTTCTATGGAAGTTCATTAGTACAATTAATCCAAATGCTAACATCTGAGATTGAACAAGATTAAAATTCAAATTCAATAATTGTGGCCTATACAAAAATGTTAATATAATTCAAATTTACATTAAAAAAAAAAAACTTGATTGCTTTTAAAATTCTTATTACCTATCTATTCTATTACTATTTTAAATTCTAAAATCATTTTCGTATTTTTTGTTAAAAAAAATTTTTGTTCAAATTTATTTCAAATTATTCTGTTAAATTGCTTATAAATTTTATACTTCTTATATTATATAATATTGATTTAATTATTTCTGATCCAATCTCTGGTTCAACACCCCGTTTAAATATCTAACCTGTGACCTTCTACCTATTCGAAGGCAGGCCGGGTTTTAAAACATTGATAATACCCTTTAGAGTTCACACCCCATTCAAAATGAAACATTAACTGACTAAAATGTGTAATTAAGGGCTTAAAATCCAGAACAATTTCACTGTAAATTTACATATCTAATTCAATTAAAAACATATGTATATTTAACATAACACAGAAAAATTCAATCACACCTTTTGAACAACTCAGTGAAAGTACCACCCCAAAGTCTCTTTCTAAAAAGACCTTCTGCACATGGCTTGCCCTCCCAGAGCTCTAGCCCACCAGTAATAATGCCAGGGACCAAAACCACTGGATGTTGTGCAGTCAAGCCTTCACGTTTAAGCCTTGCACCAGGTGATTCAGGAACTTGAAAGCCAGGCAATGAGGCTGGCAAACAGTGATACAAGAACAATAGAAGCCACCAAATAGTGCACATATACCCAATTATCCAACAACAATAGTCTATGCAACTCCATTCTCTGGGCTTTCTTTTAGTCCTTTTCTTGTTAATTTCCAAGGCATTTTTGGTATCAGGGGTAACTATTTCTTCTTTCTTCTCACATTTTTGGGATTCAAATGATTGAAATCTCACAGGCTCTACATAGCATGGCTTTCGAAACCAAAGAATTAAAGCCATGGAAGATGAAAAACAATTTTCTAATTTTCCACCAATAACAGCAACAATATTAAGAACAACCCATCCCAAGAAAATGGAAAACAAATAGATAAGGAGAGTCTTAGTAATGAAATTATATTGCAAATCAAGAAATTAGTTCAATTTAAATAACAGAAACAAGAACGACTCTTTTCAAGTAAATTTGAAACAAAGAGATAAACAGTGTTTTGACAATGAATTATATTGCAAAACAAGAAAATTTTAAATTATTGTGATTAATTCAATTTAAATAACAAAAACAAGAAACACATTTCAAGTAGATGAAAAACAGAGAGATAAACAGAGTCTTGATGGTGAACTATACTGCAAAAAAAAAACTTTATTAGTTTGGAATTAACTCAATTTAAAGAACAGAAACAAGAAAAACCCATTAAACTAAGAGCAAGAAAAAGAACAACCCAATGAGGGAAATATGATAAGACAGCTAGATGAAGAGAAAGAGCTACAATGGTGAATTATAGTGCAAAGAATGTTATGGGCTTCAAGTAACCGTTACAGAAAATGCAAAATCATGTGGGGAAGAAGATGGGACATATGAGGTGTTTGTGGAGGCACCAGCAACCAACACTCTATAACTAAAGCAATAAAGAGAGGGAGACACACGAAAAGCTTTAAATTTTAGCTTATTCTGTCAAAAATATTTGGAACTAAACGGATTTTATTTTATACACCTAACCATACATATTTGATGATTTTCCATGACTCTGTCTTTTTGGCTTCTGTGCATCAGTATATGCAATTAATAGTTAATATGTTTCTTTAAATGAGCTTGCTTCGGGTTCTTTGTTCTGTTTTTCACAATTTCACGTGCTTGTCTTTCTCTCTGCTAAAAACCAAGAAAAAGGAAGAGATGGCAGAGATTGAAAGGGAAAGGCAAGCAAATTGCTAAAAAAAAAATTCTGGGTTTTGTTAGAAATGGACTAATGACAGAGATAAAAAGAAGATATGTGTTTGTGGTGCCTCAATCATGAGAAGAGAGCACACATTACTAAGAACACAGAAACCCAAATTTTCTACATGAACAAGAACAAGAAGATGGTGGCTTTTGGACCTGATTGTGAGTGCAAAACTTTCGAAAAAACAGATGAATTTATATACATTTTTTTTTTTTTTTTGTGTGCGTGTATAGAGAGAGAGAGAGAGAGAGAGAAAGAGCGAGAGAGAGAGAGAGAGAGAGCATGATTGACATTTGATGGGCATATGATCACATTCTCCTCTGTTCTGTTATACTCTCTGGCAGAGTCTAGCAGCTTAGTTTTTACTTTTTACTTTCTAGAGTCTTTAATTTTTTTTTTTTTTTTTTTGGTGGAAAACATTTTAGAGTCTTTAAATTCTCCAGTGTTTTCTTTAGGGTTTTTTACCATTTTGTGTTGTTTGGATTTTTACCATTTTTTGTTGTTTAAGGAAAATATTTATCGACTTGGGATGAAAAATTAAAAAATTTTATTTTATGTACTTTTTGAAAATAATTCTAATCTTAAATATTTTTTACCAGTTTTAATAAAAAAAATATTCATCTGCTGATTAAGTAAATGAATATTTTTTTGTATTATATATATATATGTGTGTATATGCACATGCGCGCACATACGCACACGCATGCTCGCATGTGTGTTGTTAGCCTCATTTCAAAAGCAAGCAAACCCAACAAAGCAAATAATAATTGGGTTAGGGATAAATAACATGAGAATATAGTAATTATTAATTAATTAATTAATTTTCACCAAGGCCAATACCCACTCGGTCAGAATTTTCTTTTTTTTTTTTTTTATGCCAAATGGTCAGAATTTTCTTTCAAGTTATCATGATGTTACCACCTTCCACAAGTAGCAATATTCATGGTGATTATGGAATGGTTGTGCAAGTGAACAAAATGGAATTGGAAGGGAAAATGAGAGATAGGTACTATTCATGGTGAGTAGGATAAGAGTGAGGCTTGGAGAAGTGATTCATGTGGATGATATAATTTTTCTTGGTAGTGCCTGCAGAGGGTAGTTAAATGGTTGAGAAAAGCCCAAAAGAGAAGAACCAAGCTTTTTACATCGAACCCATTACTGTCGTTGGTTGTTGAGGAAGATGGAAAATAAGGACTTCCTTGCACCAAGCTTTCACCATGAAACAAAAAAATAAAAAATTGATAGGCTGTTCGCTCTTTGGATTAACACATAATTTTATCCTGTTAGACCATCTCCAATCATCATAAACACTAAAATCTCCAACCATAAATATATTAAAATGTAGTAATTTTTACATCAAAATACAGTAACTATGGTAAATTTATTTCTAACCATTAACTCCATTTTAACATCAAAAAAAATATTTCATCCATATTCTTTTTTTATTAATTCAATCATCTGGTAATTAAACTAAAGATCATGTATTATTGTGTAACTTTACAAATAAAAAATAAAAAAAAAAAAGCATTTGGCGTTGCTACAGTGCCACGTCAATCAACACCAAAATGGATTGAAGAATGGCGCTCGGTTGGACGACAATTTCACGCCAAAATCACTTTTTTCACCAAAATGGCGCGTTGTTGGAACTGGCCCTACAGCAAATAGAGATGTTCCGCCACAAATACATCCCAGCAAAAACAATATTTATATATATATATATATATATACTTAAATTAAAAATTAGTTTTAAAAAAAAACTTAACATGAAAAATAGTTTTTTTTTTTTTGAAATCCAAAAACAGATATTGACATTAGTTCAAACAATCAGTACGAACAATATGTGAATGAGAGCCAGCATGTGAATCAACAAAGGTGATTCATATCAAACTCGAAAGCCAGCATGTAAATGAGAAACTCTTGCTAGTAGGTGAGCAATCTCATTAGTTTGTTTTTTTACAAACATAACTAAAAAACCAAAATTATTACAAAAAAAAAATAAATACAACAACAATTCAAAGAACCTAACTAAAATGAGAAATAGTTTTAAAAAAATCTAAAATGGTAAATATTTTCTAAAAAATACCTAAAAATGATAAAAAGGCTGTTTTCTTTTTTTAAATCTTTTTTTATAAATATATTTATAAATTAGACTTGTGCATTTTAAATTTTTAATTTTACTCTCAAAATATTCTCTATTTTATTTATTTTTTTATTATTAGGCTCTAAAGCTTCGTTTTGTCATACTATTTTGGAAGTGAATGTTACGATTTTAATCTCATTGACAAAATTAATGATAAAAAAAACTTCATTTTGTTATAAGTTAAGTTTATAAACCCTCAAATTAATATTTTTTTAAGAATCTTTAATTGATGCAAATAAAGTACTATTTTTTCAAGATTTCTTTAATGGTAAAAATAAATTGATGAGCAATTATTAACTAATAATTTAAAAATATTGAATGTTTTATTCTGATTTTTCATCAAGAAATTAAAACTATAAAAAAAATAAAAAAAAATAAAAAGAGAAAAGCTTATTTTTATGCCCCTCCCCCAACGCTAAATTCCACCAAGTCAGCCTTATGGCTTTAGGTCTTAACCCATCCCATGCAGAGGCAATAGTATACTGCTTATCTTTTATCAGTGTCCATAGTTCAGTTTCATTATTGATCCCTTCCTGAAGAAGGCAACTGGTATTTCTTACCAAGTCCCATGCCTGCATTACAGCCTCATTGCAAGGATCAGGCAACTGTCATCTTCTCCACACATTTGAAACTAAGGCCCTAGCACCAATGTCTATATCCTGTATGTTAATAGCCGGATAAACATCAATTAATGCACATCCATTTACCCAAAGATCATACCAGACCCTAATACACTTTCCATCACCAATCTGATAGCAAAAATAAGGCTTAAAATAATTCCTAATCTTCACCAAATTACTCCTAAGTTTTTCCATTTTTATTAATTAACATTAACAATATTTGCAATCAATTCATATTTGCTTCTAGTTCATGGTCCTTATGGTTATTTCTGTATTTTTCTGTTGCTGTTTTTTTAATGTCTTGTAGTTCAGGGGGTTTTTCACATAGCATTGGGTTACTTTGTCTCTTTCATATGCATTTGGGTAAGCCTATTGGCTTATATAGGTTGCTCCCAAGATTATATTTTTCCCCTTTATAATATCATCTTAATAAAACTAGGATATTGTCCATGCTTTGCACGGGGCTATTTAAGATTTTTATCAATATATTATTTTATTAAATTAATTACAAATTTTAATTTTAAATATCTCAATTCCATAATTAAAAAATTATAAATATAACTAAAATAATTAATATTCTCATTTAACAAAGTGATCAACAAAATGGTATACTTAACAATATTCTAATTAATCCACAAAAAAAAAATAATATTCTAATTAAAAGCATAAAATAAAATAAATAAATAAAAAAGTGAGATGAATATGTCAATAATATTAAATAATGCATGTACAATAATGAATACTATATTTTTTTATAGATCTTCATTATTATTTTTGAAATTTTAAATATAAATTGTTAAATTTTAAAAATTAATATAATGATATACGTGATCCTCAATTTTACAATTTGTTTATTTAATTGAACGATGATTAAAACCATTTAAAAATTAAAAAAATTAATAGATTATTTAAAAAAAAAAAGGTCTTGAAAAGAGAAATAAATTATTACTAATAAAAAAGTATATTCTAGTTTAATTAAAGTTTCATATTCCAATATTGAGAATGCCTATCTTTTAAATACTCAATAAGAAGAGTTTTGCCATTCTTATAATTTTATTTGGCTCGAGCAAGATATGTCTCACGCCAAAGCATAGAAATATTTGTGGCCACTACTAAAAAAAAAAATATTATATAGTGATTAGGGCCTTTCTTATTTTTATTTTCTTCAATCTATTTTTAGTTCTTCACTTCCTTGGATTTATCGATGAAGATTGGTAAGCACAAGTTAAACGTTTATTATATAGAAAATGGGTCTGCACAGTTTAGAGTTTGTAGTTATTATATCCTTCAATTAATTTATTAATTCAAAACTCTGCCTCTATATATAATTAATACTTTGAGCTGACAACACTAATTTTGCATTATTTGTAAGCACAGTTTTAACATTCATGGGGTTAATTACAAACATCCCTTTTAATTAATTAATTTTACAAGGGGAATTTGATTCGCTTAATTATTCTAATTAATTATTAATCAATCATAAATATTGACAATTAATAATTAAAAAATCAAATATCAACTGTTAGAAATCTTAAATTTTAATATTTCAATTATAATTTTAAATTATTAGTCACTAAATTTTAAAAAATTATTTATTCTAACATGTTTATATAACAAACATTTAAAACTAATAATAAAGGGTTAAGAATTCTAAATATTAATTCTCAACTCTCTATATCCAAATGGATTTAAGTGCAATTTCTCCCCCTTTCATACTTCCTTTTAGTTGTTGAATTTTTTTTTTTTATTTATTTTTTATTGATCAATATGTGATATTCTATTATCAAGAAGTGTACCCACAGCTTCTTATACCAATCTCTCCTATAACACATTACCAATTCTCCTGATATAGATCTACTTGTTATTAATAAATCAATAAGAACATTGTTCATATATAGATTTAGTATGGACCATACATGAATGATAGTTGGAGTCAGCAACTCTCCTATAGGATTCCCATATTTGAATTAAAATTAAGATACTGATTTATGCAAGTTCTTCCTTTTTGAATTACATAGATTCATATCATCTACTTATAAAAACAAAAATCATGCAATAATTTGCATTATTCTTTTTTTTTTTTTAAGAATAATCATTCCATTATTAGATTAATTGATCAATGATAGAATACTTATAATTAAAATACATATAATTAAATTCTTTCCTATGAGATTTAAGATATTTATATTTCTATATATATTAATAAAAAACAAACTAGAAAAAGGTGCTAACATAAATTATTTTTTTTAATTAATTTGTCCTTGCATTTTTTACATAATCGTATCCATTTTTTTAGTTTTTTTTTTCCAATTGATCATATAGATAAGATCTAACTTCTTCTATTGCATTAATATTAATACCCATCAAAACTCTTAACTTAAATTTTCAATATATCCGAAGCCTCATAATATTGAAAAATAAAAAACTCATCAGTATGAAAATTCAAATAAATATGAATTTTTCTGGGTCAATTTTAGGTTTTCATGATGAGATGAGATAATGAAAAGCTTCACCATTGGTTAGATATAGCAGCTACCCAAATTATTATCAATAATGAAATTGATATACAAACCACCTAATTAATTATTAATCATTGATTTCTTTGTCCACCCACAAACGTTTTAGATTCTTTAACTAATTAAAGAGGTATATATTAATGTATTATGAGGTGTTACCTGTAATATTGTATTAGTATAAATGATAATATCTAACCGTGTTTTTATATTTTAAGTAAAATAACTCATCCCTCATAATTTAATATATAAAATAAATTTATGCACTTAATATAGGTAAAAATTTTCTTTAGTTATTAACATCTCTGTTCCATATATATATATATATATATATATATATATATATATATATATATGATTTATTATTCCCATTTTATAAATATTATGTGATAATAATTGATTTATAATAATTCATTCTCAAATTTGTCCTCTTCTCTCTTTTCTTTTGAATAATTGCATACAACTTTTTTCTATATAATGGTCTCTAGGTCTTTATCCTCAACTGTTATATAATAATAATAATACTAATAATAATATTAACAATAATGTCACTGCCAGGAGTATTCATATTTAAAGCGAGCATCAATCAGTTTAGTTTAATTGAAATTGAAAACACTGAAATTTCTAAAAATTTCAAACCCAATCCAACTGAAAAAGCCCTTTAAATTAAATTTTAAACTTTAATTTGGTTCAGCTCTGTTCAGTTGAAAATTGATTTTAATTTTTATATACAAATATATAAATAATGTATAAAATTTATAAAATATAAAATAAAAATAATACTAAAAGTACTAAAAATATATTTAAATATATAATTTCAGCTTTTTATCGGTTTGATTTTCAAATATCTGAAACTGAATGAAAAATTGAAAATCAAAAATTTTCAAAATTCCAAATTGAATCTCAAACTGACTACCTAATAACTGAGCTAAATATGCAATTTCAGTTTAATTCAGAAAATCGGTTAGGTTCGGTTTTTACTCACCCTATTTCATATTCATGGTTAGTTACGATCACTAATTGTTTTATCTTTCACTTAATTGAAATAATATAATTAATCGATGCCTTACAATAAGGTTTATAATTAAGCTTTTATTAAAGCAAATATGCTAGAAATTCATTCTTACATATGATATGAAGTTAATCTGTTAACCTTTTAAAATCCTACTTTAATCCTCAAATGCAGGATTTGCTTGAGAATATTTGGAAATAATTTTCGGTATAGAAAAAGGACTTGGGTTTTTAGAAAAAATAGATATTTCACATATTCTTATACAATGATGAGTCCAAACCTAAGAAAAAAGTATATATAATTTGATTTACAATTGTTTTGATTATAAGAACCATTCGAATATTTTGATGTTGAAATAGTGATTAATTTCAATTTTCTTTTTAGAATATGAATTATGAATAGAGTTGAAAGAGAGTAATATATTTAGAGTCAAATTAACTCAATTATTGAATTTCGTATTGGAGTTCTGAATTTTTTAAATCTAAAATTCTGCTGAATTAATATAAATATTATTACATATCAAATTTATTAAGATTAAATTACAATTGCAAGTGATGAAGATAAATTTTAGATGTATTAAATGAATACAATAAAATTATGTGTGAGTCTTTTTTTTCCTTTTTCGGAGATTATTCATTATTCCTGATGCCATATGTTTACGAGACTAATCTGAATTCGAGATATAATTATACTTAAAGCTCTTACCCTCTTCCAAAGAGTGTGTTTAGGATGTAATTAACGAATATAATAAAATTATATGATGGGTCCATTTGTTGTTACACAAAGCAAAATTGCATGTAGGTCCATTTGTTTGATATTTGTCGAAATTCTTCAGCATAATTATGATAAGTCATATAGATTGAAAAAAATTGCTTAATTATTAGTAATTTTTTATTTTATTATTTTTTTTTGTCAAGGATTTTAATTTTAATTTGATGATATTAAAATTATATCTAAAATTATACTTTTTACGAGTTTAAATCATAAATATAACTTAATTAACTAGAGAAGTTCAATTATGCCTTTTAATTTTCTATTATAAATACTTTTTTTCTGAAATATAAGTTAATAATTTAAGATGTATTTTTAAAATTTCTTCTTTCTCTTATATGGACTGAGAAAAAAAAAATCAAATATTGATAATCTTAACATGCCTATCCAGTTTAAAAAAATATTTCAATGTATAAAATAAAATTATCCCTAATGAACTATTGTTTGGAATCATGCATATGGTTAAACGACAATAAAAGCCAAAACAATATGATCATTAACTTTAGTAATTAATACATGTGGAGCCAAATCAATAAAATGATACTCCTTTTATCGTTATTCCACAAAAATTGTTTCAGTCTAATGATAATGTGAGAGTATTTTATAATATTATTAAAATTAGATAGACTGATCAGTCGAATCAATTAAATTGAGAATCAGCTATTAGTTCAGTTTTTAAATTATAAAAAATTAAATGACTACTAAACTAAAAAAACCAATTTAAATCAGAAAAATTGAAATCGGTCAAATTAAAATTAGTTTAAACAATGTCGTTTTGAGTTTAAATTTTTTTAAAAAAGAAAATTAAAAACAAAGAGATAAAAAGAGATTAATTAATGAATTAAACTAGCCGATTAAACCGATCAGACCGTAAACTAATAAAAAGACCGGTTGAACCTCCTGTTCGATTTTAAAAACATTGTTATTTGAAGAAAAAATATCATAGTTTTGCAATTTGAAGAAAGAATATCATAGTTGTAAATCATTAATGTTAAATGAAATTTTATCAACTAATAAAATAAAGGGAAAACATGTTTTTCTTACAATAAGCATTGACAATGGAATAAATATTTAAAATGGCACTGGTTAGCTCTCGCACTTAATTTTAAAATGAGATTATCTTGTTATAAGCATTCAGAGACACAAAACTCTATTAAACGTGACTGCAGTTTTTCTTACTACAAGTATTGACACTATGCCATTGTAGAGATAATCTCAATTCGACAAATCTCCATTTTTCTCATTATTTTCCCTTTTGAGGGGAAAAATATGAATAGCATTACGAATCCAAAATGGCATTTCTTACCTCAAATTAGTGGACAAAGCCAATTTTCTTCTTCTGCATCATCATCTATTTAGGGTAAATTAACCAACAAATATCATATAATAACCAACTACATAACTCTTAAAAGAGAAATATTTAGAAGATGTGACTCCAAAGCAATGGCGAAGCCACGTTATAGAGAAGGGGCAATTGCCCTCCTTATTTTTTGAAAAAAATCATTTTAATACTAAATTTTTCAAACCAGGTTTACAAAATGACAATTGCCCTCTTAATCTTGCTAAACTTGAGTATTAACCACCTTAATTGAGTCTAACTATTATTAATTTGCCCCCCAATAGTTTATAAACCTAGCTTCATTACTGCTCCGAAGCCAAAAGTCTCCCATCGTGAGCTGTCCAATTGTCAGAAAAATTTAACTGGTGTTTTAACATAATAATAAATAAAAGTTATTTTTTTAAAAGTGAATATCAGGATTCGAATCTCACTAATATTAAATTCTTCGTTCCCAATGTGCAAAATAAATCTTTACAAAAATTTGCCTCCCTATAAACACATAGAATTTGAATAGACCAATCTACATTTTTCTTCTTAATTATAATCATTTGGGGGATTTTTCTTCTTAATACAAAATTAATAATTTTTTTATATGAAAAGTAGTTAGTGTTCTCAATGTAACTATCAGAGCATACCCTCAAGTTTGACATGTGCACATTTGAGATCAGATCATAATTAACAAGATGAGAAGTAAATTCATGTTACCAATTAATTTAATTCTTGAAATTAAATTAAATAAACCTTGTAAAACTTGGAATAATAAGGACTTTGGTTCTACCTTTAAAAATAAAAAATAAAATCAAACACTAATAAAGTTCTCAAACTTTCCACTACATCTAAAGTTAGTCATAGCAAACTAAATAGTGAAATACAAATGAAGACTGGGCTTCAATCTTATTTGAAAGTTTTATTTTAGGGTTAACAAGGAAGGTTAAAGGTTAAAAATGTCAATGTCTCACAAAATTTAAAATATGATTTAATTATTGTATAGAAAAAATATTTTTTCTAACAAGTGCTTTAAGGCACTTATTAAGAATATTTTTTTTTTTTTGAATTAGAAAATAATTATTTCAGATAAAATCTTATTCAAAAGCAGTTATTTTAAATAAAAATAATTAAATTAATTTAAAAATAAATTGAATAATAAAAAAAGGATATTATATTTAATTACAATAACTATCATCCCTAATGTCATATCAAAATTCTCACTTTTGGTCAATCTAATTTACTTTTATATCATTTTTATAATAAAAAGACAATTTACAAAATCTTCCTTCATAAGGGATTTCTCAAAATCTCACTTCCCCCTTTCATAAAAAGTTTAGAGAGCCTCTTTTTTAGTAATTTATTTTCCTCTAACACTATCAGCCCATAATAAGGTCCATTAACCATAAATACTAACCGCTATCACCATGGTCTAGAAAAACATTAAAGAAGCTCAACTAACCCACTGGGCTCATCCAGGCAAACACCTGAAATACGTGATGCGGGTCAAGGTCAAATCAGAATTCAGTCAGTACACCAAAATACAGCTATTGCATACATGAAGCAGGCTTGTCTGTACTATTTGATTAACTGACAGATTTAGAAAGTTACATGAACGGTGACTATAATTCGACATGCGCTTAGAGCGAGCGTGGCCTTCAGACTTGTTGTGTCGGTGATATAATCATACTTGATGTGGGGCCATTTCTATGTATACTGCTGCAAAATAAAGACTATTACCACGCGCTTGCTAAGGGTTGTGTACGTTTATGAAAAAAAATTATGAATTTAATATTCTAAGTTTTGGCCGGAAACGGTGTGTTTAAGGCTGATGCTAGGAGGTAAAAAAAATATTTTTAAAATTATTTGATTTTATTAATTAATTTTTATTATTTTTTATAAATTATTTTTTTTAAGTTCTTCCTATTAAAGTATCAACTTAACTATTTTTATATAGGAAAATTATTAAAAATCACTTTTTTTCAAACTTAATTTCAAAAAAGGCCAAATAAATATAATTATTAACAAAGTTAATGTATATAATTTTTTTTTATTTAATTAGGACAAAATATCATAGCAAGATTTGTAAACTAATATTATGGAAATGAAACACATCATTGATTTTAATATTTAGTCATACAATGGTAGAATCATGAGAATTAAGTATGAACCCTAATCCCAAGCTATTTTATAAAACTAATTTTAATTTTTCAATTAATCATTTCAACTTTCTAAGTGTTCTCTTCAAAATGAAATCTTTATAAATTTATCTTTCATTTTTTTACATAATAATTTTAGCCTTCCATCTAAATTTTTTTCATTTCATCCATGTAATCATAATAAATTTATGCTTAAAATATTTTAAGTAAATATAAAATTTAAATTTTATTACAACTCAAAAATATATCTCACTTTCTGACGTCATGATAGATTAAGTTTATATATAAGTTTTTTATTAATTACAGTTTGAGTCATAGACTAATAATTGAAGCTTGTCATCTTATAACTTTAAAAATAAATTGAAATTACTGAACCAAAATTTTTTTTTTTTTATTTAATGAATGAAATGGACTTCACAATAAGTAGTTTTCTTAGTAGCAAAATTCAAATGTGAATGCTTGACAAAGAGCTAAGTGCATATTGAGTTACAAATGAGTTGTATAATTATAGGGTAACTCGTTTTCATGACTAGGCAAAGTTTGTTCATGCAAATAAAAAAATCAAATTCTATTTGATTGAGAGATATATTATGAAAGGGAAAATAAAAAATTATTTATGCTATTATTATATAACTCATTTAAAATTTCAATATATATATATATAATTGATATGTGATTTTTGGATGATGGGTCCTTGTATTTTAAATGTAGAATCACATAAAATTACAATTTATAGCATAAATTACAGGGTGTTTTTAGGTGGACATAAAACAACGACATTTCAATTTTCAAATAATAATGATATATCATCTTGTGGTCCTATTAATTGATATATACATATGTCAATTAATACCCTATTAATTGATATGAACAATCCATACTTGCTCAACATCAAAGTTCTGATTTTAATTTCTTATTCCTAAATATGAACACAGAATATATATTACACATAATTAATTATTATATTTGTGTAAAACAAAATAATTAATATTCAATTATTATATTTGTACCATAATAAGTTCAGTTGATTAAGTGTTACTCTTTATTTTATTAATTATTATATTCAATTATTAAAAATCAAGATTTAGAGAACCATAGTTAGTAAAAAAATTACACATTGCAAATCAAGAAATTGTCTAATAATAAATACATGTGAGCCTTGTGTCATAAATTCATATTTGAATCATCTTCTCCGATATTAAAAAAATTGCGGATTGAATTTTTAAAATTTAATATTTTTAAATTCATATCAATCATCAACATGGTATAAAAGTAGCAATATCAAACACGATGTGATAATACAATATGAATCAAATACGAAATTAGCGTTTTGAGTTAAGATTATTGTATTCATGTCGATTTAGTATTAATCCGATTATAACATAAAAATAATTGTATTGTATTGTATCACAGTGTTTAATCCATTAATATATTTAACCTAATATATATTATGACTTTTAAAGTATGTAAATATAAATATTTCTTATAATCATATTTATAAATTTATATATAATTATATTTTACGTAACAATATAAATTAATAAGGATTAATTTAGTAAATTTGATTTTTTTTAATATTAAAATAAAAAATTAATTAATTTAAAATTTTAAACATATTATTTATTAATTAAATCATGTTTGTATTTAATTTTTGATATTATAAATTAATTGTATTGCATTCTTGTTATACATGTCAGTACAATTCACTAACACAAATTGTCACTCTTAATATAGTTTAATTTTTTTTTTTTACTCCTTCTATTTTTTAATACATTACATTTTTAGTAATTTCATTATAGTTGAGAAATTATTAAATAGATTAAATTATACAAAAAATTATTATTTTAGAAATATTCAAATGACTTTTAATCACGTTAAAAGAGACTTAACATGTACAGTAATTACAATAATAAAAAATAAATATAAAATGAAAAAATTAAAAGTTTTATTAATTTTTAAAATGATAAATAATTTGAAAAAAAAAATCGTAGTAAGGAATGGATGGATGAGCAATCAATGATTAGAAGCGCGTAAAAATGCGCGTGGGAAACAAATTTAGCAAAGCGAAAAATTAAAATGTGAGCCACGTGAGGATATGAGAGGAACAGCTCAGTGGTGGCAAAGCCAGTCACATGACACGGTTGCGATTTTACACAACTCTCTACTCGCTTCCTATTCCTATCTATGGAAACTTCTCAAAGAGAGGTAAAATAATAATTATAATAATAATAAAAGAGGTAATTAATATAGTAATTAGACTAAATAAATTAATAAATCATAACAAAAATATAAAAATCCTGCTCCATATTCTGTATGGTAATTAATCAAATACACCATCAAGTGGGACCAAGTGGACCCATTTGTTTAATCATTGCTCTAGTTAATAAATAAATAATTATTTAATTAAGTTTTGATAATTTTTTCACATTTGAAATAATGATAAGGTTGTTAAATTAAAATTCGTCCATATTAAATAAATTAATCAAAAAAAATTTTGTAATATCTAATTATGCTTGAATTGTTGAGTATATAATATAATATCTTCAATTTTATGTTATACATAAAAGATAAATTTAATAGACCGTAATAAGATATAATATAATATAATTAAATATATTTTTTATTTAAATATTACATTAAAAGTGTATTCAATTATATTATATTATATTTTATTATGATTTATCAAATATATGTTTAGTGTCTATTTTATTTTAACTAATATTTTATGCAATAATATATATCAAAATTATAATAAATAATATGTGTTTTTTTTTTTTTCATAGAACAACAAAAATGAGAGGCTTGAAGTGTGGTTGTATATCTTTATAGAAGTCAAAACTATAATAAAAAATATATTTTTTATATGGTGGGAAATTTTGAAGGCTTGAAGTTTGGTGTGGTTTGATGAGCGAATTCTCCTTGGATTTGAGCTGGGATATATATTTTCAAATCATTATCAAATAAGTGTTATTAAATAATTTATAAATTTAAACCAATAATTATTTTATGAATAAGTAGAATTGTTTGACTAATGTAGATGGTTTATAATTATGTTTTAAAATAATCTTACTCTAATTATATATATATATATATATATATATATATATATATATATATATATATATATATATATATATATACACACAAAGTTAGTAGTTACCATAAAAAAAAAAAAAAAAAGTTAGTAGTTAATGTTAATTAAAAGAGTGAGAAATAATGCGTTGTTCTAGCAATTTACTTAATATCAGGCTCTATCATTGAAAGAAAAAAATCTCTTACGCCTTGTTAAGTATGAGAAATTCAATATGAGAAATTTTATAAAATTTATAAATTTATACTATTTTTAATATTTGGCAATTTAAAAAAGGTCAAAATTTATTGATTTTAAAAAATTCATTGCCCTCTAAAATCATTTATTTTTAAAGGCTCTCTTTTCTTATATGAGAAAATCCAAAATCTATTATTATTTTATAAATGAGATATTATGATAATTTTTTTTTTCATTTTTGGCCATATTAAATTTATAATATTTTGAATTTATCCTTAGCCCAAATAAAAAAGCAAATGAGTTTTGTCTCTTAAACTCATTGTCTTCTTGAAATCTCTTGAAAATTAAACTATCAATGCATTGATTTTATAATTAATTTAAATAGTGAAATTCTTAAAATTTATGAATTTTACAATCAACAAATTTGGTTAAATCAATTGAGAATTCCTGAATCCAAATGAGGCCTTAAAGTCTTTAAAACTCTGTTAGTTTGTATAAAATATTTTCTTGGAGAACATTTGTCATATTTTATGACATTTGAAATATTTCAAAAAATAATTAATGGAAAATATATATTTTCATAATCAATAAAAAATTAATTTTTTAAGAAAAATATTTTTTTTCTATTTCAAAATGAGAAATCATTTTTTAAATTTGTACAAACTTATTATGATAAAAAATATATAAAAATATAAATTTATTAATTCGTCAATATCTAATACTCATTGTTAGAGACCACATGATTACAACCGATAGCCCATTATTATCGATCGTTTGCGATCACCGAATTACTCCACCTTGAATTTTCCTTGCTTTCGCTTCAAAGACATAAAAAGGATTACGGCTAAGGTAAGTGTTGAACCACATGGAACTCCAACCCTTTACCTCTGACTATGATTTAAATATTATCAAACAGTACAATAAATTTATTGTTTATTTTGAACTGAATAAAATTTATGGGTTGATTCATGAATTTTTAATTATCTTGTTAGTTAAATTTATACATCGAAAAAAGTATTCTCTCTTTTATTTGGACGGGACCATGGCTCCTAAAAGGCCTTTGATGGGAAAAAAGGCAATTCTCTAAAGAAGTCCTTCGAAATTGGAGTTGAACGCCCCTAATTTAGTAGCTATCCACATGGAATCAACATCAAACCGTGTGCCATCATTAGCCTTATAATTTAGTTGTTCTCCATCCTATATATATATATGTAAAATAACATTTTACATTTTTACAATTATAACATAATATTTAAATATTGACAATATCATATAAATATTAATGTGAACTAACATTTGAATAAAATGTTGATTAGAAGATTGATGCTGATTATTTTATTAATATCCATTACAAGTCAGCATCTGACGTGCCAATAAAAAATTAAAACATAATTATTATTTTAAAAAATGAAGTGATAATTATTTTAGAGAAATTAAATAAAATTAAAAATTTAATAACATTAAAAACAACCTCAATTATTAACTTAGAAAATTGACAAAAAAATTGCTATCGGCATCCCTTGAATTGCCATTGCCTTGCTCAACACCGGCAACTAAGGATTCAATTGTCAACAAGTCCAACTCGGAGTTGTTTGCACCACTCTTACAAGCAATGCTCTCCAGCGATGCACACTAGCCCAATTGCGTGCTTGCCATTCGCAAATCCATCGTCGGCACTTACTTAAAACCCAACGACCAAACCCACCATTGTCGACGGTAGCATTAACACCAAGCCAACTAGCAATGGTCTTCGTTCTCCCTTACCATTTGTTCACCAAAGTCTAGTTAATTTTTTTCCTAAGACTTTTGCAAGAAGGAAGAAAGGTATTTAATTAAACTCTTTTTTGCAATTGCTAGTATGAATTTCGGCTGGGTTTTGTGAGAGACAATCATTATTTTTGGTTTAGGATTTTAATGAAAATTGGTAACTTTGGCATTTGAGTATTGTGTCATTAAGAAAATTTGTTGGGAGAAACTTTGATTTCCTATGAAGACATAATTTCTTTTGGTTTGATGCTTTGAATTTACTACTTATTTTGAAATTGATAAATGCTTGAATTGGGTTTATTTATTATTTTTTCCTAATTTTCTGGGTTATTTCTTAAGATTGTTATTGATGTTCTTAAATTTCTAATTTATTTAATTACTCTAAAAATAAATAATAACATAAAATAATTATTATTTTATAATTTTTTGTCGTTACATCAAATGTTGACTTGTAACAAATATTAATAACAAATATTAATAAAATAACCAACGTCAAGCCTTCTAACTAGAATTTTGACCGGAATAACCATTGTAAAAATTGTAAAATTTTTGTATGACATTACAAAATTTTAAAGTTTATATTAAAATTAAAAAAAAAAGTGAAAATTTGGTGTATTTTGTTGTCATTAACCCTAAAAAATTGAAATTAGCAAATTTTAGTTATTGAATAATCTTGAAAGGCATGTTCTCCGCCTTTTTAAGTCAATTTTTCTTAAAAAAAAAAAAAAAATAGAAGTGTCAATAAACACTTTAAAAAATGGTGCACGTGTAGCATTGTTGTTGTTGATTTCAATTATAAAAAAAATTAGTGTTACAATGTGTTTATTTTATTATTTTTGGTGTTTGAAAATATATAAAAAAAAAAAGATTTTGATAAAAAGAAAAATCATAAAAAGTATTTTTTTGTTTTTTCAATTTTTTTTTCAAAGTAAAATTCTTAGCATAGAGAAAACATAAATCAACAACTAAAAATAGAAATGATATAAAAAATTCCTAAAAATAAAATGATAAAGTAAATTTATTTTTTTGTATATTATTAAAATTTGATTGCAGAGATCAATATCTAAAATATAAAATTTTCATGTATAAATCGAATTTAACGTATATTATTATTGAATGTATATAAATTGCACATAAAATATAATCTTAAATATTTTTTGATAAATATATAAATTGATTTGAAAATTTTTCAATTTATTCAATAAGGGAAACTTTAAAATTAAGTAAAAATATCATTATCCAAAATTTTATTTTAAAATGGATGGATTAATTTTAAAATGCATTTGAATATATATTCAGAGTTATAATTGAGTGAAACTGAGTTTTAAATTATTTAAATTTGTCTCAATACTTTTCTTTTATTGGAGTTTGAGCTTGAAAATATGTTCGAGTATGATTTATTTAATTATTAAATAAGTTTGACTAATAAAAAATTTGTTTATAAATTATAATTTAATTTAATTTATTAATAAATTATAATTAAATTAAATTAAACTTGAATTTAACTCATTTTGAAGTTTATTTATTACTCATCATAATATTTAATTTTTTAAATATTTATTTTTAGTAAAATAATTATGAAAAAATACATGTGAAAATTGATCCATATTTTACCATTGTAAGCGACACTTAATTTACCATTATCTGAAGACAAATCCTAATTAGATCCCCAATTCAATATTTTATAGCTGGCAACGGAGTAGGAGACACGGATAGAATTTTCATTACCATTTAGCGATCCAATCTCACATTCACACGCACTAAAAAAAAACAAAAAAAATCATCCACTACTTCACAGTCCATACTATTACTATACTACATAATATCATTTCACACGCGGCACTTATCTACAGCGAGTATCCATCACACCACTATACTCGCGAGAGTGCAGTTTAAAATTCTGTCCTACTTCTCAAATGAATGCGGGCCTCTTGGGTCACGTATCTGTCAATCTCTGTTTTTCCCTCCTCTATGTCTCCCTCTCTCTCTATACATACTCTTCATTTCCTTCCTTTCCCAATCCAAAGTTCTCCTTCCTCCTCCTAGCGCGCGTTAGCCTCCTACGCCGCTGACAGACATATAAAAGAGCATTTTCCGCTTCCTTGTGGGAGAGATTTTTTGTTTTTGTGACAATGGCGACGGCGAATAGAGTGAATCTGGACGGCAGGCCAATAAAGCCGATGACTATATGCATGATCGGTGCCGGAGGTTTCATAGGTTCTCATCTTTGTGAGAAGTTATTGCATGAGACACCGCATAAGATCCTCGCTCTTGATGTGTATAACGACAAGATCAAGCACCTTCTCGAACCAGAGTCTCTACCTTGGGCGGACCGGATCCAGTTCCACCGCCTCAATATCAAGCATGATTCTCGTCTTGAAGGCCTTATCAAGATGGCGGATCTGGTAAACATTTACTGTTGGGTTTTGTGTGATCTTCTTTCTCGTTTCTTTCTTTAGCTGTTTTTGGCGTTAATGGTGGATTTGTGTTGTGTAGACGATAAATCTGGCTGCTATTTGTACACCGGCCGATTACAATACACGACCGTTGGATACGATTTACAGCAATTTTATTGATGCGCTGCCTGTGGTACTTAATCTCTGCATTCTCTTTTTTGCTGGTTTTGATAATTGGATTTTACTTTGTCATTTTCGAAAATTTTGTTATTGTAGTTTTCGAGATCAAGTTGAAATTGACAAGATTTAGTGGTTAAATTAATGGAATTAGTTGAAGTTGATGTGTGATTTTGATTTGTTTATCAATTTATACATTTACAGGTGAAGTACTGTTCGGAGAACAACAAGCGTCTAATTCACTTTTCGACTTGTGAGGTGTATGGTAAAACTATTGGAAGCTTTCTTCCTAAAGATAGCCCTCTTCGTCAGGTGAGCCTTCACTTTCTCTTTTCATTTATTTAGTTTGCGTAGTCATTGTTGTTGTAGTTTCCGACATTGTAATCAGGTAGGATTTCTTTGTGGTAGAATGTCATGTCAATAGAATTTAACATTAGTGATTAAATGCCCGTTGATCTGAAATGCTGTGAAGTAAAAGCTATTAAAATTATGGATGAAATAGGAAAGAGACATGAGTTGTGGCTGGATTTGTTATTAATGAAGATTTTTTTTCCTTATTAAAGCTTATGATGTTGTCATTTGACTATGGTTCATCATTTTGAAATATAAGCGGGCTGGTTTTTTGTGTTTTCTAAAAATTGAGCGGTTTTGCTTTACTTAAGTTATCAAGTATTGACAGCTAAACTGATGCTGGTAGCTTAGACCTGCTTGTCTGGATGTTATAGTTAATGCTATAGAGTATGTAATGCTCTATCTATTATCAGGTGTATGCTGATTGATTATTTTTATTTTTGTCATCAGATAGGATATCTGTGATACCATCAAGCAAACATCCTTTTCCATTTTTGACAACACTGCCACTCTGCTTATATTTGTCCAGAAAGAAGCTTAGAGTCAATAAATACTTTTCAAATGCATTCGTGAATGAAGGATATCACAGTTATCTGTTTTGCCAGCATTTTCAATAAAAAAGCTAATTTTTTAGTTGCTTGGGGGTTTGCATGGTTTTGGTTCTCATCATTTTTTACTGATCATTGGAAATTAACTAAAGTGGTAATATATGCTATGCTATGATAGGATCCTGCCTACTACATTCTCAAAGAAGATGAATCCCCCTGCATTTTTGGTTCCATTGAGAAGCAGAGGTGGTCTTATGCATGTGCAAAGCAATTGATTGAGAGGCTTATATATGGTAATCTATCTTGTCTATCGATTTGTCTTCTTTTCAGATACTTGGAACATCTTTTTCTAACTTCCCTTTCTTGATACAGCCGAGGGTGCTGAGAATGGCCTCGAGTTCACCATTGTGAGACCTTTCAACTGGATTGGACCTAGGATGGACTTCATTCCTGGCATCGATGGCCCAAGTGAGGGTGTTCCCAGAGTTCTGGCATGCTTTAGCAATGTTAGTCTTATTTTCTTGCTATGAATTTAAATCATGTAGAATTGATCGCATTTACTGTTTCTTTGGGTGCTTTTTGTGATGCTTCTTTTATGTGCACCAGGCTCTACTGCGCCGTGAGCCACTGAAGCTTGTGGATGGTGGCCAGTCCCAGAGAACTTTCATTTATATCAAGGATGCCATTGAAGCTGTTCTCTTAATGATTGTACGTTCTGTTTTTGGGTCTCTTTTCCTTTCCTTGCCTTCTCAGTAAAGGAGGAGCTGAATATTGTGATATATATATATATATTTTTTTTTTGTAGGAAAATCCAGCCAGGGTTAATGGTCAAATTTTTAACGTGGGAAATCCTCACAATGAAGTTACTGTTAGGCAGCTTGCTGAAATGATGACAGAGGTGGGGATTATTCAGAAAATGCAATTTTCTGTTAATAATCAGTTGACTGGATGTGTTCTTGATATCCTGAAATTTATATGCCTTTTCTCAACAGGTCTACTCAGAGGTAAGTGGAGAACCTGCTCTGGACACACCAACAGTTGACGTCTCCTCCAAGGAATTTTATGGTGAGGGATATGATGACAGTGACAAGAGAATTCCAGACATGACCATAATCAATAGACAGCTTGGTATGCCTTGGTTTCTTAGCTATCTATACTTCCAATTTATTATTATCATCATTATATTATTTCACTTTCGAGAATCAAAGATTATTTTGACACTCGGTTGCATTTATGGCAGGATGGAACCCGAAGACATCCCTGTGGGACTTGCTTGAATCAACCCTCACCTACCAACACAGGACATATGCAGAGGCAATTAAGAAGGTTATGGCAAAACCAACATCCAGCTAAGTAAAACACTTGAGAAGGGGAAATCTTGGGTAGGCTGTTTTTTTAGCATGAGTTCCAATTCTTTGTTAAGGGAAATCTTAAATATTTGTTAGTGGGTGGTTCAATATACGCTACAATTTTTTTTTTTGGTCTTTCCAGTGTCAGTAGTCAGTGGCTTCCAGTAGCTCAGGAACGTTATGTTTTGGATATTATAATGATTCATGAGAAGATACTAGGGTTCTTATTAGGCAAGTAAAAGTATATTTTGTTGCTGTAATTCTTCTCTTTGGGCTACAACATATTGGGAGCGGTATACAAAAGTTTGTTCTGTTCATTTAGGGGCTTGCTTGGCATTCCTCAGCCTCTGTTTTGTTTTTCCAGGGATGTGTTGTATTAATTTGTTGACCCCCTCAGCCTCTTTACTACTTACTAAATTATTATTATTATTTTTAAATTCCAAGCTTGCATGCTTGATACGAAATCCCCATATAAAGAGTGAAGTATTGAAACCTTTTTCCTGTTATATTTGTAGGGAAAATGATTTTTGGGAATCTAAAACATGATAATGATTCTCGTTCAGAAAATTATATTGAAAAGAAAGGTTTAGAATAAAAGTTTACTTTTCTCCCCCTTTTATTTCTAAAGCACATTTTGCTTTAAAGACCTGGTGAGATAACTATTTGGGGTTGATTAATATTATATGAATTTGAAGAATTAATCTTTGGCATGGTTAGTGATGGAATGTCATCGGTTTATTGGCTGGTGATAATGTTCTGTGCTTGATTATATTTGCCTCTTCGGCGTGGGTACATTTTCCTGGCTTTCGTTTCAGTGTTGGCAAATGGAAAATGGGTTTTTTTTTGGGGCCATGTCGAGTTGGGTTTGGTCGTTAGCCTTGTTGCCTGCTATCATGAAATAAATGAGAATATAATTTGAAATGTTAAATAAAATAAGATGCAAATAATACAAAACTACAAATAGATCGCTATCATTATATAAATTGAAATCTTGATTATTTCTAAATTTTTAATTATAATATTTTAAATGGAAAATTTTTGTCTTGTTAGATGGAGAAGTCAAAACCATTCGGACAACAAATCTTCCTTTTTCTCTTCATATAAAGAGATTGTTTCTTCCATTTTTGACTCGTGATCATTTTGCCTTTTGATTTGATTTTGATTCTTCTACTTGGACTGGTCCATTCCTTTTCATTCCTCTAATTTCATTGTTTTCTTCTTTCTGAATATTATAGGATCAGTTTTCTTGAATGTTTATTCTATTTGGATGGTCACAACAGTTACTTCCCAAGTCAAAAACATTATTTGTTGCTTTATTAATCTATTGTAACAAAAATACAGAAAGGGGAAAAGGAAATCAATTGAAATTAGCCTAATTTGATACACTTGCATATAATTATAGGTGACAGAGGTTCAAATACCATATTCAAATACTATCAAAAAGGTTGAAATAAAAAAAAAATTAAAATGAAATTGAAAATCCCGAAAACAACCAAATGTTTCCATTGCGATATAGGAAAGTTTAATCAGGGTAATTCTGAAAATTGTTTTACCTTTCTCCCCACACTGAATTCTGGCGCGTGGCTGTGGCTGTATTCCAATTAGGGACCCTTTTCACTTACTTGATTGTTTTGATTATAGTCAAGATCTGTGATGGGGCGGGTGGGGTGGGTTTACTCATTAGTGGATTTCTTTTTGACTTTTCAATCCGCAATACGAAAGGCAATAAGGTAAAGCACCTTAGCACCCCTCTTTTAATATTCTTCCATAAATTCCATTTTTTTTTTTTATGATCCATGATGTACCAAAAATTTTGATTCTCTAATTTTTTTTTTTTTTTAAATTGATGTATCATAAATATTTTCAAATAAAAATATTCAAATTTAAATCTTTAATATCTTATATCACAAGATTAATGTTCACACATTTAATAATATTATATCTAGGTGGCATGATATAGACCCTCAATATATTTTCTTTTCATATATAAATATAATCTCAAATGTGAAAAAATCTCATATTGCATCTTAAAAAAATAATAATAAAATCTACTTAAATATAATCTAGTGATAAATATACATATGGCCTCGACAATAAATATATATGCGATTTAGATAATAAATTTATATTTGAATATTATTCTATGCTTAAAAAAAATTTCAAAAAAATAGAGAAAAGCATATCAACCTTCCAACAATTAATGCCAAGTGAATATTTATTCATTTATTTTTTTCAAATGAAGATTAAATGATGAAGAAGGTATACAACTTGGAAATATTTAAGTACAGTTGACACCCTATTGTTTTGCCCATATGTTTCTTTTCGTCCTCATTGTAAATGAGTATAATTAGTACGTTCTAATTTTAATTATTGTTCATTGAAACTGGTGATTAAATTATCACTAATATTAAATCTCCCCTTACAATACTAATATATATATATATATAAACAATTAGAAATCATTTTCAATATAAAATAATATCTTTTTCAAGATAACTAAACAATAATTTTCAGGTTGTGATTTAATATCATCTAAAACTAAAAAAAAAATTATTTTATTCTTAATACCAAACAAATTTGACCGATAGTGTATCCACTTGGCACATTATATTATAATAATGGTTAATGAGACATGAAGCATACAGATATTTAGATACAGAGAAAAAGCCTAATAATTTATAAATAAACTACCTAAATATGAGTTTTCAAATATGTACTTCAAGCCCCCAATAAAAATAGTTCAGAGGTAGAACAAATATAAGAAATTATACAAAAGTCTTTTGCCCTTCTCCTCATTGGGAACTTCCATTAATGCACCTTTCTTTGCCACCCAAGACCAAATTTGGAGGGAAGCAGTCCTAAAAGAAGGACTTATGTGGCTGAGCAACTTTCATAAAGATAGTGCCCTTGTGCTTCAAAAAGGTGCCCTCTACTGCCATAACAATTTGAAAGTAGTGAAATCAAAGCAATAACTAGTCTTGTTTTGGTGAAAGGATCTAGATCGAGCTCTAAAGAAGCCAATCGATTGTCTGAGACTTTAAATCTCAATTACAATGATAGATCAATAAAAAAATTTTATTGAGAATTTAAAATTAATATTAATCACTCTTTCTCCTACCCACCTTTACAAGATTATATCGGCGAATAAGAAGGACGACGACGTAAATGAAAAATAGTTTCATCGCGATTAATAACTAAGGATATAGTAAAAAATTTATATAAAATGGGAGTAAAAAAAAGCAAAATAAATTCATCGAACAGCTCATTTTTAAAACGAAAGCGGAAAATACATGAAAATAAGAAAAAAGTGAGATGATTTTTTCGATGGGCCAAACCACCAAAAAATAAACCTAGGGAGAAATCCTAGCGGCGCACATACAGAGGAGAAAGAGACTCAGAGAGAGAACAAATTAAAAAAGAGAATTAAGTCCTATATTCTAATAATGGTCTCATTCAGAAAAATCCTTATATTGATGTTGATAAGTACTATCAATCTATATATGGAAGAGAGAGAGAGAGAGAAACAATATATATATATATTAATGGTGCTGAGCTCACATGCACAAATATTTATTATCACTTTGCTTGCCTGTTGAGCAAACATTATCGGCGAAAATTTCATGTCTCCGCACTTTTTAAATGTATCAAAAAATGAAAAACAATTTTTTTTTTTGACAAAGGGAAAATTTGTGCTACAAAACGGGGTCATACACTCTCGCTATGGACCTCTAACTAAGAGGTTGAGCAGTTGAGTGTTTTAATTTTTAATTTTTTTAATGAATTAAGTGTTTTAATTTAAATATTCACACATCAAAGTATAATCTTATGATAAATACATATACCATAATTACTAAATTCAGCTAGATCTTGAAGATCGATTCGGTGATCCAGGCATTAAATCGGGTCGAGTTTATAATCATACCGAATTTGCAATTAATTTACAAAAAATCATGTGGTCCAAATAATTGAACTAATGGCTTATGCGATCCAAATAATTGAACTAATGGCCTATATGATTTGATGATCTCTTAATTTTTTTTCTTTTTTAACTATAATTTATTTTTATTTATATAAATTATTATAACGTTCACTTTTATTTTCATTTTGAAGTTTTTTTAATCATTTTATATTTCCATTCTATATTGTACAAATTATTTTTTTTTAAATTTTTAATGTTAAATTAATTTTAATATGTGAAATTTAATAATTTAATTATATTTAATTCTTAAATTGATATATAATGAAATACTTAAACTAATTTATATATTTTGATGAAAATGTAAAGATTAAAATTATTTCATTCCAATTTTTTTATATCATATTGTGATTTATGAATATAATAGTTTAAATATATATGAAAAATCTAATGGATTTGTTTATATTTTTTTTATATTTATAAACTGAAATATCTAGTTTGTTAATTTTTATTTTTAAATGAAAGTTTAAGTATTTTTAAATTTTTTAGTATTTTATATTTATTTTATAGTCAGTTTGATCATTAATCCAACAGTTAAATCACTGACTCGTCGACTTGATTTATAGATCCAGTAGATGTTTAGCGAGATTTAATAATTATGCTATATACAATTTGGATAATAAATTTAGATTCGATTTCCCTTTTATCTAAAAAAAATTAAACATTCTAAAATAATTTAAAAATAATACGGAAAAATAAACAGAAACGAAAAGTGAATCTCAAAAAAAAAAAAAGTGTGGCCGAAAATTGTCCATATTACATTATTAATTAGTTAAGACTAACACTTAAAGAAGAGGTACAATTGATTTTAAGGGAGAATCGGGTGCCTCACTCGTATTAATTATTATTATTATAATTATTATTGCCAGAGGTATTACTTAAGATGTATGGTTGTTATTATTATTAATTTATCTTTTGTTAATAATGCAGTACTAGTACAATTATTGAAATGAATTCTTGGCCAATATTAATTTATAGTTGTTATTTATATAAAGAGTAATAAAAACAAAATCAATAATTATTTGTTTGGTAAAGTATATAAATTATTGATAATTAAGGCTTGTTTTGTTTTTGAACTTGTACATTGTTATTTTATTATTATTTTTTTTTTTTGCAATTGCATATAATTTTCTCTATAGTTTTTGGTAGAGATGCCTCTACCAAATTGACCAGTATCTCCATCAAATCATTTTCTTTGACAAGTACAAAAAAATACAATATAATTTGATATTTTTACACTTTAAAATATGTGAAATTTTGTAATAAAATAGAGTTTGAAGTTTCCTAAGTTAGCAATATGAAGTATAGAGCATAAACGACATTAATTAATATTGATGTGATATAAGTGTCATTATTATTATATAAATAGTGTTATTAAAATTTTATTAGACCGGCTAAATCAGAAACCGGTCATTAATCCAGCTCAAAATTTTAAAAATTGAATATGGATTAAACGATATTATTTTGAAATAAAAATTTAAAAATAAAAGAAAAAATTAAAAAATATAAAAAGCCGATCAAACTGTTGAATTAGACCAGCCAGACCGTGAATCAATGAGAAGACTGGTTCACTTTCCTGTTCGTTTTAACAATATTATATAGACGCTACATCAATAGACACTAATAACATTAGAGTTATGGATTTCAAATCGTTAACAGTGCAAATCACATATTTATTTTTGTTAAAAAAATTTCAATTCCAAAATATAAAAAGATTAATTCAGATAATAATTTTTTGTAATTTCTTTTTTTAATTATAGAAAAATGATGCAGTGAATAATTATCTATTGGTTAATTAATTTAACCTAGTTTATTACTATAAACTAATGAAGTACTCCCTCCATTATAAAAAAATGGCCATTAAAAAAAATCATATTTTTTAAAGTAGTAATAACTTTATCATAATTTGTCAAAAAGACTCCTATTAATTATAGTATAAATTAGAAAAATATCTCTCATACTTACAAAATATAAAGATAAATTAACCATTTTACCATTTTTTTTATTAGTTGCTAAATGGTTATTTATTTATAAACAAAACTAACTTTTTTAATGGCCCTTTTTTTTAGAATGGAGGGAGTATAACATTAAGGTTATAATTGTGCTCTTTTATTTATTATTTTTTTAAAGGGTTATGGGGTCTCTCTTGTTAATTTATATGTTTAATGTGATTAAGTTTTCATTGCAATAAGTTGAAGGCATTGCATGAAAGTTTTGAAAGGATGGAATGAGCTATTAATAGAACTGGAGGAAAGGCATATGTATGGATCAATTAACTTTAGTCTATTTCTTAACTCTTTTTAATTACTTTTATGTATCTAATAGTATTATTTACGTGTGATTTATGTATTTAAAAATTACTTTTTGAATAATAATTTTAACACTCGCAATGCTTTTTAATTGAACTAATTTTTATTTTAGGTTCAGTTATTATTATTTTTGAGATAGAATATAATAGCTAATACGAAAAGATAGGATTTATAAGGTTAGCATAGTGTTATAGTGAAGGTGTATTATTAAGTGAATGTAGTGTAATAAGCAAGTTTATATATAAATTATAATGTTTTACAAACATCTTTTTAACCAAATAGTACTTCTATATAATTTGTTTAGACAAATTAGCTATCAATTATAACTCAACCACTACATTGATTATAAATCATACCAATTCTGCCAATTATTTCCTTCACCTACCTTATAATAGGAAAGCATGTCTCTTCCCTAATCCCTAGTGATAACATGACGAAACCCAATTTCTAAAATGTAACATCAAAGAGTGTGAAGTAGTCCTAAATTGCTTTTTAGGACCATCACAATGTCATGTCTAAATTTGGAAATTTATCTACTCTAGAATTATTATTATTTTTTAAATTAGATAAGGAGAATTTAACATTGTGAAATTTAAAACCTGATATTCACTCTTAAAATAATTTCATCTATCATTAAATTAATATATCAGTTCTTAAGGTTTATTTATTTATACAAAAAATTATGAAATAAATAGAAATTAGTTTTCTCATTTCCTTTAGACAGATTTCATATTTGAATTTTAATGAAAATTATCAGGCTTTTTACCATTTTAGGTAATTTATAGAAGATATTTATCATTTTAAGTTTTTTTAAAATTATTTCCTATTTTAATTCCAAATTTAGGTTTTTTTTTACTGGAGTAGTGGTCTAAAAAAATATGTTCGCTGGTCCATCAAGCAGACACCTTGTGATTTATTTATTTTTTTGGTTGTCCATCAATTCAAAAGGCAGACAACCTATATTTTTTATATGTTTTGTTAAGTTGAAAAATATTAATAATAACAAAAAAAAAAAATCCAAAGCATCTTAAAAAAAATTAAGTTGTTGTCTGCTAAATCAACTAGCGGATAGTTTTGTTATCCTCCATTTGGACTTGCTGAGTTTCGCGAACAAAGCGCTCTTGCCACATTAGCTTAAAATCACCTAAAGTTGAAATTAGTTTTAAAAAATCTAAAATGAGAAATATGGCTTCAAAAAACACTTAAAATAAAAAATAATTTCCAAAAAATAAAAAATAAAATGGTAAAAAGTCCAAAATTATCACTAATTCGATGAAGGTTATTAAAGAGTAGGATTATCCCTTACTATATGTAAAGGATCTATTAGACCTTGAATGAATAGAAAGAAAATAAAAATGATGGAATATGATCTACCAAGCCAATAAGGTAATACAACAATATTAAGAGAATTTGTTTTGGTACTTAAAATGCCTTGTCCATAAAATGCTATACATTTTTGGCATACAACATTATATCAATTACACCAACATATATTTTGTAGTATAGGGAAATGAAATTTTAATATTAGTGCAATTTGAATCATTATGACTATATCTATATTATCTCATTTAAAAGAAAATTTTATTATGAAAAAATATCAGTTAATCTTTTTATATTTAAAGATATAGACATATTACTAACTCTAAATTATTATAATTATAACTACAATTTTAATATTTAAAAATATTTTTGAGTAATTAATCATTGAATCAACCATACATATAATTAATTTACTAAAAAACAATACATATAATCTTAGCAAAGCCCTTTTGCTCCAGAACTCCAACAAATCTATCTTTTTTTTTTTTTGGGTCTCTCAAAAATAATTTCAAACTTTACTCAGAATTAATCTATTTTGAGGCACTGTTCGGCGCTGAAACGAGGACTTCTCACGATAATTCCTATTTACATTAATTAAATATTTTTGTTTTTAGCAACATTTATTTATATATTTAATTGGAAAAAACTTTTTTTTAAATAAATTTCAGTCTCATTATAATTGAAATTTAAGATTTTAAAGTAAAATAAAAAATAAAAAAACACCTAAATAGAAGGAACAAAAAAGCATGTTGATGTGAATAAGCTCCTCCATGTGGACTAATAATTCTTCAAAAAATTACTACAGCACATGGCCCAAGAATCACTCCTTCAAGCTCTCCTAAACGCACGCGTTTTGAATGATGATTGCAGGCAAGGTGTTCGACAAAAAGTGCCGAACAAACATAATTTTCATATTTTTACCAGTTTTGGTCTCTTTCTTATCATTACATTTGTCTTTCTGCTTCCTTCCATAAATCCATTTCTTCTTCAGCCGGCCAAATTCCTATTAACCTCCAAAAATCTTGTGCTTCGTTTTCTTTTCCTTTCACTTAAAGATAAAATTTTTAAAAATTCCCATTTCAGCTTTTTCAATTTCACTTTTGCCATTGCCGCCTATGTGTCGTGTTCTTCTCTTTCTTTTTCTTTCTTTTAACTGTTTTTTTCTTTTTTTGGATTTTCAATTTTTTATTGTATGGTCCATGCTTCTTGCGGTTGGTGGTTTTTTAGTTGGAGGTTTCGCTGGGCAATGCTAGTTGGCTTTTGATGGGCGCGCGCGCAACACACACACTCTATTAGCACTTGTGTGTATGTGTTGTATTTTTCTTAGCTGTAAAGAGGCCCACTGCAGTTGCCCACATGGCCACAATTGACCCGCTTGGACCCTTTGAATGTTTTGTGATTCTTTTGCTTGCTTGGACTTGTCATTCTTTCTTTCTTTCCCTTCTCTTAACGCTGTTGGGATGTAGAAGTAATACTTAACAGCTTTGTGGGTAATTTAGTTTCCCTCTTGTTTTAGAATTTAGAGGCTTTTCTTCTCATGCCTACTTAAGCTTTTGCCTTGTTTAAGGATAAAAAAAGGGGTCTTTGTTTCTTCTTAGCTTGGTCATGGCCCCTGCTGGGAAAATTACTGGGTTTCATAAAGAGGGCAATGACTGGTATGAACTTATTTTTCTTTCCTCTAACCCTTTTTCTGCTTGTTTCTTCCTGGGTGTGTGCTTATTTTTGCTTAATTCGAGACTTTTCTTTTCTTTCTGTCTCATTGAAAGGCAAAATTGTACTCTTAACATGAAAATAAGTTGTGTATTAGCACAATCATACCTGTTTTTATAATTATGAGGGCTTTGAAGAAAAAAAAAAAAAAGCATATATTTTTAGATGCTGTTGTGATCATTTGATGAAAACCGCTTATTCCTAATAGAATAATTAGGAATGAGTATGTGTAATTTTGTGAATTTTGGTGGTCTGGCAGGTTTTGCAATGCAGGGTTGCCAAGTGATATAATTGTCGTCGTGGATGGGATAAAATTCCATCTTCATAAGGTGAGCCAAAATCCACCATTTGTAGGCTTTGGTGAATTAAGTAAATTTGCTGATACTTCCTTTTGTTGCATTTGTAACCGTCTCTGAACTAAATTTAAATCTTTATTTATGAGTTACATATAAGTGTGGAGTTTAACTTTACCTTTTTTTTTTTTTTTAATTTTTTTAAATATGCTTATCCATGATGACTTCATTTCTGTTATTCTTTCTTCTTGAAGTTTTGTTGAAATTCATTTCAAAAGCCTGATTTGACTTGTGAATTCTTTCCCCTCAGAGATTCTATCTTGTAGTACACATCAGGGGAATCGATGGTTTTTCTCCTTTATCTAATGGTTCAGTTTTATGGGTCGAGTAGAACATACATATTAGATCCTTTGGCAAAGTACCATTTATATAGGCGTTTACTATATGCTTGGAGTTTGTTGCTACCAACTGAGTTCTTAACTTTTGAGTGAGTTCGACTGGTTTAAATAATCTAGAGCCTGTGGAGCGTAGCAAAGGAATCATGGAACACATTGAAGTAAAATCTCTCCATTTTCATTAGCCTTTTCCAAAATAAACAAGCTATAACCAGTAATTTCTGGATTTATGTCTTTTCTTTGGACTTCAGCACATTTTCTTGAATTGTAGGGTTGCTTAGAGCCTAGAAGTCCTCTTAAGTTGTTTGTTTAACAGAATGGTATATTCAATGAGATGGCGAGAGATCAAAAACATGTCACATACCCACCCAATGGGTAGTGAATTGTTCCTTAGGGTTATATCGTCAAGCACGAGAATTCAACCTCTATTTTTCTGTCAAACTTTAGTCATGGTTTTCCACTTCTCCTTTGTATTTGGTTGGAAGACTCTAGAACTAATATGCTGAATGCTGATGCTGAAACTGTTGATATAAGAATGATTATGACATTGGATCCAAGCGAGTCATAGTAGCAGATGGAAATATGGCACATAAAGTTGGACAAGTGAAATTAATAAGCTCTTGGAGTCGCTATTTTCCTCATTATTAAAAGTTTTCATTTGGATACTTGTATGTAAAATGGACTCGTTGCATTTTATGTCTAAGGAGCATGTTTTTGTTACTATTAGACAATGCACATTACTAATTTTGTGCAAATGAAAGATTGTTAGTTAGGTCGCTAGGCAATCTGTGGGCCATTACATGCTAAAGTTTTCAAGAAGCATTTGTTTCCAAAATGAGGTGGGATTTTAATAGTTAAGTTCAAAATACATTGATTGCATAGACCAATTATAAAGAAATGAATTATAACGATTTGGAATGAATGAATCAACTTGTTATAATCTTTTTTAGTTTATTCAATATATGGTTGTCTAGATTCTGCAATTACGCATTCATCTTCTGTGAATAATTCCTTTTTCTAGTTTGCATTTTTTTTTTTTTTTAAATTTTCTCCACTACCAGTTTCCTGTCACCTTTTCTTTATCAGTACTTAAAATGTAGAATTCTAAGGACTTCCCTGCACCAAATGTCAAAATAGATATATTGCAACAATCAGTTGGAACTGCCTTACCTCCAAATCTTTTTTGTTGTTAAGTTTGATGTCATTTCTCATGAAAATTTATTATCACCATTATATTCAAAAGGAAGAAGTGAATTAACTGGCAGAGTTTACAATTGGGTGGCACATTGTGTCCATGCATTTTGGCCCCATCAGTAAAATTTTTTATCTTTTGGTCATTGGTATATTTATATCCTGCAATTACTTTCCAACGCCTGGTTTTAGCTTTATTTTCTGTTATTGCACGCTATTATTTATTAGTGTAGAACTTTTCTTAATAATGGAGTGACATAGTATTGTCAAATTAGATTTTGAAATTGTTTGTAACCATTTGACTATCCAGTTTCCACTGGTATCAAAATGTGGGAAGATAGCACGAATATGTGAAGAATCCGTTGAAAGGGCATTCGTCACGGCCCTTGAAGAATTCCCTGGTGGTCCTGACACTTTCTTGATTATACTAAAATTTTGCTATGGTATGCGGGCAGAATTGACACCAAGAAACATAGTAAATGTGTTTTGTGCAGCAGACTACCTTGAAATGACAGATGAATATGGGGAAGGTAACTTGCTTTCAAAATCAGACAGTTTCTTCCACAAGAATATACTTCGAAACTGGAAGGACTGTATATTGGCTCTTCAGAGTACTGATCCTGTTATGCCAAGGGCTGAAAAACTTCAGATAGTTGGCAAATGTTTGAATGCATTATCTATGATGGTCTGCACAGATCCTAGCTTGTTTGGATGGCCCATGATGATGTATGGCAGCTTACAGAGCCCAGGTGGTAGCATCCTGTGGAATGGAATAAACACTGGAGCTAGAATCCGAAGTACAGAATCTGACTGGTGGTTTGAAGACATCTCTTACCTAAGTATAGGTTTGTTTGAAAAACTAATCCATACAATGGAAACAAGAGGTATAAGACCTGAAAATCTTGTAGGTGCAATTATGTATTATGCCAGGAAGTACCTACCAGGCCTGAGCCGGTGGCAGAGTGGACAAAGTGGCAAAACTAGAACCGTTGCTAGTTTCAGCTTGACACCTGCTGCTGTTGATCAAAAGGTCTTATTGGAAACCATCGAAAAGCTTCTCCCAGAAAAGAAGGGAAAATCCTTCTGCCGTTTCTTACTGGGACTTCTTCGTGTCGCGCTGATTTTGGGTGTCAAACAAACATGCAAGGACTCTTTAGAGAGGAGAATAGGGATGCAACTAGAAATGGCAACCTTGGATGGTCTTCTTATTCCAACTTACTCAGATTCTGATACTTTATATGATACTGACTGCATGGAACGGATCATCCATCACTTCATGACGTCAGAATCAAGTATAACATCATTTTCTCCGCCATCATTGGACCTGGAAACGTCACCATCATCCGAACCATTAAGGAAAGTCGCTAAATTGGTGGATAACTATATTGCAGAGGTTGCTTCTGATGTAAATTTGAAACCCAGGAATATACGAGCTCTTGCAGAGGCCCTTCCAGAATCTTCAAGACCATTGCATGATGGGTTATACAGAGCATTGGATATATATTTCAAGGTTTGAATTTACTGGACTTGCTCCTGAAATAAAGTTTTTTTGTTAGTTTTAATGGTTTGTAATCATTAATGGTTGTGCAGGCACACCCTTGGCTCTCTGAGAGAGAGAAGGAAGAACTTTGCAATGTCATTGACTACCAGAAGCTCTCCATTGATGCCTGTGCTCATGCTTCCCAGAATGAAAGGTTACCTCTCAGAGTTGTTCTTCAAGTCCTGTTCTTTGAGCAGATGCAGTTGAGAACTGCTCTTGCTGGCTGTCTGCATGTATTGGACTCTGAAAGTGCCCCTGCAGGTCCCATGTCTGTCCCAGGTGACACAGCAGGGCAGATTGTACAGAGAGATGGGTGGGTAACAGTTGTGCGTGAGAACCAGATATTAAAGGTAGATATGGAAAATATGAGGTCTAGAGTTGGGGAGCTTGAAGACGAATTTACTAAAATAAAACAAGAGATGAAGAGAGTGATCAAATCACACAGTTCACTTAGCTCCCCTCGTTTGGTTGCCTGGAAAATGGGGTGCAAGCTTCTTCCACAATCCTCAGATGCCCAACCAGATACGGTTGACAGCACTGAACCCACTCCAAGAGCATCAGTTGAGCAACCACGTTCTTCCCGACATTCTAGACATAGGAAAAGTTTCTCTTTGTTTTGACAACTAACACAAGAGAAAGACTGTAAACAAGAAAAGTGTGTACAAAGGCAGTACAGAAAGGGTCACAATATTGTCAATCAGCACTGGATTCAAGATGTTAGGGAGGACTGCAGATTCTTCCTATCCTCTTGAAGCATACTTCTTTTAAAGTTTAATTTTAGCATCTGAAAGGGGAAGTTTTTCTTTCTCAAATTTTTGGCGTGGTAGGATTATGGGAGTTTCTGAACAGAAAGTTCAAAATGCAATATGCTCCAGTCCGAATCTGGAGTTATAGGGATGCTATCCCAGATTTCGAGTGGAGCTACAATACAGCATGTATTTATCACAGAAAAGAAATGTATTTATCACCTTTAAGCCTTTTTTTTTCTCATCCTTTTGTCAACCCTCTTACAGGTGTATTCCAGCACAGCTCTGTGAATTGTTTTGTAAGATTGTAATTGGAAATATATCAGAAAAATCATGTTGCATTGCTAAATTGTCTACCCTTAATATCTCTGACTTTGTATATTCTTTCCAGTTTAGTATTTGAGGAATGTTTACAACAGGAGTGCACTGGCACTGATGGTCAATGAATACAGGTTTTTCTTTTCTTTTTTTTTTTTCTTTTTTTTTTGCAACTGAGTTATGATAGATGCATAAAGATGGTTTATGCAATCATTGGAATGCATACTGATAGTCACAATCATTGGACAAGGTAATGCAAATCAGTTTCAAATTCAAAAACTAGTACATCCATTTTCGCAACCCCATGGAGAAAAATTGGGAGTAAAACTACTTCCAAATTCTCAACCCTATGCAACTGCAGAATCTCAAGTCCAAAAGGATCATATAGCATTTTAAAGAATCAGAACCGCCCAACCAAAAGAATGACAGCACTAACAACAAGGCTAAATGTAATGGCATAACATCTGCTAAGATTCTGAAATTGGCTTAAACAAAAGCAGCCCACTTCCATTTAGATACAAAAGTACAATAACTAATACCAAACTAAAGATTCCATTTTGATAAAAACAATAATGTACAATAACTAATGACAAACAAAAGACTAAATTTTTAAAGCAAAAAACTTTGGTTTGATCTTTCAAACTTTACCCGGTTGACAAGTCTCTTCATCAACTGACAAAACGGTAAACCGCACCCAACTTTTGAAACTATCTCATAAACACCAAAAGAAGGAAATTTTTGGATTGCTATTGGAGGAGAGTAAGATAAGAGTGAAAATCCCCATCTAATAAAGACACAAAACAAGAAAGATCTTCTGGCTTCTTAGAAAAACCAATAACGATAAGTCGTTATATTTCTATCAACACACTTCTCTTGGCTCCAATTTTTTCTAAACCTAGCCAAGCAGTGGCCACCATTCGACACCCATTCCATTTCTATGTTTTGCTCTTTCTTTGCATCAAACAGAGAAAAGCTATTAAAAAAAAAAAAAGGCTTTATTTTTTTAGAATCTTTAAAAAAATGTTGGTTTTTCCACCCACCTTCAATTTCCCGCCTCATTTCAACCTCTATGATGAACCCACTGCCATAGCCACCGCCGCCGTAGCAGCTCCGACCAAGCAATCTATTGTCGCCGTTAAATCTCCCAATCCAATAAACTTTGTCTCTTCATCGTCCTCTCATCTTCCTCCTCCACCAATCAATATTTATACTCACTCTGTTTCCAAACTCCAATGCGTTAACTCTGAGTCGACCGCAAGCATGGATTCTGCTTCATCAGGAGGACATGATGGTAATTTTGCGGAGGAGGAAAAAGTTCCAGACTTGAGAATTGATAGAGGTGGTGGTGGCAATGGAGATTCTGGACTTGGTTCCGGTGGTGGTAGTGGTGATGGCGATGGCGATGGTGGTGGAGATGAAGGTGATAGTGAAGAAGAGAAAGAATTTGGACCAATAATGAGATTCGATGAAGTAATGAAGGTAGCGGAAACGCGTGGAGTGAAACTTCCGGCGGATATGGTAGAGGCTGCCAAAAGTACGGGGATACGTGAAATGTTTGTCCTCCGATATTTGGATTTGCAGGGATCAGCTTGGCCACTTGGGTTTTTGATGAAGTACTGTACTATGTTACGCGATCGAATGCTAGCTGATCCTACTTTTCTTTTCAAAGTTGGAACAGAGGTTTGTTGAGGGTAATTTTTATTTTGTTTCAAATGTTTGTGTAACTTCTGGACTAGAATTGGGTTGGTTTAAAACAAGTTTTTTGATTGTTTGGAGAATTACAAGTTAAAAATGTGCACAAGGTTGCTGCTTCTTGTGTTTTGGAACTCTTATTCTTGTTATTGCATGACGATTGATACAGATAGCTATTGATACTTGTTGTACAACATTTGCTGAAGTTCAAAAAAGGGGAAAGGATTTCTGGTCAGAGTTAGAGTTGTATGCAGCTGATCTTCTTGTTGGCATTGTGATTGACTTTGCTTTGGTTGGTATGTTAGCACCTTATGCTCGTATTGGGAAGCCATCTGTATCAAGAGGTTTCTTTGGAAACATACAACAGGCTTGTGCAGCTCTTCCCAGCAGGTTATTATCTTGTGCTAGGAATTTTATATTATGATAGAGTATCCAGGATCTATTAGATCCATCTCTTAATGGTTGAAACTTTAATCTTGTAATCAAAAGATGTTTTCTTTCTAAATTAATTAGCTAAATCTAGAAAAAAAAAATCTCTTTAAATCTTCAAACCAAAATTGTCCTAAGATTGGAATTACTCAATATGTAGCAATGTTCAACAATGTCATGTTTATCTCTTAGCATGCACTTGGTCACCTTTTTCTAATAATTAACTTCATCAAAGATGTTTGAAAGTTTCCATTTCTATATGAAGCTCCACAAAACCTCAATTCCAATCTCAAATGAACAGGAAACTTGGTTGTTTGCATAGTTAATTTGAATTTGTTTATAGCAGTCTTGCCAGAAAGTCTCTTGTGGGCCGTGGCATGGCTTTCCCTGATAGGTTTTTTTCCCATGATCTAGAAGCTGAGATGCTTTTCCTCATCACCGCTCGACTAGTCATGGCAATGCCCTTAACTAGTGAAATAATTAGATATGGGGCATTATTCAGCACTTAGATGCTCAAATATGATTCACTTGATATTGGAGTCAAAATTTGCTATACTTTGGGATTTATGGTCACATGCGAACCCTTAAGTGTTGACACCAAAGAAATCATGACACTGTAAATGCATGAAACACCTTATTATTTAGAAGGACCCAAGGGTGCCATGTGGATTTCATTAGTACTCTTTTCCTTTTGCTCTCTTCTCATGGAATTACCTTGTATTTCTTGCTTCACTCATACTAAGTCAATAATGCAGTGTTTTTGAAGCTGAAAGGCCAGGATGTAAATTCTCTACAAAGCAGCGCATTGCCACATACTTTTATAAGGTATCCTACTTGTTTACTGATAATTATATACTTTTCTCTTCTGCTCAGAAATCCTCAAAGTGATGGAGTTGTTATTTCATGACTTCCATTCTCTTTGGAACTAGTTTTGAACACAAGTTTCATATGTAATCTTTGGGCCTTTTTGGACTACAAACTTGTGTGGTGGTACCTTGCTCACTTCTGAATCTGATGTAATGGATTGTACAATCTGAATTCAGGGCTTATTATATGGTTCAATTGGATTTGGGTGTGGACTCATTGGCCAAGGCATTGCTAATCTGATCATGACTGCCAAGCGGTACACTTCTATCTAGATCATTGCTCTTGTGTTTCTGTTTCAAGGTCATACCTGAATGTGTGATATGAAATGTGATGGATACATTATAGTGTTCCAACTTCATATGTTTGTGAACTGGACTGTCAATAAGTGATTAATTGGTTTTTCCTTTCTCTGGCAGAGGGGCCGTAAACTCATTAATTAGCAAAAATGTCTTTTATATTCAAATTCAGTTGATTTAGATTGTATAGTGTTTAAGTTTGTCAAACTGAATATACCAGGGAAAACTCTTCAACAAGAATTATGCACTTTTTAAAATATCATAGGTAAGTTTGTTGATTAACATTTATCCCTCTGGCTGGCTGAGCATTTGGAAACATGCCAGACATGAGAGGAATGGATACATATAGCGAGAGCTTCTCACCCTCAGTTTTAGTTTTTCTCCCCTTCTTTTCATGTTGTATTCATCTTCCTTCTAACTTCTATTAATTGCTAAATCTGGTTATGAGTTTTAGTTTGTTTTATTTTTTCTTATACACAAAGGAATTCTACTGTGATGATATATTTTTAATGTTGGCTGCTTTTTGTATTTGATTTTTTGTTGAGGGCAAGTAATTGCTTATCATTTTTCCCTGTTTTCTTCAGGAGCATAAAGAAATCAGAAGAGGATATTCCTGTTCCACCTCTTATGCAAAGTGCTGCTCTTTGGGGTATGCTTGTATCCAATACTAATTTTCCACACTCTGGCTTTTATTTGTTCCCAATGTTACTTTGTACGGTTATTCTGAATGTTCTATATTCAGTTCAGGTTTGAATAGATATTGCAAAATTTAGGATTTTATTTTAACCACAACAGCTACTATACTTGTCAATTATATGCATCACAGTAGATTTGTATTGGAAAACTTTCTTGCAAGGATTAGTGTGGTGCAACTTGGTTTATGTTACCTTCCATCATCATTGTGTCACTTGTTCTTATGGTGAGTTTCTATTCTTTCAATCTCATGGTTCTTTCTACTTGTTTGCCTGGTTGATCAGGTGTTTTTCTTACCGTATCTTCAAACGCTCGCTACCAAATCATTAATGGACTGGAACGCCTGGTTGAAGCATCACCTTTGGCAAAGCAGGTCCCTTCTGTTGCAATGGCTTTCACAGTTGGTGTACGATTTGCCAACAATATTTATGGTGGCATGCAATTTGTAGATTGGGCAAAGTGGAGTGGGGTGCAATAAAAATAACATTTTATACGAGACATACCCTTTTATAACATTTTATACAAGACATACCCTTTTTTAAACCTTTGAATGCACTCTCCTCTGTTTCATTCCCACTATAAAAAGGATACTCAGCAGATATGAGAGAGAGGATTATACATATTAATTAAATTTAGCATCAGCTTTCTGCCAAGAAGCCTTCTGTTTTTGTTTGGCTTCAACATTACCATTTCCATCCAATTGTTAGGACGAGAAATGACATTTAACTTGCAAATTTGGGGCTACTACTTTTCTTGGAGGGGCAATATTGTTGTGATATTGGAAAGATGTTTTATGGTACTAATAGTAGTAGTTACTTTCATTGGCTGGCAAAATACCATTGACGACTGCTTTTATTGGCTACTTTCTGCATCATTTCTGGTAAACCACGTCTGACATGGACAATTTGCTGTTGTTTCCCATTTAGCTGTGCTGATAAAATTTCTGAAATGCTGAATGTGTTTTGATTGTATTTTTTGGGAAAAAGAGGGATGGGTGAGACATTCCTTGTGTTAGGTTGTTGCTTTGGTGCTGAAGCAGTGTAGAAACACCTTTATTGTGGGTGGAGTCACCATTGATAATGCCACATTGCCACCCACCATTGAAGCATCACCTCTCCAATGGGCAATGGCAGTGTGGCTGCTACTGTTGACGACACCGTGTGAAATTATTTGATAGATTTAGAGTTTGTATCCAATACCTAGGTAATGAGCTATACGTTGTGAGGCCCATTGTCATGTGAGATGATCCGAGTAATAATTGGGCTCTATGCTGTTGAGGCCCATTGTCCTGTGAGAGGATTAAGTAATAATTGCAAATGTAAAATTAAAAATAAAATTCAAATATTAGCCACAACAAGATATTTTTTCAAAATTTGAACTAATTTGTGAAAATATATATTTTTATCTTTAAATTATTAAATTTAATTTTTAATAAAGATATTGGGAAATAGATATGTCAAGCATAAATAAGATTACTATTAAAATGCCCATATAATTGTGGTTCTTACTACTGAAGGCGTACCCTATAATGTTTTGTTGTATTTTTTGTCAATTTTTTATTATATTTAGTAGATTTACTATCAAACTCTATGTTTTCATATTGAGACCAACCTTAAATCAATAAAAACAAAAAATCATAGGTCAAAATATTTAATCGGGATCAAACTGGAATTGAACTGTAATTAAATTAAATGTATGAAAAATATTATGTATAATATATTATAATTAATATTACCTGTTAAAAATTATAATAAATAAAAATATCTCTAAATAAAATAAATTAATTAGGTAAATATTAATTAACAACCTTTTAAATAATATTTGAAATAAAATTTTCAATCATAATATTTATATTAATAAGAATTATGATGTTTGTATATAATTTCTTATGTTACTAATTTATTAGTTTTGAGATATATTGAATTTAATAGACAATTTTTTAAAAGAAATTAATAAATATAATTTATCTAATTGTAAGGAGATTAATAATTAAATTATTTTTTCTAAAAAATAATTAAATTATTTATCATAAGTAAATATACAATTTGAGAAAGAAATCACAAAAGTATTATTTAGTATAGTAAAAAGTGCATTAAAAAACCTTTTGGAGGTTTTGTGTTTGATTTCCGTATTTACAATTTAAATTTTTATTTTTTAAATATATTAAAAATAATTCGGGATAAATCATCTGAGCTAAACCTGTCAATAGTCTAGTTCTCAAATTTTTCAGACCAATCCGGTTTGGATTTAACATCATAGATCAAGCCAAAATTTAAAACCTAGTTTTTAAATATGAATAGTAAAAGAAATATAAAGAGAATTTAGTGATTTAATTTTTAAATATCAATTATGTTTTTTTTTTTTTTGGTGAGAAAAATAGCAGTTATGTTAAATATGCTTTTATCGAGTTCGAGTCTTAATAAAAAATCTTAATCAGAGGTTTTTTTTTTTTTTTTTTTTTTTTTTTTTTTTTTTTTTTTTAAGAATGAAAAAAGAAAAGGAGGTATTGTTATTATGAAATTTAAGCTCTGGTACTTACCTTTAAATAATCTTATTACTATATTGATCCTTTCATTATATCTTCAAAGACATGAAAAATGAAAAGAGTGGGATTTCGCATTGGAGTTTTCCATTCACTGATAAAGCGAGAATTTTTTCAATTTGATAAGAATTATTAAAAAAGACAAATTATCTTATGTTATGTTATGTGTCATTAAAAAAATAATAATAATAAAGTATTGTTATGATAATATTTAAATAATTTGATAATGTTAAATGTCTATTTTATCTTTATAGATAGATATTGTTATATAAATTAAACTCTATTTCTATTTTTATTTCTATAACATTTTATACTTATAAATAAGTGTTATTATGTTATGTTATGTGTCATTAAAAAAATAATAATAATAAAGTATTGTTATGATAATATTTAAATAATTTGATAATGTTAAATGTCTATTTTATCTTTATAGATAGATATTGTTATATAAATTAAACTCTATTTCTATTTTTATTTCTATAACATTTTATACTTATAAATAAGTGTTATAGTCAATAAAATAATACAAAAAAAATTATTCTCTTTTATCTTTTCTCTATTTTCTATAATTGTTATTTATTTTATAATACGTTATCAGCATGAATTTGTTCTGCTATTTTTTTCTCAAGGTTTTTTTTCTCATCTCGAATGAAATATGAATCATATATGTTCTCAAATAGACATATGCTTATAACTTAATACGCATATATATTCGAGATGTAATTATCTTATTATATCAATTAAATTAAATATACTTTTTTTTATACTTTTTGATGTGGACATAAAAAAAATGTATATTTTTCATATACAATTTTTTTTTATATAACTAGGAAATCGATTTTTTTTATTGTTGTTTTAAGTTAAAAATTTTATAATAACAAATTTTTTAAGTTTCATGATTTTTACAAATCATTTTTTTATCGTTTTTTATGGTAACAATTTTTTTTTTTTTTTTTATTGTTGTCTTATATACATGTTTTCGTTTCTTATTATATATTATTATTATTTTAATTTGATCATTTTTATGAAAAAAATTATTATTTGATATTATTTAATTTTCATTAAGTAAATTTTAATTTTTGAAGAATTTGTATCATATTTCAAATTATAGTTCTTGAAAACTAACACTATATTTTAAATTATAGTTTCTGAAAAACTAGCACTATATTTCAAATTCTAATTCTTGCAAAAACTAGTATTATTTATAGTTCATGAAAAATTAATTAAATAAATAACTAAAATATAAATTCCTAAAAAATTTTGGCCTAAATTCCTGAAAAACTAGTATTTTTTATAGTTTCTAAAAAATTAGTAATCTTTACAGTTCCTAAAAAACTAATAAAAATTATAGTTCCTAAATAACTAATAATCTCTATAATTCATGAAAAACTAGTATTATATATATGATGTCATGACCCAAATTCGAGACACGTGACCGGCACTGGGGCACGGGAAAGCGTAAGGCTACCAGTGTCCATAGTCAGCCTGAACAGTAAACTCCCAATAGAAAAAAAGGAAAGGATGTATCACATATAATTATAAAATATCTCAAATGGATTCCCTTGCTACTTCATCTGCCGACAGTTTAATCAATAATCATCATATCACAATAAAAGATTTCCATAACAGTACCATAATTATTTACAATAATAGTAATCAGTATTATAAACATTGTCGGCAGAGAGTTTATTCACAATAAAAGCCAGTAGATCCAGTAATATCATAATACAACCCCAATACTGTAATTACAGAATTCTACTAGAATATTACAATGACAACATATCACATGTACTCTGTCGAAGAAGGAGACAGAGACCAACTTAATAAAGTTACAACAGGAGGCTCAACCTGTAACCTGAAAAATAATAAGGAGATAGAGGTGAGCGTCTCAATTCAGTGAATGATATTACTCATATACAGTCCTGGTGAGCTAGATATTAACATGTATACGTGATATGCAATTATGTCACCCAACATCCAATCACAAGAAAACATACAGGGATGGAATTCAGTCCATAGAAACCACACTAAAATCAAACTGAGGGAGCCGATCCTCATATAATGGCTCTCTTAATCCAATAATCTGTCTCTTGTATCCAATCCAAGAGGCCCGGCCGTCGCTGGTCTGTACCACGCAGCCCTGACCCGACTGATAGAGGCCTTGGCGATGAGCAGGCTCGGCCAGCATCCACCAGTCAATAGCTCATCTTCTCAAACTCGTCATAACCATATCATATATCAAATCCTAGGTGGTCTCTGTTCATTCTGTTTCCATCCAACATACACAGAGAAATATGCAGCACAATATCCAAGTATCCCATACAAACAAATATCACATAAGCGTACACATATATTCATCTCATGACATAAACACCAGGATTTAATTATGTTCGCAAATATACTCAATACAATGCATGATTTACAGGGAAATATATTAAAAATATCACTCACAGTACAGAAGGGTGAAACTGAATATTCACGGACTGTGACTGGGGGCGGCTAGAGGCACACCAAAACGATCTATACAATGAAATGAATAAAATTATTAGAATACAAATATCATAACCAGAAAAACACCTATTTCCTATTTAGATCGTCTAATCTTCCCCAAAGGCTCAATTCTTTCTAACACACCTTCTAACTACTAAACAGAACGTACTAAACTGCCACAAGCTCGCACAAACTATGAAAAGCGATGCTCACCGCAAAACTCACCGAAAAATATGAACGTCGACCAATCGTCACAAACTTACTACTAACAGACTCGCCTCAACACGAAGAATCTGAAAATATAATCTATTTCGTCTGGTTCACCGGAATCCACGTCGGCAATCCGGTCGATCACCGGAATTCGACCAATTTTCACATTATCCAAAATTAGTAATTTATATACCAAATTAAAGCTTAGAGGAAGAGGAGTCTGATGGTACCAAAATCACCTTGAACGGACGACGAAACTGACCGGAATTTAACTCGAAACTTTTTGTCAGCGGACTGTGCGGCGACGCGTGCGGTGGCTGGAGACGGCGGATGGCGGCGATCTTCGGTGGACAGCTTGATCAACACCCCTGGAACCGTTATAGTTGGCGCATGGTCGGACGGCTGACAGTATCTCCTTCCCTTCTCTCTCTCTCTCTCTGTCTCTCTCTCTCTCTCTCTCTGCTTCTTACTGGCTTCTGCTTGCTCCCGCTGCCCTCTCTCTCTCTATATATATATAACAGTAATAATAATAATAATAATAATAATAATAATAATAATAATAATAATAATAATAATAATAATAATAATAATAATAATAATAATATAGTTGGCCAAAATATTTTTACTAAAAACAATTTACTAAATTGAAATTCAACATCATAATAATAAATTGGAAGAATTTGCTATATTAAAATAAATATTTTCTGTCAATATCATAATATTCCGAATTTTTATAATTTATAAAAATTCATAATATTACATATGATCACTTGAAAAGTGGTGGTACTACCACAAGTTTAATATGATTGGCTAAATCTATGCCTACAAGATTTGATATCTATTTTAGAATATAATTCAATCATGTTTAAAATTATTTCACAGCTAAAATTATGCAATGATAAAGTTACATTCTCCTGCAGCAGTGGTATAAAAAGTGAAAATTTACAAATATTATTTGTCTTCTAGTGGTTGCAAAGAATAATTGCTAATGAGAAATCATCAAATAATGCCCATTAGTACAACTGCATTCCCTAAAGTGAATGCTATAAATTATTTGATAGATTATAAGAATTCTGAAAGAGTAACAACTCATATAGAGGACACAACTTAATATTGGTGATTTTACGTAAACTCTCTGCATGAGTAATTTGCAAGGATTTTATAAGTTATGTATTATAATGAGTTATTTCATTATTGTTTTATCCTCGGTACACATGCACAACATATTGCATTGAACTTGCAGTTCAAGTATTGAACTTATAGTTCAATAATTAAATCTTGAAGGCATAAATACCATTATGTATATCATATATACTCTCCTTTACAACTTGTACGTGAACATGAGCCAAATATTTTTTTTTAATGAGTTTTTGGTCGTATGTACCAATAGCATCATCTTAATGTGCGAAAAAAAGTCCAAAGCAAAGACTTAAAATTTATTTTGATAAGGGACATTTCTCAATATTAGGGGAGGAAAAGCACCTATAATACTAAATAATGTCGAGAAATTTATTGAAAGAAAAATCTTTTAAATAATTTTGATTCATGTACAAGTTACAGTGAACAAAAAATTTAGAAAATAACATAGTTATAATAAATTGCAATTTAACTGTCAAATGCACTTATAGATGCTAAAAGAGTGACAAAATCTCATATTACAACTGCTAATATCCTAGCAAGGGTTGTGATTTCAATTGCAAATAGAAAATCAATCAACCTCACTATATACTAGAAGTGTGGATAGTAAATTTGAACTAAAGATAAAAATTTGCAAAAAATAAAAGCAGTATCACTCATAAAATATCTTGAAGAGAAACCTCCTGAAAGGGAAAATCTAAGTAAAAGAGTTATAGCTGATTATAAGACACAAACTGAGACAACAGAATAATTAGAACCTCCAAATATAGCTTATAGAGTTGATGATCATATAAATGAAAACTATGAGATCTCAATTATTTTTGTGATATAAGCAAAAGAGTTAATAGAAATTTAATTATTGTCGATAATAAATTTGCCTCAACAGTAGCTCTTGCTATTTTGAGATAAAATCTAGATCAATAATCTATAAGTATAACTAAATATTAGTATAAACGTGATTGATCATCATAAAAAGAGGCAATTAAAGCAGAGCTAGACTCGTCCTATCATTAACTATGAGAAAAATAATTCTCTTATTATGAAAATAATCATATTCCAATACTTAATTAGTATGGCAGTTAAAGAAAAACTTGGTATACGATTTATGAAAATAATATTTAGATGAGAGTCCTAGAAGGACTAAATATATCAGACATAAATGCACATTAAATATGTAATATATATTCTATCAAATCACAAAAATTCATGTATGGATTAAAGCAATATGTACATTGGTATAATTATTTGAGAAAATTCTTATTGAAAGAAAAATATGTGAATAATACACTATGTCCATCTGTATTTATAAAAGACCATGGAATAGTAAATATTATTATTACAATATTTGTTGATGATTTAAATATCATTGTGACTCCTAACAAACTCAAAGAAGTACGTTTTTATTTGAAGAGTGAGTTCGAGATTGAAAATTTAAAGGAAATGAAATTTTATATCAGCCTACAAACCAATTATCAATGAATTCTAATACACCAGTCTACTTATATGGAAAAAGCATTTAAGCAATTTTGTATGGATAAATATTTTTCCGTAAACATACCAGCGGTGATCCTCTCACTTGAAGTGAAGAGATACATTTTTAGACCTAAATAAGATAACAAAGAGCTATTTGGTCTTAAAATACCATATATAAGTGCTATAGAAGCACTCACGCATCTTGTAAATTGCATCAAGCCTGAAATTGCATTTGTAAAAAAAATTTCTGGTTAGGTATAGCTCTACACCTACTAAAAGATATTAGAGTGGTGTAAAAAATTATTTTCAATATACTGTTCATATTATGATCATATTTTGATTCAAATTTCAATTTGGTCTATATGAGAATATTGATTATTTGCTTAATCATTATAATAGTAGATCTTAGACTAGTTGTATATTCACTTATAGTGATATCGCAATTTTATAAAAATTTTTATGGTCCTGAAGTACCTCACTAAAGATACTCCTATTGTGTTTTGAGAATAATGCAATTTACATTGCACAAATTAAAAGTGGGGACATTAAGAGTGATAAAGTAAACATATAAATTTCATCCAAATTCTTAAACATGAGCTTCATAAGAGATATCCACTAAATTCGCTTGAGTGATAATCTAATAGTCTTATGTATTAAGTCTTTATCTAGTGTAACATTTAAACGGAATTATTTCATCGATTAGTATATGCTATGTTAAAATTTATTCTCATTATGGGGGAGCGAATTAGTATATGATTATACTTTTCCTTAATCAAGTTTTTGCCCTACATGATTTTTTTGGACAAAAATTTTAATGAGGCAATATGTGCAATGACAAAATAGTACATTAAATGTACTTTTTTCCTGAATTATTTTTTTCTGCTAAGTTTTCTAGCAAGATTTTTAACGAGACATGGCGCAAGTAATTTCCTAAAGGAGTACTATAAATAAATTATTATATATGGATATTACTTAAACATCATTATGTATACAGTTTGACAATTTGACATATTTGTTTACAGAGGTTTTTAATGAGGCAGTATTATGGTACAAGTTATACAATAATAATATACTATTTTTCCTTCATTAAAATTTTTTTTCCCATAGGGGTTTTTTCTTAATAAGGTTTCAGTGAGACATTTTATTTATAATAGACATTCAAGGGGGAGTGTTATGATAATATTTAAGTGGTGTGATAAGATTGAATGTCTATCCTATCTCTATAGATAGATATTATTATGTAAATAAAATTCTATTTTTATTTTTATCCTTGTAACATTTTATACTTATAAATAGGTGTTATAGTTAATGAGATAATACAAATTTATTTTCTTTTCTCTATTCTCAGTAATTATTCTTTATTTTATAATATGTACTATTTAATTTCTTTTAAATTTTCTTTCTTAAACTATTGCCTAGATTGCACAGAAATAAAAATAGGAAACGAGAAAACATTGTAACAAAAATTGGAAACAATAATCTTTAAAAATATAAAATACGAAATACAAGGAAAATACGTAAATATAAAAAAAATAATATTTATATTTATAAATATTAATTTATATATATACAAAATAATACCAAAATAATAATTTATAAATATGCATTTAATACTTTCAAGTACACACACACACACACACACACACACACACACATATATATATATATATATATATATATATATATATATATATATATATATATATATATATATATATATAAATTATTAATAATAATAAATTATAATTTATTATTATTATTATTTAAGGAAAAATGAAGTCATGAGTGGATATTTATGTTTAATAGTTGACTTAGGAGTGCTAACTTTTTTTTGTTCAACTTTGAAACGAGTTCCATTTATGGAAATGGGTTTCCAAATTTTTTTAAGTTACAGAAACACGCTTGAAATGTTTGGATAAAGTTTATGTAAGTTTTAATTTAGGAAACGTTTACAAAACATAAAAACATAACCTCTTGAAAATTTTTATACAACATAGGCTATCACCGATCTTTTTTGACTGGTAGTGTTTCTTTCTCTTTTTTATTTAAATTGTCTATTAAATACATATTTCTCTAAATTTATTCATTTGTTTGTTTTCGGACATAAATTTATTATTTGTAGTATTTTTTAATTCCTTTTGAGGTTTTTTATTTTCTTTATAGGCTTTACTATTCTTTCATAAAAATAATTTATTCTTCTCTTATGGAAGAATTTCATTCTCTTTGACTATTTATGATTTTCAAGGTGTTTTGGATTTGTTATTGATATTTAAAAAATCATACTTATTCAAATATCTAAATATTGACTTATGGTTTAATAGACATCAAATAGAGCACGCTTTTCATTGAGTTATCAATTCAAATGCTCTATTAATACGATTAAAGAATATTTAGAGAAATTTAAGTTATTATTTTAATACTTCTTTATGTATATTCTTATATTTTTATTTTTAGATTAAGATATATTATTTTTAATATATTAATTTGCAAGTATTCATTCCTTACTAAATATGAAATTTCATGGGAAAATTACCTTTATGTAAAATATAAGATGAAAATGTAAGATATTTCCATGAATTATGATATTTATATATTTGGCATTTAAATAAAGTACATGATAGTGATACTTTACAATGACTAATTTACAATCTTCCACAACTACATCTTTATCTTTTTGGGAAAAATAAATTATAGTATATTCTATTTTATGATTTCTTTATTTATAATTACAAATAAATTAAGAATATATTATATATAATCTCTATAAATGACAAATCATAAAATCCCACATTTCCAAAAAAAAAAAATCAAATAGAACTTTCTTTTTCTTTAGTCAACTCCAACGTGTATTATCTCATCTCTCCATTCAAAAGTTCAAAATCCAAAAGTGGGAAACATTGACGGACTCGGGTTTGCCCATGTGGGGCAAAAGTATAACCCATGAACTATGGTCTATAGAGGTACACAAATTATCTAATTTTTCAAAACAACCAATAATTTTGGAAAATATAAAAATTTTAAAAAGATATTCTAAATTAAATTTATTTTACAAAGAAAATTTCTTTTTTTTAGTAGAAAAAAATCTCAAATAATTTATAATAAAAAAGATTAATTTATGTAGATTAGGGATACCATGTAATAGATTTTTTATAATTTAGTATTGTTTAAAAATATATATATATATATATATATATATATATATATATATATATATATATATATATATATATATATATATATATATATATATATATATAATTTTTAAGAAAAAAAGGAAATTTCACTAATTATTGCTATCACATTTTTTAAATTCACTATAGTATAATTCATGAACTAATTATGATTATAATTATAGTTATAATGACATGTTTATGCAAATATCAAAATAATTATATCAAGTAAGAGTGTCTTTTTTATATCCATAAAGATTATATTATATCCAAAAACCTTATTTCATGCAATGATTTAATCATTAAAAAAAAATTATATATTTAATTAAATTATATTTTTTAATAAATTATGAGTTTTTTTTTATATAAACAACAAAGTGGTATCATAAGTCAAAGATTGTGAATTTTTTATAATATTTATTAAGTTGATGTTAAATCTAACATCTAACATTATTTCTACCTAATATTTTAGTGAATGCATCATTATTTTATTAGGAAAATGACTTGGGTTATTGTAATAAATGTATAAATATGCATTTTTTTTTTTAAATTGATAAAAAAAATTTTTTTTTTTCAATTTTTTTTTTATCATTATCCACTTTTTATTTTTATAATAATCCACATCAAATCGTAAAAAATACAAATATTACATGAAACAAATCAAGAAAATAGATAAAATTATTAATAAAATGGAAAAATCAAATTAATAAGAAAATGAAGCAAAATCGAAATATGTAAAAAATTGGAGGAGTAAATAGCAAAATAAAAGTCGTCTCCCGCACTGGCCCGACGGCTATTCCAAATTTCATCTCAGTCCACCTTTCTCTCTTTCTCTCTCTAAGAAACACACATTTCTCTTTCTCTAGATCACAGCATTCTCTCTCTCTCTCTCTCGATTCTGCTTCAAGTTTCATACTCAGATCTCCGGTGAAGATCTCTCTATCTCTCTGTATTGTCTTCTATAGATCTCTCACACACACTCTCTCTCTGCTTTGCTTTTGTTAGAGACGATTTGTTGAAATTGAGAGCTGGAAGAGAAGGTTACGCTTACCTCTCTTGCTGGATCTGAGAGGAAATGGCGCTTTCAGGTATGAGAGGTCTTTCTGTTTTTATTAGCGACATTCGCAATTGTCCTAACAAAGAGCAAGAAAGGCTTCGTGTCGATAAAGAGCTCGGCAACATTCGTACTCGTTTCAAAAACGAAAAGGTTAGGGTTTTCCTTTTTCTATTTCTCTTTATAATTTTGGCATATTTTCTAATGGTTTTGATCTCGCGGACTATGAAATTGGCCCCGTGGTTGAATTTGGATCATTGGAGAGTTTTTTGAAATTGTGAAATTTTTATCAGTTAACTGAGCTTAATTTTTAACTAGGGTATAATCAGTGTTTTTTAATGTAGTCGAGTGGGGAATTCTGGTAAAGGAAAGTGTTTATATCAACTAAGTGTATAATTAATGTTTTTTCCTATAACTTTGCAATGGAGGCTAGCGATTGCCTATTGGGAGTTAGCTAAAAATTAGGGGGCATAGTTTGGTCACCATGCTAGGGAAAATTTTGGAATGAATTTGGGTTATTTCTAAAACAGCATTTACATAGTTTATACTTGTATTGTATCAAAATCTCAATGATGATTATGTGACAAGCGGCAACCCTTCTTAGATATACGAAGATGTTTTAAGTTATAATGCCCCGTAGATATATTTTTACTGATGATATATTAAAGGTCTACTTGGAAAAATTTAGAGTTGCAGGACAACTGGTGTGGCTTCCATACTTAGATTGAAGGTTTGCTTATTGCGTTCTAAGATTAATGGATTTGTTGGGGCATGTTTTCCTTTGTCCATCCTTCCCTGATGTTTGTTATTAGGATTTGCTTGGCCATTTCTATGTGATGTCTTCAAAATAAAGTTTGCTTGCTGCTTCATGGCACACACTTCTCATTCCAATAAATTAGCAAATTATTGGGTTAAGGGAAGCTGAAGAGATTATAGAAATGAAATTTCTCCTGGCTCATTTTGAGTTTTTATTGGTTAGGTGTGTGTGAGTTTGTTGTTGCAATTTCTTTCATAGATCTCGAAATAATAGCAAGTGACGGGTGTGTGTGAGGTTTGGATTAAAAATGTTTGATTTTTTATCAATTTTATACATATGTGGCAGATTACAAAGACTAAAAAATTCAGAATTTGATTGGCATTGGCTAAGTTATTGATATTCTTGAGGAATTATGTGGCACTGAGGTAGACTTAGTTTAGGTTAGGATAGACTGTAAAGATTGTTAACCAATCCCTTATCATGCTTCTGCTGCTTGGAACTGCACATTCATGTGTGTTCATCAATAACTGTAACTCCATGCATATATGTGTGATTGGATGTCCTGAATCTTTTCTCTGTCACCAGTCTAGTGGCTTAACTGGCAAGTTTTTTCCAACTTAACCTGTGCTAAAAGAATTGCCTCAACTCTCTCCACACTTTTGACCGCAAGGAAACCTTTATATTATCGATTTATTACTTTGGATTGAACTTTTTTATTCGTAAATCTTATCTCCCAAAAAATACAATAAGAGGAACTGTGTGTATACCTTTATTGTCAAAAATCTTTGTTAAAATATGTAAGAGAACAAAGATTTTTGACAAAGATAATATGCAAAGATTTACTCTATTTATGCAAGTAAAGGTAAACCTATCCTATGAACTACTTCCATTTTATAAAGGTGATATGCAAAGGTAAAGTTAGCACAAAGTTGGTTCTGATAATCTAACAATTTCGTACACAAAGGTAAAGTGTAGCACAAAGTTGATTCTTGTAGTCTAACAATCTTATGTACTTACTCTTATTAATCTTCAGATTGAAAAGCAAGTTAGGTTTAAAAGGCTTACAATTATGTGCAGAATTATTGATTGCTATTTCCTTTTATCACCCTTTTGTCTTTCTTGTGTTTTCTTCTCCCCCTTATTCTACTAGCTTTGCTCTTCTGCTCTAGTTAGGTTTTTTCATTTTGTCACATCCTCTTTACCTCTCTGTTAGCTTATAGTATATTTAGTTTCTGTAATGTTTGCTATTAAAGCTCCCAAGTAATTTGCAGATGCAATTTTAAATGTTAATATTCTTTATTCCATCTCCTACTCCATGCAAACATTTGCAAATTTAATTGAGACAACTGTTATTTATGGAATTTTTTTTGCTTTTATTTTAAACAGGGTTTGACTCCTTATGAGAAGAAGAAATATGTTTGGAAAATGCTTTATATTTACATGCTGGGTTATGATGTAGATTTTGGTCATATGGAAGCTGTTTCCTTAATATCCGCACCAAAATACCCAGAAAAGCAGGTAAGTCCCTTGTGAATTTGATGATCTCTAATGCTTTGTAATCATTTAGTTGGCTGATAATTTGCTTATATGAGTTTGATTGTTGCAAATGATTGTTATAACCTTGTTTTGCTATAATCAATGTGATGTATTCCAATCTGCAAAATTATTTCTGCATGTATTAATGCATTGGAAGCATTATCATAGATGGTAAGAAGTGGAATATTTTATGCCAACTAAAATTTGGCATGTGGTATATTGGATCCCTCAAGATCTTTGAAGATAAATGTTAGCAAACTGAATTAATAATAAATATTTTGCAATGGTCAGGAGTTAAAATTTCTGGTGCTGGGAATGGTTAATGCTTAAGTGTGCTAATGTATTACAATTAAATTGACTATGCTACTTAATTTACTTGTATTTTGCTGTGGATGCAGGTTGGCTACATAGTGACATCGTGTTTACTCAATGAGAATCATGATTTCCTGAGATTAGCAATAAATACTGTACGCAATGACATTATTGGTCGAAATGAAACCTTTCAGTGCCTGGCATTGACTATGGTATGCAACTGGAAACTTTTTCTTGCTTTCATACCTCTTCATATTTTATTTTTCAATCACTTGAAATCTTGCTGGACAGCAGAACAGTTCAGAATTTGGTTGTCATGTTTCCCTTCTATAACAGTTAAGATAGTATCTGTTACTAATTAGGGTGTTTGGGAGAAGGACCTTCTCTAATGTGGGACAAATAGTCTATGTTCCATCCTTTGACATGCATGAGAGGTAAAGCAGCCTTTTATGTCAGAATCCTAATATCAGTTGCTCTTTTATAAATCATAAATAATTGTCATCAATGATTGGATTAGAAAGCTGTGAGAACTTGCATTAGGGTGTACAAAGTTTTTTTACTTTGAATGAAATTTACCAGATAAAGGGTCAGAGAAATGTTAAATTCAACCGAGGATTCAATGCAACTGAAATGGGTTTAATGCCTTGCAGATTGGGAACAGCTTGACATTAATGATGTATTTTAACTTTGTCACCTTTATATTGTTGCCAGTTAAATGCTATTCCATACAAAAGAAGCATTGAAATTTCTTATGTTGGTTTTATTGGGTTTAATTCTAGTCCTTAAATAGGATTGTTCTCTTTATTCTTTTTCTTGTTCATCTGGCATTTTGTATGCCATAGTATTCTGAATTCAGAACTTTGAGATTCCTGCCATGATTACTAAGGTTATGATTTGTCTTTGTAGGTTGGGAATATTGGTGGCAGAGAATTTGCTGAATCATTAGCAGCAGATGTTCAAAAGTTACTTGTAAGAGGGAACAAAAATTTGTGTTTAACTGACCCATATTAAAAATAATTGATTCAATGCCTTCTACCCTCGTGCTGTTTTGGTTTCAGGTTTCTAGCAGCTGCAGACCACTTGTGAGAAAAAAGGCTGCATTATGTCTGCTGCGCTTGTATAGAAAAAATCCTGATGTTGTCAACATAGATGGCTGGTATGCTTGAATTGTATATGGCAGACTGTTTTTCTAAATTTACTTGTTTGCCTGTGTGAATCTGAAGTGTCTATTTTCCCTAATGTTTCAGGGCGGATCGGATGGCTCAACTGTTAGATGAACGTGATCTTGGTGTTTTGACATCTTCTATGAGCCTTCTTGTTGCTTTAGTATCAAATAATCATGAAGCATATTGGAGTTGTCTCCCAAAGTGTGTCAGGATACTGGAACGACTTGCTAGGAACCAGGATATTCCACAAGAATACACTTATTATGGAATTCCATCCCCTTGGCTTCAGGTCTGTGTTCCTTTTTATCTCATCTTTCATTCCTTTTGGGAAAATGAGATTCAAATGAAGCTTTTTGTTTATCATAAAATGTAATCAAGCCCTACTCCTTTTTCTTTGGGTAGAAAAATTCAATTTTTTTTTATTAATCGTTTACTCTTTTTATTAGCAATATATTGCCTTATGGCTAATGTTTAGAAGACTTTATGTCAACATTATTTTTTGGATACACAGGTTAAGACAATGAGGGCTCTTCAGTATTTTCCAACTATTGAAGATCCTAATATTAGAAGATCATTATTTGAGGTTTGAATTTTCTCAATGAGTTTATGTTGATATTTCCTTGAGATTTTTGATTCTTATGGAACCTTAGTCCATGATTTCAGGTCTTACAGCGGATACTAATGGGAACTGATGTTGTAAAAAATGTCAATAAGAACAATGCAGCACATGCTGTTCTATTTGAAGCCCTTGCTCTTGTAAGTATGTTGCTCAAATAAGCTTTTTAGCATGTAAAATATGTTTTATGGAATAATGTCCATAATTTTATTGATCTTTTGTTATTTTGAGTCAGACAAATCTTTAAATATATTTTCTTGAAAAATAACATTATATTGACATAACTTGCTGAAATTAACTATAGGTTTTCTAAAAAAAAATTCAAAAATTTTACATTTTGTTTTCTTAGTAGGCTCCATCTCTTTTATCATGGATAGAGAATTTTTTTTTTTTTTTTTTAATGGGAAACAAAACATGATTATTTCTTGAAGTAATTATCTGCATAAATGTGCAATTCTTGCTCCTTGAACAATAAATAACTAGACCCATATTATGCTTATTTGGATGTTAGCAAACTCTATTAAGGAAAAACAAGAATGTTAAGGAACGTAGATGTCTTCCCCATGAATTGATGTTAGTTCTGTTTAAATTATCGTTTGGCTTTTATTTTAAGTGATATCTTCTGCCTGTCTTTAATCCATTGAAAATGAAGCTGTCTTTCATTTAGCTTTGTAGGCGGCTTGTTATTTAATTTTCCTATTGCAGGTTATGCATCTTGATGCTGAAAAGGAAATGATGTCTCAATGTGTCGCATTGCTTGGAAAATTTATTGCTGTGCGCGAACCAAATATCCGATATCTTGGCTTGGTAAGCTGTGGAAGCACTATAATTTTCTTTTATTTCTTCTATCTTGCTGAAGCAAGTCTACAAGCTTGCTGAAGTGGAACTTATTATATCTCAATTCAAATTTGTAGATTTAATTGCTGTTTGTATATGTACATGTCTGTATGATTGGGCATTACATTGCTTTTTTTTTTGCTTTGCTGCAGGAGAATATGACTCGGATGTTAATGGTTACAGATGTGCAAGATATCATCAAAAGACACCAGGCTCAGATCATCACCTCACTGAAAGATCCTGACATCAGGTTGAATTTGAGTGTGTTGCAGTGTATGAAAATATCAATTGTTTTGATGTTGTCCTGATGCATATTCAGCATAACTTTTGGGGCACTAGTGTCATCTTTTCTTCTGAAGCTCCTTAAATCTTCTTTCCATCAAGCATTTTAAGGGAAAGATATCTTAAAGCCACATGTGGGTCAGATATGCATTGTTCATCATGTGTAACTTCTTTTGCAATGATAACACTACTGAATGTGAACCCTAGGTTCTAACTACTATACTTTGATGACAAAGTCAAATATATTTTCAGAAATTTTGTATGTTGACTTGAAAGTTTTTCCACCAGCATTCGTCGGCGTGCTCTTGATTTGCTTTACGGTATGTGTGATGTTTCAAATGCAAAGGACATAGTAGAAGAATTGTTACAGGTACAAAAGGATTCTGTATATTAATTTTTCTAGATGAAAGTAGTTGACATTTTGATTTGGTATATTTGAATCTTTACCACAATCCACTGATCTATCTTGAATTTCCATCTTGTGGTCAGTATCTAAGCACGGCAGATTTTGCAATGCGTGAAGAATTGTCTCTTAAAGCTGCTATTCTTGCAGAGAAGTTTGCTCCTGATTTATCTTGGTAAGGATTATTTCCTAATGCAAGATATAGGAAAATGCTGGAATAGGCATTTTCTTGAACTACTCAAGATTGCCAGTTTAACATGGCCTATTCCTTTTCTTAATAAATGGAAGCCTATTAATGAAAATGACCAGAGGGGTGTTACTTCTCTGTTCTAAGGTGATATTTGATAATACAATTCTGAACTTAAAATTCAAATTTTTCAGCACTTATTAATTTTAAATTATTTGGTAATGTATCAATTAAAAGTCTCAATCAAGCTAAAATTCACTAAAAAGTCAAAATTTTTAACTTCAAATTTGCACTATATAATAAGTGATTTGGTTTTTAAATACTTTTACAATTTAGAAATTCCACCACTCATATATTTAGCACTTAAACGTTTAACACTTAATTTTCAATTTTACCAAACACCACCTAAGACCATACACTTTAAGGAGCTCCAAAAAAGAAAAAGAAAAAGAAGAAGCTATCCACAATTTGTAAAAGAAAATGGTCATAACTAAATAACACTGTGACTGTAGAATAAAGTCTCCCTACTAGCTCGGCCACATGATAAATTATCAGAAAACAACCAAATTTCAAAAGGTTTTTGTTGTGATTAAATCATATTCAATGATTGAGTAATTCCTCTGATATTTATGAGTATTACCTTGAGTTGCCTAAGCTTGCTTTCAAAAATTTTAAATCAACTTTTTATTGTTGAAAACTTTAAATTATAGCTTTCACAATATTAATTCTGTGTGTATGATGTCATTTATCTTTGAACACAGGTATGTGGATGTGATCCTACAGTTGATCGACAAGGCAGGAGATTTTGTTAGTGATGACATATGGTTTCGTGTTGTGCAATTTGTTACAAACAATGAAGACCTACAGGTAATCAAAATCTTTGTATCATAAACATATGTTCATTTAAACAATTTTGTACTGAGTCTTAAAATATTTTATCAGCCTTATGCAGCAGCAAAAGCCAGAGAGTATCTTGACAAGCCTGCTATACATGAGACAATGGTCAAGGTGTGTAGTTGATTAAAAACATAATTGATGTAATTAGTGGTGGGGGTGCAAGGAAAGGAGTTTGAATAGAGATGTGTGATTTGTCATAATACATGCATGAAACAGGTCAGTGCTCATCTCCTTGGAGAGTTTAGTCACCTTTTGTCAAGACGGCCTGGGTGTAGTCCGAAGGAAATCTTTAGCGTGATACATGAAAAGCTTCCTACTGTATCGTAAGACACCTGAGGATGCCCTGTTCTCTTTTACTTTGAATATTTTGCTTCATTCAACTACTGTATCTTAGAGTGATGAATGTGTTTGCAGAACATCTTCCATTCCAATTCTTCTTTCAACATATGCTAAGATCCTAATGCACACTCAACCTCCAGACCAGGAACTGCAAAACCAAATCTGGGCAATATTTAGCAAGTGAGAAAACCTTGTTTCTCGTCTTCTATTTTCAGATTGGTGTTCCATATTTTGTTTATGAACTTTAACCCAGTTCATATTGTTATAGATATGAGAGTTGCATTGATGTTGAAATACAACAACGAGCAGCTGAGTATTTTGCATTAAGTAGGAAGGGTGCCGCTCTAATGGACATATTAGCTGAAATGCCTAAATTCCCTGAACGTCAGGTAATGCATGGGAACTCACAATATTAGTGCTTCCAGCTTACTTCTCTGCTGTAACAAGTCTGAAAAATTTTCAATGATTTTGATTGAAGAATTCAGTTATTTTGGTTTTATCTCTTTGAATTCAGTCTGCATTGATTAAAAAAGCTGAAGATGCTGAAGTTGACACTGCGGAGCAAAGTGCTATTAAGTTGCGGGCCCAGCAACAAATGTCAAATGCTTTGGTTGTGACTGACCACCGACCTGTGAATGGACCGCCACCGCCAACTATTGGACCGCTTAGTATTGTGAAGGTACCTGACATGAGTGGCGATGTGGTTAGTTTTTATCTCTTTATGTGAATTCTTGAGTTTGTCCTTGTTTATTTTTTCCTTCAGGATTTTTAATTTGATCATCTTGTCATATTTGGAACTTTCTGTATTTTCTCTTGACAGGAGCATTCTTCGGCAGATCAAGGACTGACCCAGGTAAATGGGACTTTGAATAAGGTAGATCCTCAACCTCCCTCGGCAGATCTTCTTGGTGATCTTTTGGGCACACTGGCAATTGAGGGCCCCCCTGGAGCTGCCATCCAATCTGAGCAAAATGCAGCCTCTAGATTGGAAGGTGTCCCAAGTACAGTGGATAGTGCAGCTATTGTACCTGTTGGAGAACAAACAAATTCTGTTCAGGTATTTTGTTTGGCAAGTTCTGTACTACATTTGTGTTCCTATATTGAAGAGGTGAGTGAAAATTGGAAGGGTTTCTGGTTATGGACCATCTCTAGTATTTGACCTGGTTAGGAGTCTGTTAACAGGAAAATCAAAATCTGGGTTTAGGGGAAGCTTGAGTGAGCTTGTGTTTCTGCCTTTATCTGAGGGCTTATTAGAGAGAATACCTTGATCTCAAGAATTCAGAAAATGTGGAATAATGGCTCAGTTCATTCATTCCATGCTCCTTCAAGCATCATCTAAGATTACATGAAGTGGAATTAATTATCCTCTTGATTGGAAGGAAGAAAAAGGGTTCTGCTAGTGATATCGTTAATCTAGTCTATGATCATGCTTATTTTCCCTCATCCTAATATCGTTATAATTCAAGAACTTTTTTGTCTAAAATACCTTGTTTCCCCCAAATTATACTCGATTATATGAATGCACTCTCTCTGCTATCTTTTGATCACATACTTTCTTTTAATAATGCCGGAAAGCTTTATAGCATGTACTTTTTTTTTTTAACTATTTTTTCCTACTTGTATTTTGAGCTTGAAGGTAGTTTTGAATCTCTTTTAATACTAATCAGTTCAGAATTGATAGATAACTTTCCTCACAGCTAACTGCCATATTAGTAACTCACTTGTGTTATGAAGAAATTCTTAACTTTATAGCCAACAGAATCTTGCTTCTGGTAGCTAAATTGGTCATCTTCATTGCAGCCTATAGGAAATACCAATGAAAGATTTTATGCTTTATGCTTGAAAGATAGTGGTGTGTTGTACGAGGATCCATACATTCAGGTACAAATTTTAATTTTAATCTCTCAATGTTACTGCATTTTATTTATGATTAATTATAACAAATTTTAATTTTAATCTCTCATATGTTACTGCATTTTATTTATGATTAATTATCTTCTCTTCATGTTCGATCCACGTCGTCTACTGGATGTTATTGGTCTTGCAATGTTTTCAAATCCTGCAAATATTTTGCAGATTGGTATAAAAGCAGAGTGGCGCGCACAGCATGGACGTCTTGTTCTTTTCTTGGGAAACAAAAATACTTCTCCACTTGATTCTGTTCAAGCTTTAATATTGCCTCCTTCCCATTTAAAGATTGAGCTTTCATTAGTACCTGATACAATTCCTCCAAGGGCACAGGTGAATAAGCTCATTGTTAATTTTTTGTTGATGTCTATGTGGACTATAATTTTGTCGTCTTCTCTTTGTTCATTAATTGTTCTTTTCATGATTTCCTCTTTGGTTGTATAGGTACAATGCCCACTTGAAGTCTTGAATCTTCGTCCAAGCAGGGATGTTGCTGTTCTCGACTTCTCCTACAAGTTTAGCACTAACATGGTAATTAATAGATGATTATATTGTCTTCACTGTTGCTACTTTTTATACAGCTGGGCTACATTTATAAATACAGTTATCTAATTTTTGGCCTTTTATAGGTCAATGTCAAGCTTCGCCTTCCAGCAGTCCTGAACAAATTTCTTCAGCCTATAACAGTGTCTGCAGAAGAGTTCTTTCCTCAATGGAGATCTCTTTCAGGACCACCTCTAAAGCTTCAAGAAGTAGTATGTACATTATGACCTATGTTTGGAAAATATGACTTTTCTCTAAATAGGAGAACTTCATATTCTACATGTCTGCCTTGCTTTAAGACACAATCTCTGGTTCCAGTTTGACCAATGATAATGTATATAATAGGTCCAGGTGAATGTTGCAAAATTATTTTAGAATCTGATTGAATCTAAGATATGAATAGGTTCACTTTGGATTGAGTCCAGATTGTATAAACATGCAGCGAATCCATGCATTTGATTTTTTTTATGTGTTTTCAGTAGGAGTCTAATTTATAGACAATAAAATGTTAGCTGATCACAAATGCCTTTAGGGCAGCATACTAGCCTTCCATGTCATTATTGTAGGACCTTGTGAAACCATCTTTGGCATTGTCAAATCATTTAAGATTGTCAATTGCAGGTCATATTGATATCTATATGATCTGTCCATGGGTTGATTCTCACGTCATTCTGTGTATTTTCTAATGTGGCCATATTTTCCTATTAATTGTGCAGGTTAGAGGTGTAAGACCATTGCCTCTCAGTGAAATGGCAAACTTGTTGAACAGTTTCCGATTGATGATTTGCCCAGGGCTTGTAAGCTGCTCTTTCTTTTTCATTTCCTCCTTCTCTTTGAGCCACACAATAGTTCTTCACTGTTACATTTTCTGTTGTAGGATCCAAATCCTAATAACCTGGTTGCAAGTACAACCTTCTATTCAGAGAGTACACGGGCAATGCTTTGCTTGGTAAGAATTCTTATGGTTCTGTTCTGTACTATTATTGTCATTATAGAATAAGAGTTTTTTTGGGTGGATATTTGGTGGGCTTCTATATATATTATAACAAACTTAGTCTGTTCAGTTTCTGGATTAGGTTTTAGACTCAACACGTATGAGATTTGCATATTATCATTCTCTCTGGAGACGACGCCATTTTCATATCCGGCAATTTGTCATTGCTGCAGTCTTCCTGTTCCACTTTGTGATGCAATTTGAACTGCTGTACTGACGTTCTTTTTTTTTTTTTTTCTTTTTTCTTATGTGATATTTCAGGTTAGAATTGAAACTGATCCAGCAGATAGAACACAGTTGCGAATGACAGTTGCCTCAGGGGAGCCCACGCTAACATTTGAGTATGTAACCATGATATTCTGGTCTTGTCCTAACTCCCCACTGGATAGTATAGTCTAGTATGTTTCTGACTTTCAAACTTGCAGGTTGAAGGAGTTTATTAAGGAACAATTGATTACAATTCCTACAGCACCATGTGGACCTATGCCGGCAGCGCCAGCACCTGCTGTAGCACAACCACCCAGTCCAGTGACACCGTTGACAGATCCGGGGGCCATGTTGGCTGGTTTGCTTTAAAAATCTGGAGGTGATTCATGTGTGAAGATTTGTTGAATACATTTGTAAACACGATTTTATACAGCTGGCCCACCCATCTGTCCCTCGAGCCAAGAGGTGGATCAGGAAATTCATGATGCAAGGGCTGGCGGAATTTAAGGGTGAGCTAAATTGTGGTCGGCTTAATTTGTGGAATTTCGAGGGGTGTTGGTCGGGATTTTGAGATTCTTTGGCACAATTGTAATGTGCTTAGCGAGGTTTTTCTTCTTCTTCTTCTTCATTTTCTTCTTTTATTAATCACTTGGGGTGAGGGTATTTTTTTATTTTTCTCCTTTCATTTTCCCCCTTATCTTCTTTTTCTTTTCTTTTCCCAGTTTTACTGGATTGGTTTCTGTACTATGAAATCGGACCGTATTGTAAGATATTACATGAAGTAGAATGAGTTGTAATAGTTTGTATTTGATTATCAATGCATAATTATTATATTTTCAATAAGAGCAATTATAGGGGAAAATCAGAAGGTGTGATTTATTATTTTTACATGTCTTAGAGACCAAGATTTTTATTTTATTTTATTTTATTTTATTTTTCTATCACGACTGATGAAGCAATTAACTTGAATGGATCATGGGAAATGATAACGCAATTGACATTACACCAAAATAAAGAGGAGCAATCTATATTGTACTCACTCATAATTTTCATTAAATTAATGAAAATTTTAGCTCTATAAAATATAAATTTAAATGGAGACTATCTTATTAGCATATTAACTGTGGAAAACAATTGCTCTAAAAAAATAAAAAAAACTATGTGAAACAATTGCGTTTTATGTGTTTACATGACAATTTTTATAGCACTGATGTTAATTTCCCTTTTTTTTTAAGAAAACATGATACATTTCTTATTGAAAAGTTATTTGGGCCTTGTTTAAGTTGGAATTTTTCAAATCAATGGATTTAATAAAATATATATATTTTAAATTTATAAATTATGAAATTTATTTATTTTAAGAATTTTATCATTTGAATTGATCATAAAATCAATGGATTAATTAAGGATAATTTTACAATATTATAAATTTATTAAACATAATCTTAAAATAAAAATAAACTGTCACAATTTTTTATATATAAAAAATTCAACTGTCCCATCTAGAAAATAAAAAATTATAACTTTCAAAAATTAAGAATTTTAAAAACTAAGAAGCTCTTTTTAAATCTATAGATTTTAACTTATTTTTAAATTACCAAATAATAAATTTAATCTAAATTTATAAATTTTATAAAATTTCTTATTTAAAATTCCTTGTACTAAATAAGACCTTAGATATTTTCTCTTCGTGGAAATGAGGGGTTCAAGCAAAACAAAACTATTTAGTGTAAAAGTGGTATTTTTTAAAAAATTAAAATAAAAAAAAAAAAAAAGAAGTGAGGGAGAGAGTACAATTCACACATCCGTATTTTCCCAATAAAATATTCTTAGGAACTTGTCTGTTTCAATTGTTATCTTTTTCACATCATTGAGCAATTTTGCAAGAGAAAGATCCCATAAAAACAAATTAATATGCATTTGACCTGATCTCATAAAAAATTAGGGATGAAAATCTTATCTATACAAGCAAGGTAATCAGATAAGCACAAGTCGGAAAAAAAAAAACCCTGCTTATCTCCCCCAGTAAGGGACTACTCACAGAGGTCGTGAAATGATTGAAATGGAACTCCAACACAAGCCAAATTATCTGAACAGGCTCGAGAAAAAAAAAAGTTGGCCTGGACTTGCCCAAAATGCTGATTCTATCAAGTGGGAGAAAATTCAGCTCTGCATGCAAGCAATATAAGAAAGGGAACACCACCTCCGCATTTTACAAATGCTTCCCCAGCAGTCTCAAAAAGAAAGTGACTGGTTCATCATCACCTTTCCTCTTAGTAATGCACACAACCTTGATATGCTAGCCTGCTTCATTAAAGTCTAGTCGACTTAAGTTTTAGTTCACAACCCCTTTTCAATATAACTTTCAAAGTATCACTGCTTCCAAGAAAATCCAAAAAATAAGACTGACAAATCAGCTATCGCCATTCTCGGCAATTGCCACAAGACCAGGTGCCTTCTGGAGATGTGTAATCAGTCCAAGGTGAACAATGATGGTGTATCACCAAGTTGCAAATGTCACATGAAAGGTCAGGGACCGGTTCTGCGCGTAAACACATCTTGCAGTGCTTTGTAGTAATGATTGCTTTGGGACCTTTCACTGGCTCCTTCTGATCACCAGATATGCCCAATGCGCACTGTTCAGAAAATCCATCCTGCGAAACTGCAGAGAACTGATTTTCAGAGTTTCCCAAATCATTCCCTGAAGCATCAAATCCATCAAACTGGGCACCGTCATCGTTCGCCAGCAGCTCTGTAAAAGAGAAGTAGGTCTGTGGTTCGAACTCCATATCCTCATAGTTCAAACAGCCATAGTCAAACAGCGCCTCACCTTCAACGTTATTAGCTGAAACATCCCACTCCCCACAAGGTAACTCCTCTTTAGGTTCCATTAGGTTATTTCTATCAACCGGCACAGATGATTCAGCATGATGATTGTTCTCAAACATACTTTCAGTTTTTACTTGAGGCTTTGCATGCCTTCTGACAGGTAGTTTTTGAGGCCCCTGTCCAGCAGCATCCCATTGAAGCTCTGCTCCAGAATTTTCCTCCTTAATTTGCTCAACTCTTGAAAGAGAGAAAAGCAGAGGATCATCATCTTGTGTGAGAACTTCCTCCTTAGGAACCAACATAGTAGTGGGCTCACGCTCTTTATATTCAGCAACAGTTCCTGAATTAGTGTCCACTCCCATATTTCCTTTCTTCAACACCCTCTCACGTGGCTTATGGCCCACTGACTTCTCAGCTTCAGGATTATCATCATAAGGACATTTGGGTGCTTTTGTCCTACGACACCTGCAACACTTGAAGCCCACAACATTAGGAAGCTTCGACTCATCAAGTTCTACAGCTTCAGCATGAAACCATCCTGCATAAAGCCAAATACAAATGGTTCATAAAACAAAAACTAAAAATATTTCATTTAAAAGAGAAATAGCACCCATCATGTGAAGAAGGCTTACTTTCACAAGTTTTACAGTAAATGTACATCAGATCAGGGTTATATGCTTTTTTGCAAAGATGACAAACAGGACTCAACCTCTCTGAACTGCCCTTAAAAAGGATGTTCTCACGCCTGAAATCAATTCCTGTGTCTTCGGTGTTCTTTTTCCTCCACATGACACCCCAATTAGTACTTCGGTTTTTCTTTGCTAAACAAGAATCAGTAGTAGCTTGTTTCATCTCAGAACTACTCTCCCGAGTTCTTGCAGATATTAATGGTTGATTATTTAGTTTAATCCTTATGCATTTGTTGGCTGTCAGTACACTATGAGATTCTTGCCTTTGCAAAGGCAACGGAGTAGTAGGAGGCTCATTATTGTTTTTGTTTTCAGGAACAACTTTGGCAACTTTGGCACTGCAACACTGCTTGCACATAATCAAGAATTCAACTTCCTCATTTGTGCGAATAGTGGAACTTATGGTACAATCTTTATGACAATAACCTGGCATGGAATGGCATAAAAAGAAACTTTAATCATTGCATCCAATAACATCGCACAAATTGAAATTAGCAAACTGCTAGAAAAAATTCAAGTCAACAGCTTAACATGAAAAACATCAACGAAAAAAAAAGGATATGCACATATTTGTTACCTGAATTTCTGTGACAACAAGTAACCTATTTGTAGCAAACTACCTAGGGCAATATAGTAATTCAATTCACATAAAAACTTGTTTTGGAAGACTGGACAGCAGACTTTAGATGCATGGTCAAATTAAACTCCCATTTGAAAGAACATACACTAAAATCCTCATTTTCAAAGTAAATTGCATGGTCCTTGACTTTCAAATTTTACACTTTAGTTCTATTAAAATATACACTTTAGTCCATGAACTCTTAAACAAAATAATCTTCTAGGTCTGGTATTTTTAAATGAAACAACAGTTTGATCCCTAAACATTAAAAAGGTGAGCAACCAACAGACTGATCATTTAACAAGTGAAGGACTGAAAAGTTATTTCATTAATCAAAAGTGAGGGATTGAAGTTTATTAGAGGAACCAAAATGTAGCGAACTTGAAAATTAATAACCATATAATTCACCGGGAAAAAAAAATAAGTGCAAATTCAAGTGTAGATCATGCCATATGTTGAGGCATGAAATAGTGCATCATAAATTCTGAGGTTTCCTCACTAAATTAGTTCCACATGCACATAAATTAGAAAAGTGTCTACCTCTTCCCTTAATACAATGTTATGAGTTTTCCTTTTCTTTGACTCATACAAGAAATAGACCAATTATAAGGTGGCAATGCCCCACATGCTGGAAACCTTCTCTCAGATGAATATGAAAAGGAGGCGTGCAATAATAAATCTCCAAGACTCCATTTAAGCCAAATGAAAGAGAAAAACAGTTGTATATTAAAAGGATTGGAGATACCTAGTGCTATATTGTAATAAAGATTGCTGTTTTCTACCAATACCAAAACATATTTGCAGAAATTTTCTCTGATTTTCCAAATAACACTTAGAACACAGTTTTACAGTAAATATAAAAAATAGTTAAATAAGAGGAAGAAAGAGGAGTTAAGAATGGCAGCTTCTAACATACCTTGGCAAGCACTGCACTTAACCGTATTCCTGAAGATCACATCACAAACACGAATAATAAGCTTAGAGCAAGTTGGGGCAGCGAAACACAATGCAAAGAAGAATAAATAATATCAAATAATTACCTAAGTAAAACATAATTGTTGCATGAAGCACAAGAGCATCTATCCAACTTGTCTCTCTTATACGTCAGATATAAAAATATATCCCTGCGGGAAGCTTTCAATTGCCTTCTCTGTAACTCGGACGGTTCATTCAAAGACTTCTTAGCTGATGGCAGAACCACTTCACCAACTCTTTCTTCATACTCTTTGATCAAATATAAAGGGACATGTGTTTCAGAAAACCAGTATTTCACCTTTCCATCTTCACTTTGCTCCAGTTCAATTATATTCTTCATGATGCGGGAAGGCAGATGTTTTTGATTCCCAAAAGCGACTCCATATTTAATCTTGTTTCCCTCAACTTTCTTATCACAAATGGTTGCATTTCTAAAGACAGAGGCTTCTGTCTCTGGACCTTTTCCATCAAGGAGATTCTGCTCAGGACGAACAAGTTCACTCCACCTCACATGAAGGTCTAGGTATCTAACCTGATGCAAAATCCAACAGCATTTTCAAGACACATGCATTCACAGACAATATGCTGAAGAGTAACCAACCAATAGAATATATTGTTGCCATATACAAAAGAACAAAACAAACCTGAAGTGCTAGCTGTGATGTATTCATAGTCTTCTCGACTGCAGCTCTCCAAACCAACTGTCTGCTTCTTTTAGGACGCTCAGGATCATCAACATAATAGACACCAGCAATCTTTCTTGAACCACCTAATGAGGCAATTCATAAAATTGAAAATTTTCATTTTCTAAATTTATAACAATTAACAAATGCAAGAACGTCACAAGCAAAACTTGACAATCCAGAGATGCTTCCAAGGGAAAAAATGTAGGTTTCCACTAACAGAAAGGGGCTTCCTAATGTGTAAAAATATTTACCTTGCCGAGCTGCCTTTTTAACCACCGACTGAGGCAAAATTGCTTTGTGGAATACAAGCTTTGATAGCTTACCCCCTCGCCACCAGATGAAACCTTTGTCATCACATCCATTAGCTCTAAAGTCGGACATGCCAGACTGTTTCCTACGTCGTTTCCCTCCTGGTCCACGTTTTTGTGTGGTTCCACTGGTGCTTACAGCACTTTGAATCACAGGAGAATCAGCCAACCAATCATCCATTGCCTTGGCCCAGTCCCCAGAAAGAGCAACAACACGAATATTACGCTCAAGCTGCAAATAAACATTCATGAGATCACATCAACCAATTTAAAGAGACACCCACAAAAGTGCAAACATGGTAAAGAAACACAAAGATGGGTTTTGTTAAGGCTAGAGTAATGGATCTGTTAAGATGTTTAATCGACTTGATCACCCTTTATTTAACTAAAATGGAAACTTAATGATTATTTTAAAAAGGAAAATTGCAAGAATGACAAGGTTTTTTTCTTTAAAAAAACAAAGAAAAAGAAAAAAAAGAAAAGAAAGGAAGAGGAAAAGACAAACTTGCACTGAGTGTAATAAACGAGGCCAATATCAAAATTACACAGAACAAAAGGATAAAATAATATTTTCACCTTGCAAAAATAACAGTATTTAGGGAATTTCACAAGTAGGTTTTTCTGTGTCATTCTCACGTTGACCTAATACATGAGGCAAGGCGATACACCTGGCGTAGTAAGTCTTTACTAAACATATAGCTTGAGCATATTAAGTCTATATATATATATATATAGACTTATTGACTCATCTCAATTTTCCAAGTAAAAAAATAACACTCAGACATGTATTCATCTGCAATGCTTATGGCAGTAAAGCTTGGAAAACACAAATATCACACACTAAAAAGCAGGATGGAGACAGATCAGCCATCTAGCATCATACATGCGCACCCTGCTTATTAATTTAGATATAAATCCAACTAATCCTGAGACATTAATTTGTAATCAGCAAATCAAATACATCATGACCCAAATATGTGCGGAAATTCAAGTTGTAAATTGCATGATATCTATAGTAAAGTGCATGAATAAGATAGCTAATACTCATGAAGAAATTCAACAATGACAATGTGGGTGGGCTTCACTAGATGGGGAAAATGACATGACCTCGATAAATATGTAGAAAAGCAAACGAACTTACTGCAAACAAGGGACCTTTTATCGCATTGCAAGTTGAAGCCTCTTCTACTTGTTTACGCCACAGTTTTCTGAAACTCGTGCTCAGAAAGGGACCAACAGTAAGACCACATAAAATCTCCCCCAAGTACAAAATGTAAGTTGAAATGCTAGTAAGACTACCCTCTCCACTCATTGTAGGACGAAGGCTACTGAGGACCTTCATGGTGCTCTTAGTGGCAGTCAAGGCAGCTGAATTTAACATACACCCCCTTCTGTTGTTTGAAGGGAGCTTACAAGAGTGGCACCAGCCACACCTCTCCCTTGGGACCTCTATAAGTTTCTTTTCAGAACTTGGCCAGAAAAAACGAGAGGCTGCCATTGAAAATGCCTTTGCTTGCAATAAATTGTCAGGAGTCACCTTCCTAGAATTGCCTGGTTTATGAGCCTCTGAAATGCGAATTTCCTCAGACGAAAGAACAGCCAGATTAGCAGCAGCTGATGCTGCAAAATCCCCATGCATGTAGTGATTTATGTAAGCATAAGGCTTAAAAAAAGTCCCCACATACAAAAAATTATCCGTCAAATTTTTCTCATCCCTTCCAAAGCCAGCATGAGTGCCTTCCTTGCTTTGGGACACTTTGATTGCTGGAAAAGTAGCATTCCCTTGTGCAGCATGGCTGCCATCACTGTTCACAGAGGTGCAAGTAGTTACCACACTTGATCTGTCAACAAAACTATGGTTAGCTACATCTGATGGATCAATCGGCTGATCAACTGAACCAGTAGACTCGACTTTAATCTGCTCAGGTAATTTCATATTCATGAGATGGAAATTCTTCATGCTTGCTGCATCACCATTACACAGGATGCCATGAGGGTCAGCTTGAAATTTTGCATTGACAGAGGCATCAAGAAATGAGACTGCCACATTATCCGCATCAGTTAAATTTAAACTAACTGCATCCTCAGCATTACCAGTATACGTAACATTATGGCTTTCCTTGAAAGCAAATGAAACTGATAAAGTAGAAGATTTTTCATCTTCATTTATAGATGCTGTACTTAAATCTCGTTCCATTGTCTCAAAAGGGGAGAAAGCACTTTGTGGAATTTTCCAGTACTCGGCAATTGCCTTAGATATGCCTAAGTATAAGGATCTATGTTGCACAGAAGAATAAAGCATTTGCAGGACCTTTGGAATATCCTTCTGATTGTAGTATCTCAAACATGGTTCTGCGCCACTAGAAGCTTTGAGCCTGAGAAAATCAATATAAATTAAAGAAGAAGGAAAAAGAAAAGGAAAATTAATAGGCTAAACAAACACTCTGTAAGACAAGGAGCCAGTGACAAAAATACATAAAGACACAACCTAAGAACAACTTCAAGGAAGATGCATGTCTCAGAAATATCATAATCCATAACACATTTAATTAACTTATAAAAAAGTAAAAGTAAAAGAGATGGGTAAAACATACACCAATAAGTGATTGCAAGTACCCATGAAGACTTGCTCATATATATCGATGCCAAATACTTCTGCTCCTCTAAGTGAGGTTCCCACAATAATAGTCGGTCCCAACTTGTTAATTGTGCACTCCGGACAGTACCAAGGCCCTTCTGGTATATACATTTTGGCAACACCTATACATCTGGAATGATATGCTGATGGGCAACCATCACAACAAATCAAGGTTCCGTCCATGCCACAAAGACGGCATTCATCACTATTCCCATCAACACCAACACTGGGAAAATCTCTCTCCCCTTCAGCACCCAAGTATTTTGAATCACATGAAGACTTAGTTCCATGGTTGAGAGCAATAATCTCCATAGCCTCCCTGTCCTTGCATGCCGAAGTCTTGGAATATCTGGGATGGACTCTTCTTGGTCCATTTTCAGGAAGATTGGTTGCAACTGCATCAGGATCTATTCCAACTTCTGATTCTTCCCGCATATCAATTTCTGCTCGGAGCTCAGCACAATCCAACACATCATCACACAGAAGTTGCAGAATCATCAATTTACTGCTCACTGGTAAGGAATAATACTCCCTCTTCAAAAAATCATCATAAAACCCCTTCCACTCTGGTCCCTTTGAATGTCCCATTATTGTAAAATAATGGACCAAATAAACAGGCCAGGTGAGTGAATCAAGCAAGCTCCAATCAATGCTTCTGCATACAGAGAACACAACATAATACTAAATATATACTAGAAAAATATTTTTGAAAAATAATATATAGTACACAAGTGCATAAATATATGCACATATTGCTGTCTCTAAAAATATATTTGCACGTAATGTGCAAAAACAAACATATAATGCCCATTTACAAACTCTAAAATGCAAATAATACACAGTGATTACCTCAAGCATTTTGACGCAAGCTCTGAACCATCTGAGGAGAGTGTCTCAAGATGACGTCTCAATGCACGTATCAAAGCAACATGAATGGCATCCAACAGTGTGTTCTGAACTTGGCAGTTAATTGCCCCAACCAAATCATCCAATGAAAATGGACTCAAGAAGAGGCGAATATTGAATGACCTCAAGAATCCATACACTGAGAAAAGATGTGAAACACATTCCTCAGGCACACCTACAGTCCCTGATGATGGAGGGAACTGTGGGGGTGGCACAAGTGGGACCTGCACCTCTGGTTCCAGATCATCATCTTGTGCATACTCACATGAGTCACTCGAGGAATCTGCATCACCCTCATCTCGTGCCACATCATTCTCAACTGCTATTTCACCACTCATCTCTGTCAATGCAGATACTTCAACCCTATCTGCCTCATTTTTCGAATCACCCACTTCCTTCCTCAAATCCTTCTCATTCTTTAAACTCCTTTCTAACACTAATTGATCTAATTTCTTCCTCCTTTCACTCAAATCATCATCAAAATAATCATCACCTAAAATTAAATCACGTAGCTCACCACTTTCCAAATCCTCACAATCCCCATCCTCATACTCTACCCTATATAACCCACTATCATAATACACTATTTTCCCCAGAAAAACCCCGTTATTATTAAACTCTTTTAATACATATCTACCCACAAGCGGCTTCCATCTCATTTCCAAAGCCTGCTTCTTAATACTCATCATTTTATCAATTGCATCCTCTACTCGCCACCGTTTCCTGGGTCGACCTCGACCTCTCTTTTTAACCTCCATAGCCTCCATTTTATAACCCAACAAAGCAAATCAGATCGAACCCAGAATTTAAAAATTACTCAAAAACAATCCCTAAGATTCCTAAAACCAAAGCCTCCAATTCTAATTTGATTTCGACCCACAACAGAGCTCTTTATTGATGCAGATCCCAATTAAACAACTAAAACACCAAAAATAAAATAAAAAGAGAAATTAATAATTACCAATTGATTATCGATAACACGAAAATTCAAGATAAAAATCATATAATATAAATTAAATTATAGTTTATTACAATCCTATATAACCAAATAGCGAATTTAAACATAACCCATAATTTTAAAACCCCTTTTTTTTTTTTTTAAATTCTATTGGAAAACCGATTTGTACATAAATTTCTGTATATAGACTATAAAGTGAGAGTACCTTGTTAGGGTTTAGCAACCGCCATTGAAGACCAGATTAAGGATTTTGCTTTGTTTCAGTGTATAGAAAGAGAGAAAGAGAGAGATAGAGAGTGGGTGCCCTAATAAGGAAGAGAACAAGAGCAAGTGAACTACGGCCTCTTTCTCTCCACTTACCGAGTAATTAAAATAACTGTAGCGATTTTATGTCTGACTCGGAACTCATTTTCTATGACTCAGATACTCAGGATCGTCCGAGTTGTTATTTAATTTTTCATATTATACTTTTTAAAAAATATACCGTATTGCGAGAAGGATTTATACCATGGAGCCAACCTCATTTGGAGTAAATTGTCCTTCCATTTTTACAAATTTTTTTATTAAATGACTTTTTTTTATATGTTTTCTTTGAAATATTAAATTTATATGTAATTTTAATCTTTCATGCAATGTTTTAAAAAATTAGACCGGACCAGTTAATTCAACCGTTTGAATTAAAAAGTACTGTCTAATCTGGTTCAATTTATTTAAAAACTAGATTTTTTATTGAATCACTCATTGACCGATTTTAACCAGTTTTGTGTCAATTTTTAATTGTTCAAACTTTTATTAATAGGAACCAAATCAAAATGTTTAAAAAAAAATTAAGAGATTTATCTAATTAATCAGATTACCTGTTCAACGGACCGAACAGATTAAATCACAAATAAAAGACTTGATCATTTCAATCACTAGTCTAGTTTTTTAAAATATTGTTTTCATGCGTAAGATCAAATTAAAGGATATTTCATTATTTAGCCAAATTTTAACCATCCATATTGATAAAAGAAATTTTATTAATTGAGAAACTATTAGTGAAAAAGAAAAAAAAGAAGATTAAATGGGCAGTTTGGTGTAAATAGTTTTTTATTTCTATAATACACATTGCAAAACTACAAGTTAACAATTTTTTTTAATATTTTAATTTTTTTATTATATTGGGAAAATCAATTTAATGTGATATACTAAGATTAATTCGTAATATTAAATTAATATAAAATAAATTAAAATTTAGAAAAAAATATAAGAATTCATTTAGATAGTGGTTATTTGAAATTATTATAAATTTATATTTAAATTTTAAGTGTAAAATTATAAAAAAAAAATACATAATATTAAATTTTAAATATTCAATCATTTTAAATAATTAGCTATCTAAATAAATTTTAAAATTTTTCGAAGCACAAAAAAGGTAGATTCATCATTAGTTAAACTAAAGATTAAATGGTTGTATTGCAATTGTATCTATCTAATTTGACTTGAATTTTAAAATATTTTGACATATTTATTTTGTTAAATTTACATATTACTTTTAATAATTGAATATTGATATAAATAAAATATATGAGTCAAATTTATTGTATATGGGCAATTAAAAAATATAAAAATATTATTTATATATATTGATTTGTATAAATTATAATTAAAACCTATATAAATATAATGATGGAAAAAAATTGATTAAATGATTTCATATAAAAATTTTTTTAGATTTTCTTAGCACAAATTTTATGAAAATTTCATTAATAAAATAAAATGAAAAGTGAAAACCATGATAAATTGTCTTTATAAGAATAATACTAAACAATATTAAAAGAGAAATCACTCATAAAATTCCAATGTTATTATATGATCGGAATTACTATTATATCTACCATAATGATTATTATGATTAATTGATTATTATGATCTAACAGTTATAAGCTTTGTGAGTGGGCCCAGTTGGGTGTAGTCAAAACGAACTACAGTACTAACAATAAAGGTCAAAGCAGTCGCATGGAAGATGTATGAATCTTCATACAGACAATGAATCCCATGCGGCCTTAACTACCTGCCGTCAAAATTAAGAAAATTTGTACGGCCGAGGACAATAATCGACTCGGAATATAAGCGAGTTAATTCGGAATATGGGCGAGTTGACTCGGATATGATTCGGAGTGCATTGATATAGTTGAGCTTAGGTGGGTAGTTTTGTTTTTATTCACAAGCACAAAGAAAGCTAAAATGAGGCAAGAAAATGGCAAATGGCGGGAACAAACTTCCACTAAATCACATTACCCGCCAAGATTTTCAAAGTTATTTACAAAAATATATTTGAAAGAAAGAGGAAAAAAAAAAGGGATGAGTTTCTAGTGTGTATTTGGAAATAATTTATGACTATTAATTGGTAATTATTAGCATAAACATTACTTTAAATTGATACAAAATTAAAATTAATTTAAATTGTATATAATTATATTTTTTTGACTTAATTTAATACAGGCAATAATTGAATAATCGAAATATAAATTTCATTTCTAATTCATAAATCATTAATTGATTTGTCTTTGCTATTGATAGTATTTGAATTTTCTAATTTATAGTTTTGTATTGATAGTATTTAAATTTTAGGATTTGTCTTATCATTAGATTAAGACATCAATTTACAATTGATTTACTTAATCCAATATATAAAATGATTATATATATATTTAATTTTAAATAAATTACACAATAATTAATCGATATTCAATTCTAAAACCTTTTATATACCATGTAACATTTTAATTTGTCATTTTTGGATAAAGATTTTAAGCTTTATTGTGACTATATATATATATATATATATATATATATATATATATAATTGAATAGTGTAACTTCATTAATATAAATTCTTTTAGGTGACTTCGTGTTTGGCCAATTTTGTTTATACTTTACGATTTCGTCAATTAATGCAAAATTATTATTGACAAAAACAATGTTTGTTAAAAACAAAGATTACTTTAAAATATCTTCATAGCTAGATTATATGATTGTGTAGCTTATTGACTATCTTCTAAATCCCAAACTTAAAGGAAAGTTTGTTTATCCCCTCTCTCTCTCTCTCTATATATAAATTGAATGTTTCCGTCCATGAAAAATAATTTTTTAAAATATTTTTAAATCATCATTAGCGAATTTCACACAATATACTTACCACCAAAGAAAATGTGAGGAAAAAATTTAAGAGATTTATATGTGTGGAATGATGTCCACATATTTAAATAAATATAGTTTAAAATGATATATTAACTTTATTTTATTCTACAACGAATAGGTTTCATAATTTGGTCTTTCATTATATATATATATATATATATATATATATCCCTGACACACAAAAAACTAATTTGGCCATCCCAAGGCTTGCCCTAACAAAGTAATCGATCATTTTTTTTAATCCCTGTTATCAGGATCTCCAAATGATCCCTATATTAACAGATGAATATGTGAACAGCTGGTGAGATAAGCCTTATCTCCGTTCCACGTAGCCCACTTTTGGATTTTCAGGTACCACTTTTTCCACTGCTTTGATACTTAGTGGCCGTGAATTATAGGGACTTACTCTCCAAGACTAATCCCAATAAATACCTACAAACATTCAATGATACAAGTTACATATTCTAAATACTACATATTCTACATTTCCTCTAACTAAAACACTGACTTAAATATCAAAATACTCACCTAGACAGATCGCCTGGACACTCTAAGTTCCTTATTTTACAGGTTCAAACAGTCTAGTCATTTCTTCGTATGAGAGATCTGAATTCTTTTCATAATTCACACTTCACCTAGTAAGATAACGGAATTTTTTCAATTCACGTCAATCCATAAAAAAAATATTTCACTTGTCTATGATCTAGACAATGAGAGTGAGAGTATAGGTTTCTTGGAGAGACTTTTATGGCATTCTTTATCTCCTGACGTGTTCATTTTTAGTTGTTGTAAATACTACTTATCTATCATATCCTGTAGATCAAAATTCGCTTTGGCTATAAGGTAATTCTATTACCCTATAATATGGAACTATAAAGTTTTGAAAACTCAATAGAAAAAAATATAATAATTTCAATTGCTTCAAATGTGTCTTTTTTTTTTTTTCCTACGAAAAGCTATTGATGATGGAGATATATAAGGCATTTGATTTTTCTTGTTTAGGGACTAAAATGAAAGACAATGAAATATATGTATTGCTTTTGCATGGGGCTTGATGGGAATAAGAAACACAGTGTTTGAGATCCTTCAACATTAGTCCCTTATATAATGTAAAATTTACAAATCCTTTTTAAGACATAGTCGAATTTTATATAATCTGAAATTGCCTAGGTAAAAATTTCTCTATTCAATTCACTATTTAAATTAAATAGTGACAAACAATGTTAATGTTTGCAAAATATAAATTTACCCAATAATACTATTTCAATCCATTTCGAATCACTTTATTAGTTTAAGATTTAAAATCGAATATTACATTTTTGTTACCTCTATTGTTACTTTTTTATTATTTTTATTAAAATATATATTTTACTTTTTTCTTCATTTTAAATGTATAATTCTATTTTTTCATATTATATTCAATATATTCACACCATACAAATAAAAATTAAAATAAGATATTTATAATAAAAATAAATATAAAGTAGGAAGCTGTATATGTTAAATTATTATTAAACCCCATTCAAATAACATGATAATTTTTTTTAATGGTGATGGAGTCGTTTTCAAAATTGAAAAATCTTAAATTCTAATCATAGTTAAAGTCAAATTTAAATAAATAAATAAATAATGCATTAATAAGATCTTGCATTGGCTATCCATTTTTCCATGTTACCTTATGATGTTTCCTTTCATTATTTAAGAGGGTAAGCTATATTCCTACTTCACATGGAGAAAAAAAACTACAAATATGTAACACAAATTATTGAAGAATATCCCAAATTCATGTTTCTTTTTTAATATTGGAAACAACAACAATAATAACAATGTCCATGTATAATTAAAAAAATTATAAATTAGGTTGATCAAATTAATTAAACCAACATATAAAAAAAATAAGGTTTACTACTTCATCACTAATTTACAAAAATGGCCTGTCTAATATTACAACCAATTAAAATAAATGCCAATGGAACTTATTTAAATGTTTTGTATAATTGAAATTTTATAAAATTTTTATTGACGAAAAAAAGAATTTGTTATTTCATTATTAGGAAAAATGAATTAGAGAGCTACAAATGCAGTGTCTGGAAGCTTCATTTTATACTACTAGAGTAAGGTAACTAAGTTATTTAATCACGTGTAATAATCTAACTAATCTCAGCTACTATTAGTTAAATGGTTACAACATATCTGTAACTAATTATTCAGCTCAAAATTGAAGACCAACAGCTTAGCCAATAAGTTTCAATCACCAAGATTAGTAGCATCAACAATAAAATATGTTGCATTAGCTCTCTCAAGTTGGAGCATATACACTGTGTATGTCCAGCTTGGAAATGAAAGCTTGACAAACAGCATGACAAAAAGGTTTGGAGAGGAAGTTTGCTAATTGATTTGAGGAAGAAACAAGGAAAAGATGAATTATTTTGGACTGTAGTTTCTGTTTAACCATGAGACAGTCAATTTCAGTGTGTTTATTGCGTTCATGAAACACAAGGTTATTGGCAATATGGATGGTTGATTGACTGCCACAAAACAATAAAGCTGGTCCTTGATGTTGAATTCCCAAATTAGAAAAAAATATATAAAAGCCATTGAACTTCATAGGTAGTGGATGCTAAAGCTTGATACTCAGCTTCACTAGAGGATCGAGAGATTGTAAGTGCTTGTTTAAGATATCTCAATACTCTGTGAAGAGCTTATAAATGTAATTGTGTAACCTTATCAAGAAATTGGGATAATTTCTCAACATCAAAATAAATTTTAAGGTCTAGTGGTGCATAAGTATACTAATTTGCCAATCAATCTCTTATAAATTGAACTATCTTTAAGAATAGGACCAAAATTTGTTGAGGTTTTAGTTGAAGGAACCATAAGTGTAGAAACAGGTTTGGAACCCAAGAAACCTGTCTCTATAAGTAAATCCAATATGTATTTTATTTGACAAACAGTAGAATTTCTTGCAACTTCAAGGCACAGGAAGTACTTTAAGTGACCTAAATCCTTAATCTGGAATTCTTGATTTAGGTCAGCCTTGATGGAGTCTATGGTAGTCATGCAATCGCTTGCCAATATCACATCATCTATATAGATGACTAATGCTAAGAAAAATGAAGAATCCTTTTTGATAAAAAAGCGAAGAGTCTGCAAAAGCTTGATGGAATCCTTTTGTCAAAAGAAAATTAGTTAGTCTAGCATGCCATTGTCTACTAGCCTATTTCAAACTATAGAGAGATTTTTGTAACTTGCACACTTGTCCTCTAAGAGCCTCAAATCCAAGAGGTAACTTCGTATAGACTTTTTCTTGCAAATCACTATGCAAGAAAGCATTATTTATATCTAGTTGGAAAAAAAAACCAATTCTTTATAGCAACCATAGTAAAGAGAGTTCTAACAGTAGAAATTTTAGCCATAAGGGAGAATGTGTCTAGGAAATCTATATCTGATTATAGAGTGTAGCCCTTGGCAAAAAAATAGGCATTATACCTCTTAATGGAGCCATTTGAGTGATGCTTGATATTATATATCCACTTGCAGCCTATAACACTTTTATTTGTAGATAATAGAACTAGAGACCAAGTGTTATTATTTTGCAAGGCTGTAATATCAGTTTGCATAACATCCCTCCAACAAGCATGTTTCTCAGCTTCACTATAGGACTTTGAGTTCAAAAATACTATCAAGGTTAGTGGTGAAAACTTGATGATTAGGGGAAATAGAATGATAGAATAAAACTGAGTGAATAGTGTGAGAAGTGGATGACTAAGTTTTTGGTTTTCGCTTTCTAATATCATAATGATAATCTTGTAGGTATGCATGAGAGTTTTTCAATATGGTTGATCTTTTAATATGTAAAGAAGGAATATTATAGTCAAGATGGTTTGAAAAAGGAACAAGCTATGAAGTATTGAGTTGTTCAGTATGATTAAATGCATGAGATGGAATTGTAAAGGGTGCAATAGATGGAGGTACATAAACATCAATAAGTGAGATTGCAGTAGGTTCAAAAATTGAAAATGTAGGAGAAGATTGATCAACAAAAGCATGCAAAAGTGGTGGGGAAGAAATATGTAAAATATCAGTAGAGGAAATAGATGAAATATCAATATTATCCTCCAAAGAACATAGTGACAGCACTTGTATATTTGGAGTTGAAAAATGGAATGGAAAAATTAATTCATAAAATTGAACATCCCTAAAAACAAAGACATTCTTTGTTTTTAGATTGTACAATTTGAACCCTTTAGTGAAAGGAGGACACAAGGGACAACCCCATGATCATACTTTGATATGCTATGAGCAATGGAAGAAGAGTATGCAAGACATCCAAAAATTCTAAGGTGAGAGAAATCAAGATTTTTATGAAATAAAAGTTGAAATGGTGTCAAATTATCAATTATAGGAGATCGAGTCCTATTTATTAGATAGAAAGCATGAGAGACACTGTCAGACCAAAAAGAAAGAGGAACATTAGACTAAAATCTTAGAGCTCTAGCAACATTCATTATATACTTATGTTTCCTCTCCACCAAACTATTTTGTTGTGAGCTGTTAACACAGGTTGTTTGGTGTATAACTTCTTTGGTTTGAAAGAAATGAGGCATGTGAAACTCGATGCCATTACTTGTTCTGATAGTTTTAATTATGGTTTCAACAAAAGCCATAAAATTTTGTTCTATGAGATTAACTTCTGATTTGGTTTTGAGCAAAAAAAAAACCTCAAGTATATTTGCTTTTATCATCAACAATAATGAGAAATAGTTTTAAAGGGATCCCAAACATCCATATGAACTAATTCAAAAATTTTATTGACAGTTGTAGTGCTTATAAGAAATAAAAGTTTCTTTTGTTTTGCTATATGACAAACATTACAATGTTCAGTAGAAGGAAGAATAATATTTGAATATATGGATTTTAACAATATCAACCTATGATTAGAAAGATGCCCAAATCTAAAATGCCAAACTTGAGATGGATCATCATATGTAAAAGGAGAAGAAAGAGCAACAGAAGTTTGAACAATAGAGACTATGGAGGAATAACAAGGTTGAACCAACTGATAAAGACCATTATTTTTCTCAACTAATCCAATCATCTTTGAAGACTGAAGATCCTAGATGATGCAAAGATCAAGATGTAAAAGTAAGCAATATTTCTTAGAATTAGTTAATTGACTGACAAATATCAAATTAAAAGAGAATGCAAGAACACAAAGTACATCACTGAGAACTAAGTCATTTGACAGATGAATTGACCCTATACGTGTGACAGGAAGTTTCCTACCATTCGATAGATGAACAAATACATTATGAAGAGTTTAATAAGATTGTAGAAAATAAATAGAACACACAATATGATTTGTTGCAGCTATGTCAACAATCCAGGTGGCTTTCTATGAAATAACACTAACTGAAGGAATTTTAGAGATGGTATTAACAAAAGGAGAAAAATCAAGATTTATACCTGTGTCATATGGAATTTTCATAAAGGAATAAGTAACTTGGTTAGCATGAGATGTAGTGGTGGTTTTTGTGGATTGTTGGATCATTTGAAGTAATGTAGCATATTGATCAGAGGAGAAATTCAAGGGATGATGCTAAGGTTGTTCATATTGTTTGATAGTATTGTTGGATCCCAATTTCTCAAATGCTTATGAAACATGAGTTAAATCTTGATGAAAATTGTCACTTTTCAATCTGATTAACATAGTTAGGATATGATTGTATTTGGGCTTGAAACCTGATGGATATCCATGCTTTTTATAGCACCGACCCACAATATGTCCATTATAACCACAAAAAGTGCATATAGGTTTATTAGCCTGACCAAAAGAATTTCGTGCGCCATTATGACAACCATAAGAATTGCCATATAAGTTTCTTGGTTTTTTATAACCATTGCCTTGAGAACCACTAAACTATTGAAAGTTGGGTTTCCTTGATAGAGAACCACTAAACTATTGAAAGTTGGGTTTCCTTTGATAACCGTCACATTGATTGTTAGATCCATTAGAGTTACTGTAAGAAACAATGGGTTTTGCAATCTAGATGTACGAGTACCTACTTATCTTTCATGTTGCAAAGTTAAAGAGAAAACATTTTCATTTAATCCTTTTAAAGACCTAATCACTCTCTTGATTCTGTTTGACTATTTTTAGTGCATCATATTTACACTTAGGATCACAAGTACGTGAAGGTATTAGTGTAAGATTCACTAATTCATCCCACCAAACCTTTAATTGGGTGAAACATTATGTAACAGAAAGATTATTTTGATGAAAAGAATAAAGTTCCTCCTATAAATATGGAATTCTAAATGCATTGCCCTAAGAAAACCTAGCATTCAAGTCATTCCACACATCTATTGGTGTATCAAGCCACACAATACTCTTATGAATCGAAGATGTAACTGAATGATAAGGCATATAGAGTACCATTATTTTACACCTTTCCCAAGCACCATAAGTAGGACTATCTTTTGCTAAAATTGGAATACTGCCATCAACAAATTTGAGTTTTTTCTTAGAGAAAAGAGCCATTCTCATGGCCCTGGCCCATGAGTGATAGTTAGATCCATTAAGAATAGGTGTTGCCAAAACTAAAGTAGGGTCTTCATTAAAGTGTAGAAAATATGAGATCAAAGTATTCTCTTATGGCCTTGTTGAACTATTTGAATTAAGATTCACCATGATTTAAGAGAAAAATTAACTTTGATTGAAGATTATAGCAAAAAAAAAAAAAATCTATTTTGGTACTAAGAAAATGGGAAAAAAAATTAAAAAGAAAAATGCTCTCATTTGGTACAAATATGCTATGATACCATGATGAATAAAATAATTTGTTATTTTATTATTAAGAAAAATGAATTAGAGAGCTACATATACAGTGACTAAAATCTTCCTTTTATACTGTTATAACAAAGTAACTAAGCTATTTAATCATGTGTAACAATCTAATTAATCATAGCTACTATTAGTTAAATGGTTACAACATATCTGTAACTAATTATTCAGTTCAATATTGAAGACCAACAGCTTAACCAGTAAGCTTCAATTACCAAGATTAATAACATCAGCAACAAAATATGCTGCATTATTTATGAATTTTATTTTATAAAATAATAGTATCATGTATGATATGCAAAATTATTCATTTACAATTTTAAAATTTTTAATCTTATATAATTAGTTATATTTGAATAAAATTATATAAAAATAATAAATTTTACAAATAAATTCCATTTACATATGTAATGGTTATTGTAATTTTTTTTAAGTTCATGCGATGCTACAAAATTAGGATCATTTATCATCTAGAAGAGTTTGAAAATTGTATATTTTATGTTTTTCTATTAATGAAACATCTAATTTTCCAATTATCTATACTTACTATATATAAATGAATAGAAAGGGGGAGGGAGCACATTTACATAAGAACCCCTCACTAAATTCTTTTTAATTGTGTATTTATAATAGGTAATATGGTCATTTATTAATTAAATAATATAATTATCTAATTATATTTAATTTAAATAATAAATGATGAATTCAATTAAAATAATGAAATAATAACCCTTACAAAGTTATTTTTAATTGTGCATTTATGATGGATAATATAGTCATTTATTAATTAAATAATATAATTATCTAATTATATTTATCTATACTATATATAAATATATGAAAATGGGGGAAAAACACATTTACATGAGAGCCCCTCACTAAGTTCTTTTTAATTGTGCATTTATAATGGGTAATATAGTTATTTATTAATTAAATAATATAATTATCTAATTATATTTAATTTAAATAATGAATGATGAATTCAATTAGAATAATAAAATAATAAAATAATTATTATTTAATATATAATTAATTATATTTAATATCTAATTATAATTAATTTAAATAAGGAAATATGAATTTAATTGGAATAAGAAAAAAATAAAATAATTATTATTTAATGTGTAATTAATTATATTTAATATCTAATTATATTTAATTCAAATAAAAAAAATAATGAATTCAATTAAAATAATAAAATAATTATTATTTAATATATAACTAATTATATTACAAATTTATAATTATATAATTATTATAATTTAATAATTTAATGATCTAATTTAATTTAAATAAATAAAAAATAAATTTAATTAAAATAAGGAAAGAATAAAATGATTATTATTTGATATAGAGTTAATCATATTTAATTCAAATAAAAAAGATTTCAATTAGAATAATTTATATTTTTTGATGTTTTTTCAAATATTTAGAAGTTAGAAAAATTATTTTTACTTTAATTATTCGAATATTAATAAGTTAGAGAAATTCTAATTTTACTTTTATTTTATAAATTATTATTTTATCTTATTATAAATTTTAAAATTAGTTATTTTAATTATTAGTAATAATTTGTAGATTAAAAAAATTATTTTTGATTCTATAAGAAGATGAAGTAGAAAAAAAATATGCACTAATTGAGAATTTATTTAACAACAATGAGTAAAATCATTTTTTGAAATATTTAGAAGTTAGATAAATTCTTTTGATTTAGATTATTCGAATATTAATAAGTTAGAGAAATTATAATTTGATTCATTCTATAAATTATTATTTTGTCCCATTATAAATTTTAAAATTAGTTATTTTAACAATTATTAATAATTTATACATTAAAAAAATTACTTTTTGTTATATAAGAAGACGCAGCAGAAAAAGAAAATGTATTAATTGAGAGTTTATTTAATAATAATGAGCAAAATTCTATTATTTTATTATCAAATATCAAAATTTCTATTTATAATGGGATATTTTTCTAAAAAAATTTAATAACAATGAGTAAATCATTTTTTCAAATATTTAGAAGTTAGATAAATTCTTTGACTTTGATTATTCGAATATTAATAAGTTAGAAAAATTATAATTTGACTTTCATTTTATAAATTATCACTTTGTCCCATTATAAATTTTAAAATTAGTTATTTTAACCATTAGTAATAATTTATACATTAAAAAAATTACTTTTTGTTTTATAAGAAGATGCAGTAAAAAAAGAAAATGCATTAATTGAGATATCATTTAATAATAATGAGTAAAATCCTATTATTTTATTATCAAATGTCAAAATTTCTATTTATAATGGGATATTTTTCTAAACAAAATCAATTTATTTGTAATTTTATAAACATTTAAATTTACTTAAATTTTTTATTACGGAATAGATTAATTAATCATTCTTAAAAAATTAATTAAATAGGAAATCAAAATTACAAAATTTTTAATTTAATGATTATATATCATTGTTATTATTTATAACATTAGATTTATATTCACAAGTATTAATGTGATATAATAATTAAATATATATTTTTTGGCTTATGATATAATATGATATAAGATAATATAATATGATATTATATGATAAATTAATTACATACAATTAATATTGAATTAATATTAATATTAAATTTATAAAAGTATGTTAGAAAGATTGTTATTGATTTATGGAAGAATATATATTAAACTATAATGTGTCAGAGATATCAAAATTTATCAAAATTAATAAAAATATAAAATTTATATTGAAATTATAAGAAAACAATAAATATATCAAATATCAATATAAAAATCAACCTATAATTAATAATTAGTCAACATAGTAATAATAAAATAAATTAAAAAATTATAATAAAACGTATCTATCAATTCATTTATTTTATTTTCTCTAACACATTATTAAATATAAAAATATCATTTAAAATTGTAAAAAATGATTTATTTAAATATAGTTAAGTAGTTTTTCAATATTATATATGTATTCCTTTTTAAAATACATTCATATATTAATATAGAATCTATAATTATTTTATGTCATCATTATAATTATATTAAACATGCACGATTATACAACTTAAATAATATTTATTGTGCATAATTATATTTTCGTTGAATTTTTATGTTTTTCATATGAAAATTTAATTTAAATTTAATTCAATAACTAAAGTGAATTTAATAATTAAGTTATATAAATATTGCCCTATGATAATTTTAAAAATCGACCAATAATATTTTAACTTCATAGTATTTATTTGAAAAATTTTATATCATTTTATAGTTAAATAACAAAACATTGATTATTAAAATTTAATAAAAAAATAAATATTTAGAATAAATATTTATGTTTTTAATGAGTTATAACTAATAATTCGTAATGAATATTGATGTACGAAGAACGTTATAAAAAAAAAACAGTAAATGTTAAAAATATTCAAAAAAAAGCTATTGTTAAATTTTCTTTTATTTAAAGTCTAAAGCACCTGTTCGTCAGCCACTTTTATTTAAAGTATGAAAGTGGCTCACACCTAGTTCGTATACATTGTTTGTTGCTTTAAGACTTTTTTTTTTCAAGAAAAAAAGTCTAAAGCACAAAAAAAAAAAAGTTTAAAGCAACAAACAATATATATGAACTAGATACGCCACTTGAGTTTGAATAATTTGAGCGATCAGTCGAGTTGAATTTAAGTATTTATGAGTCTTAATTAAATATTAAAATTTTATTTAAAATAAAATATATTTTTATATTATATATAATAATTTATTAATTTAATTTTAAATTTTAATTTATTTAAATTTATTCGAGTTTCATTTTAATATTAATAAATAAAAAAATTGAAATTTTTAATAATTTTTAAATCTAATCAAGGCACATTTAAATATTTAAAGTATTTATTTAAATTGAATTTAAGTCTTAAAAAATAAAAATTTAATCGAGCTCAAATTTCTTAATTGAGTTGAACTTGAATTTAGTATTGGTTTAACTTGACTCAGCTGGATTACAACTGCGAAAGAAAGAAATTTTATGCTTGGCTCCAAAATTAAAGAATAAAAAAAAAATAAAGAAGCAAACTACATAAATAAGTGGCGGGCAATATGACATGGAGCGTGTTCTTCACGCGCTTCCTCCTGCCTTTATAATCCAGACCGCCCCGCCATTTCTTCACTGAACCCGCCGTTTATTTTAAAAATCTCTCTCAACTTGCACCTTCTGCGCATTTTAGCACTTATCAATCGGTCTCCATCTTCCATCAAAATCTCTTCACAGTAACCCAAACCCCCTCAATTCAAAATCCCAAACTGGTCAAGAAATTTAGGAATTTAGGGTTAGGTTTTTATTTGCAAAATAGTTGCCAAATGGCAAACAAAGTCACTGACGAGCTGCTCTCCACCGTCCGATCAATTGTAGGCCCTGACTTCTCCGATATGGACATTATCAGAGCCCTCCACCTTGCAAAATACGACCCTACTTCTGCTATCAATGTCATATTTGATACGCCTAATTTCAATACTAAATTAAAACCCCAAACCCAAAAAATCCCAAATTCAACGAAACCTAAACCTCCTTCTGATAAGATAAATTTGGTAGAAAAGGAGAATGGGAATCGAAATTTGGGCGATAATTTGGATGTTACTATTTGCAGTGGAAGCAATGAGGGAGATAGCAGTGTTGAGAATATGAGATTTTCGGATTCTGTTGGGAGTGAGTGGTGGTATGTGGGTAGTGGCGTAGTGGCGGGGCTGTCAACGTGTAAAGGAAGGAAATTGAAGGTTGGTGATGAAATTATATTCACATTTCCGTTAAAGAGTAATGCTTCAAGTCCACCTTCCACAGGGAAAGTTTTTGGAAAGGGAAGACAAGCTGCTGCAGCTTGTTCAGAGATTGTGAGGTTTTCCACTAGAGATAGTGGAGAGGTATGTTACATAAATTTCTTTTCTCAGCTAGTAGTTTCTCAGTCTTTCTATTGTTTTTTTATAAGGAAAACTTTAGAATGCCAGTTAAGTGGTGCTATTTAACTTGCGGGTAAAAGTGTTTTTATATATATATATATGCTTTATTGTGATTTTGAATGGCTGTGGCAGGTTGGTCGAATACCTAATGAGTGGGCTCGATGTCTTTTGCCACTTGTGAGAGATAAGAAGGTTAGACTTGAGGGTAGTTGTAAATCAGCTCCTGATGTACTGGGGATAATGGATACCATTCTTTTGTCGATAAGGTGAGGTCAGCTTAAATTGAAAATTTACCCTCTTTATAAAGTAATATTTTGCTTTTGATTATAAGTTATATAAGGTTGTATTTTCTATTCATTAGACAATACATGTGTAGTTGCACAATTGATGATGCAGGATGACTCACAAATGATGACATAGTGACTTTGGTACCCTATGGTTTGGTATTATGTTTGCTCTGTACCATGCACAGTTGCTGATGAATCTTGACTTTGTGCCAGTGTATATATTAATAGCACTTTGTTTCGCAAGCACCACCAGACCTCGCTTAAGGCCGCCAGCAATTCCACTGAGGAAACAATTGTTCATCCTCTTCCAAATTTGTTCCGGTTGCTTGGATTGACCCCTTTTAAGAAGGTGACAGTTTGCCATTGGGACTCCTGGACTTTTTTTTGGATTCTAAAAGGCGAATATTGGAAAATATGAATTTTGCCACATGGCACTGTGTTTTGTCATTTAAATGTTTTAACTTGCTCTTTGACATGATTAGGCAGAATTTACACCTGCTGATTTGTATACAAGGAAGCGACCTTTGAACTCAAGGGTAAGAAAAAGCTATCACATCTACTTTATGTTTTCCTTCTATCTGTGAAATCTAGCAAGTAATTTTACCAAAACAGGATGGATCTGGTATTCCTGCATCATTGTTACACGTTAACAAGTCTAAGAATCAATCAAAAAATGGAAATGAAGTTGAAAATGAGGAATCCATTTCAGATGCTGATCTTGACAATATTGTTGGTATTGGGGACTGCTCTGAGTTAGAGGTACTGCTTTATGTGACATTCTCACTGTGTAAATGAAGCTGACAATGCAAATAGCAAGTGAAATTACTTGAGAATTGCCATGATTTAGGAAATGGATCCTCCTAGTACACTTCAATGTGAACTACGACCCTACCAAAAGCAGGCTCTACATTGGATGATTCAGTTGGAGAAGGGAAAATGTACGGATGAGGGAGCAACAACTCTGCATCCATGTTGGGAGGCCTATCATCTAGCAGATAAGTATGTTGTATTCTTTTAGCATTCAGTAGATTCTACTGACTCTGAGATGAATATTAATTGGTTTTTTTGTTCTTGTAGGAGGGAGCTTGTGGTCTATTTGAATACTTTTACAGGTGATGCTACTGTAGAATTTCCAAGCACACTTCAAATGGCCAGGGGAGGGGTATGTTCCTTGCAGCCCAATTTTATTGAAATTTAAATAGATACTGGCTATCTACAGTGAATTGACTAGATCATGCTTTTCAAGATTCTGGCAGATGCTATGGGTCTTGGGAAGACCATCATGACCATAGTGCTTCTACTTGCTCGTTCAGAAAGAGATTGGTCATCGAGTAGTCAATCTGTGAGCCAGCCTTCTGGTGAATATGGTGAGGCCAGCGATATTCCAGAAAAATTGCCAAACCCCATGAAAAAGGCTGCAAAATTTTCAGGCTTTGATAAGTTGATGAAGCAAAACAAGATCCTTGTAAATGGTGGCACTCTTATTATTTGCCCTATGACTCTTCTGGGCCAGTGGAAGGTACTTGTTGCCATTTTGATGCATACTGTGATAGCCATATGTTGATTTGTGACTGTTCCCATTTTTTGTATAATTACTGTCTTTGACTATTTGACAGTTGAAATTTTTACCTTTAATTATGTACCTTATTGTTCCCGAGAGTCAATCTGAGCTTTTGAGTGTATTGTCAGGCAGAGATAGAAACTCACGCTCAACCTGGTTCTTTATCTATATATGTTCACTATGGACAAAGTAGAGCAAAGGATGCAAAACTTTTGGTCCAGAATGATATTGTAATAACTACATATGGAGTATTAGCTTCAGAGTTTTCGACAGAGGTAGTTTAAAAGGATCTTTTTTTTTTCTCAAAAATTTGTCTGCATAGTAACATTACACATGAAATGATCTCTCTTTCTGTTTTTCCTGTTTCCTTTCTAGAATGCCGAAGAGAATGGGGGACTTTACTCCGTTCACTGGTTCAGAGTTGTTCTTGATGAGGCGCACACCATAAAATCTTCAAGAAGTCAAATTTCCATTGCTGCTGCAGCTCTGGTTGCTGAGTGTCGCTGGTGTCTTACTGGCACTCCCATCCAGGTGATGTATTTTGCTCGCTTATATGTAAAACCATCTATTGTTTCAAAAAATTCTCTTATTGCTTCATCCATATAAAGGGAGAACTTCCTAACGTGATTATGGTATGCTGGAGTTCGCAATCAGCTGCCAAACATGATTCAGAGGATCCTTTTTTCCCCCTCTATGGGAATGCATCTATTATCATGGGGTCAGCACACCTCTGGAAATGTCCTGCAATGGTTCACATGTAACTAAAATTACTCTAGCTCATAAAAGCTTGTTTTTCTGATGGAGTCCAGAAAGTGCAAAATTCTGGATTGAGGTTTCCTTGCTTAATTGCTCAGTGACATTCTGACCACTAAATGATGCATGTGTTTACTCTTTTATGGTTGAGGCACAAGGTTGTATTAAGCGCATAGCTTTCTGAGATTTTCTTTTTGCATCAATTGTGCATTAACTACTGGCTATACCACACACTTACATTATCAAGCTGTTTATCATAGTTGGGATCTTATTATGATCCTCCTTCATGAAATAATATGGCAGGGGATACATCAATATCCTTTACTGCAGATATTGATGTCTGGCATTGGAGTCAGATGCATGAGACTGATATACATGTCAACATCATATCAAGTACTTTAACAATCTTATGTAATATCAGTATGGCTTTTATTCATTTGGTACTTTTATCTTTTTGTGCTGTTATATGTTCTCATGCATACTTGAGGTTTTCATCAAGTCATATCTCTTCTCGCTCCTCTACAATGTAAAATTTTCCTTTTTGATCTTATGAGATGGGTAGATTTTTCGTTGGTGAGATTCAAACCTCGGTGCTTTCTCCTTGATGTATTCTTACCTCTAACTCTTGACCCAGGCACCAAAATTTCGTATCTGAAATTCTAAAGTTAATTTCTTTGCTTTTGCTGTACTTTTATCCAGTACATGGAAAATTCAATTACTTCCATTGGGTGTGCGTTTCAGTTTTTAAATGTTGTAGTCTGATGTGAGTTTCATGTCTCAGAATAACTTGGAGGATATCTATAGCCTTCTTCGGTTTTTGAAGGTGGAACCTTGGGAGAGTTGGGCCTGGTAAGTTTTGCTCTAGTTCCTCACTATATATTATGGTTAATTCTTGAGGACAGTTTTGGACATCCAAGTGGCTTTTGTTCCAAATCTTCTCATAGATTTATTTTTTGGTATAAAAGGAAGGATATTCAGAAGTCATTTCCATAGAATTAGTGTATTGTCGAGACTTGAGAGGACTGCTTATGCTTTGCATTGGTAGTTGCTTTTGTTGACTAGTGATTATATCTCAATCAAATAGCCTTTAAAACCTTTTAGATTCTTCAAAACAAATGCTTCTTGTGGCTTGGGATGGCTGGATGGGTCCTAAAAGAAAAAGAGTAACCTCCCTCCTATGTAACAAATGAACTAGCCTGGAATGACCACAAAGAGATACCCATTGAAGGTAACGGCACTGGTTTGCTGGCAGATTCGTGAGAGCATGGTGGCCTAGCACAGTTCTAGGCCCTAGCTCGGGGAGTTTTTTGCTCCTTTATTATCAGTAGCCAATGAAAGCTAAGACTGGTATATGAAAATAATCTATAGAGAATTTAAACTAGGTCTTTGTTTAGTTTTTAATTTCTTGCTTGTAATACCTGCATGTTTGAGAGAGAGAGAGAGAGGCACACAAAAATGTTAACATGTCAGCATAAAATAGAAAAATTAATGGGAATAGTTATGATGTATTCCATGAAAACTAGTTTAGTGGAAGACGAAGTTCTTGCCAAGGCAATGGAGACCTCAAATCCCTGGATTGATTAACTAGCTGCCTAAATTCAAGCAAATTCTAAGTTTTTCTGAGAGTTATTTTGGTGTGCTGATTATGTATGATAAATTTGTTTTCTTTTATGTCCTAGGTGGAATAAACTTGTCCAAAAACCATTTGAAGAGGGTGATGAGAGAGGACTTAAGTTGGTTCAGTCGATTTTAAAGCCAATTATGTTAAGGAGAACAAAGTCTAGCACAGATCGAGAAGGCAGGTGAGTGTACTGGCCGACATTGTAGTACATCATCGTCTCTTGGTCCCTTTCAAATTTGTCTCTGGAATTTTTTTTGCTTGTTGCAGGCCAATTCTAGTTCTTCCTGCTGCAAACGTTCAAGTGATATACTGTGAACTGACAGAAACTGAAAGAGATTTCTATGAGGCTCTGTTTAAAAGATCCAAGGTTTATAATTATTTGGCATGGTAGCATGCATGTGATTTATTTTGGTTGACTTTTCCACTGTCCTTAAGTAACATGTTGATGCGAATCTCCCAGGTGAAGTTTGATAAGTTTGTAGAGCAAGGGCGAGTTCTTCATAATTATGCTTCTATCTTGGAGTTACTTTTACGTCTTCGTCAATGCTGTGATCATCCATTTCTTGTGATGAGGTGTGGACATTATACTTCGTAGTTTGCTGACCAGTTACTATATATGTGCCCCTCGTATGTCAGTGATTTTTGTTGGGACTTGGGAGTGATGGTATGGTGGTTTTGAAAGTAATTGAGGCATACTTCCTTGCAAAACATTGGCATAGGCTTCAGGTTTTCTTCTCAGATGATTAAGTAGTCTGGGAAAGAGTACTTTTACGGAAATTTTGATTTGGATAAAAGAAAAAAGGAGCACGATTTCACATTTAATTATTTATAAAAATAGTTGCTTCAATCCACACTAGTGAGCCAGAAAGCAGAACTGACATTTCCCCTTGCTATTCCTAACTTTTGTGTCCAACCCTGTTTCGTGTTTGCCATTATCAATTTTATTTTGTAGCTCACTTTATCATAATTTCATTGTCATCTTAACATTCTTATATAGCAAGACTTTAGCTTTTTTCTGGGTTAATTAATGTGTTATGGACTGGCCACAACTACAATAGAATAGATGGACAAACTGTGCCAGACACATCTTATCTTCATAGTCAACTTGCTGTGGTTTACTGTCAACTATTTCTTTTCATATCTTTATTTAAAGAGATGCCCATTGTATTGTTGGTGATGGGTGAGTTTGACATGTCCAGTCGAGGTGATACACAAGAATATTCTGATCTGAACAAGCTAGCAAAACGCTTCCTTAAGGGTGGCAGGAATGCCCTGGAAGGAGAAGCCAGAGATGTACCTTCACGGGCATATGTTCAAGAGGTTGTGGAAGAGCTACGCAAAGGAGAACAGGGAGAGTGTCCAATATGTCTTGAAGCATTTGAAGATGCAGTTTTGACACCTTGTGCTCACCGCTTGTGTCGGGAGTGTCTCTTGGGAAGCTGGAGAAATCCTAATACTGGTTTATGTCCTGTTTGTAGGTATCTTCAAGCAGCTGTTGTGGTCTTATCTCCATAATTATATGTGTTTCATTTTAGGTTTAAGCTTTATTCTCCATGAAATCCTTTTATTACAAACTGTTTTTCCCTACAAGCCCTGAGTGTTGAATTTTCCTGCTCTATAGGAAACCTATCACTAGGCAAGAGCTTATTACAGCTCCAACTGACAGTCGGTTCCAGATTGATATTGAGAAAAATTGGATGGAATCATCCAAAGTAGTTATTCTCTTGCAAGAACTTGAAAATCTTCGTTCATCGGGCTCCAAGAGCATTCTCTTCAGCCAATGGACTGCCTTTCTTGATCTCTTACAGATTGCTCTTTCTAGGTAGGGATTTCTTGCTGCTTAAAGATTCTGAAGTAATGTGCTTGGTTGTATAAGACCAATCATTTATTTAATATCGATCCTGACTTGCTCTATTTTCAAGTGTCCTCAAGACGTACAAAAATATTTATATGTTCAAGCTGGTTTTTGGCAGTAAGGAGGTTTATTTGAGCTGAAGTGTCGTAGATATTTTAACTTTGCCTCTGTTTTTTCTCATGGTGCCCCAGATCGATACATTCTCATGAAAATTTCAATCATACTTCTGGTTTATATATATGTATGCTTCATGTGAAATGATGTCAGGAGTCCTGTTTTGGCTATACACTGTGTGGACACTGATATAATTCTCATGCCGACCAGGAATAGAATTCCTTTTGTTCGTCTTGATGGGACTCTAAACCTGCAGCAACGTGAAAGAGTGATAAAGCAGTTTTCGGAAGATGACAGCATCCTGGTCTGATTTTTTCTTTTTTCAAAATTTTCCTTTTGCCCCCCACTGCGATGGAGGTTAGATGTGGTAATATAGTAGAAATCTTGGATTTTATCATCTTAGTGGTTGTTGAATCAGGTATTACTAATGTCGTTAAAGGCTGGAGGTGTTGGGGTAAATCTAACAGCAGCTTCCAATGCCTTTGTCATGGTATGCGCAACATCCAACTTTTTATTTTTTAGGTTGTGAGATAGTGCTGCAGATAGGGAAAATTTTCTTTTACATTTGCGTTTACACATATTGCATGCATATGTGGAAGGCAACTTGGATATACCACATACCTATGATTATACATATTGTGCATATATGACTGCATTTTAAAAAAAAAAAAAGAAAAAACCATCTTGTTGCTATTGGTGATTCTATATTGTTTCGGGGGTTCATGAAATAAAAAAATAAGTATCTTGGTTGTTTCTGATTTTCATTCTCTCAAACTTTGTTTGATACAGCATTTTTACAGTGCTCATAAATTAATAGCAGGTTTTTGAGAAATTTGTAGTATCAAAACATTGTTTTTTTATGTGCAGTGAATTTTTTCAAGTATATTTATTTTCAGATTCTGTATATCCAAAAAAATTGTCTTCAGGCTAATAGGTTGCTTCTTATTCTCTCTCCATCCTGTATATTTGTTCTGGTTGACTTTTGTGCATGAGCTGCCCTCTAAATGTGGTATGGTTTTAATTTTTATGATGAATAGATTGACATTCAAAGCATTTTTGCAGGACCCTTGGTGGAACCCAGCTGTAGAGGAGCAAGCTGTCATGCGAATTCATCGAATTGGACAAACAAAACAAGTGATGATTAAGCGTTTCATTGTAAAGGTAAATTTTTATCCTTGACTTTGGCTCATGCGGTTAGGGCTTGTTTATTTATTCATTTTTTTCTTCTGTTCTAACTAGTAATAATGACACTGGTAACAATAGAACCTGGCTGAGCTGACAAAATTATGGGCTTCCTTTTGGTGGTTTCACAGGGAGCCTTGAACTTCAAAATTTACTTTTCTCAATGGAGTCATAAATTTCTAATTCTTGGCAGGTGTAGTCCATTATCTGCTTTTTAATTTCACTAATGGAACTCTCCATATGCAGGGAACTGTTGAGGAAAGAATGGAGGCCGTACAAGCACGCAAGCAGCGGATGATTTCTGGTGCCTTGACTGATCAAGAAGTTCGAACTGCACGCATTGAAGAGCTTAAGATGCTTTTTACATAGGCCACCGCAGTGAATTGAGGTCATACGTTTATTTGTGATTGACAATTCTTGTTAGGTTCACGAGTTCCTCGAATCAACAGATCAAAAAAGCAACAGATGAAAGCTTCTTTTGCATGGCGCCAGAAATTGAGAAGCAAGATTGCTGGTGGATTGCTAATTTAGCTATCCAATTATCATATACTTTGGTTCTCTAATAAAACAGGGATTTATTCCAATACAGGATGAAATTGAGCTTTTGGACATTGAAGGATGATGGGTCTCTGATTATTCATACATTTTGAATCCATCTGAAATCAGGGAAGATTTTGAGCGGAACCAGTTGTATATTGCAAGAGGACTTTGAAGGTAGGTATTCAGCATATCCAAATGTAAAATGTAGGATTACAATATTGCATTGTAACAGCACCAAATTGCATTATTATTTTTCTGTAAAAGAAAAAATTATTATTACTCATCCATATATTTATCCTGAAAACGATAATTCTCATTAATTCTGATATGTTTTGGTAATCTAGTCCATTTAGAAATTCACCTTGTTATATTTTATTGACTAGACAAGAGTGATTCAAACCTGAACAATAATTCATAGATTAAGTATGAATATCTTCGGACTGATTTATGTGTCAATAAGTTTTCTTTCCATACGAGTTTAAAAATGCATCCTCTACATTAGATTTATATATTTAAAAATTCTCTTTAAAATATTAATCTCAATAATTAAAATTTGATTAATAAAAAAGAGTAAATTTTTTTAATCAACAAAATGTGCTTCAAAATCATCTTGATATTGATATAAATTATAATTTTATTTTGAGACATGGATTACTATAATACTTAACAGTCAAAGTTATTAAAATACCGTTTAAATTTTTTAAACAAATTTATTTATTTTTTTTTTTAAAAAGAGAATTAGTTTTTAAGTTATTTTTTGAATCATACTGTTATATGAAATCATAATGATAAACATAATATTTCTTCTGTTTTAAAATATTTATTATTTTAAATTTTTTTTATTTCAATTTATTTATCATTTTAGGATTTGAAGAATATATTTATTATTTTTTTTAATTTTACCTTTTATTTATTTTTCTACTAAATATTGTATTAGTTGCTTTCAATAAGGATATTTTAATTTTCTATGATAATTGTCAATGGAAGTCAAAGCATCCAGAAAAAATTCACAATTCAACACGTCCAACATGTGCAGCCTGTACATATTTTAAATTATTCCATGTGCAATTTTCATTGCAATCAAGAACAGTCTACTAATTACGCCTCTAACTGTGTCAGATAACTCTATATATATGTATTCATTCTTATACATTCGAAACACAGAAATACAATTGATTCTTTTTAATTTTCATTAGCAATTCTATATGATATTTTATATGGTATCAGAGCTTAACTATTTTCAGTTTTCTGTATTTTGTTTTTAAATTATAAAATAAATTACTGTTTATTGAATTACATACAACACGTTTATAATTTAAGAAAAATATACCATTGGAAAGCTCTCATTATAAGCTTCAAAACAATACCAACCAGAGCTTCAGAAGACGCTGCATGCACTCGCACGCGCCGCCTGAAGAAGCTGCCCAGAAACTCACGCGCCACTACGCGCATCTAGAGGTAGGGGACAAGACATGTCAGCAACAGCCATGTGTCAACATCCCATTGCTCCACGTTCTGTCCACATCAGCAGCACTTTGTCTAATCATCAGCAACATGTCATCAACCACATCATCAATAGATGCCACATCATTAGCCACGTTAGCCAACATACTCAATCCATTGCCATGTCATCATCCACGTGTCTGACACTTCATCCGCCACATCAGCCAAAGGGTCCAGTCTTCTGCCACGTCAGCATTTAAGTGTCTGACATGTCATTTGCATGCCAGCACCCTATCATCCGATACCAGCCACTCAGTATCTGCCATGTGTCATCACAGTTCGGTTTAATCAAACCAGGTGACTTTAGCTTTGACTTACCAGTTTGACCATTTTTGTATCGATTTTCAGACATCAAGAACCGGTTCTTAAGGTTTTTCAATCTCTGATTTCATTTTTGCTATCAAATTTGTGAAATTCCCTCTCTATCTTATAGTTGTGGAGAAAATTAATGCTACTTAACCTATTGTGATAATTTTGAATGGCACTAACTATATCTTTGGGCAAGTAGCATGAAAAGCTATCTCGTTGGAATTAAATACTGGAGGATTGTCACTAGTGGAACTCTCAAACCTGTTCATCTTCAAGATGAAACTGAAACAAAGTACAATAATCATGTTGATGACTGAGAAAGCAAAAATTATTAGATCATTACTTGATTCCATAACACCTCTGTTCCAAATATTCACATTCAATTTGATCAATTTGATACTACCAAAGAAATTTGGGATTTTCTTAAAAACAGGCATATAATTTCTGGTCTTACTCATCTTTATCAGTTATGGAATATTATGAATAATATGAAGCAAGAAGTTGGACAATCTATCAACAATTTCCTGAGTCAAATACAACCCATCTGGAATCAGCTCTACCAAGCCAAAATTACTAAAGATCAACTCCATATGATCTAATTTCTCATGGCTCTTCGGTCTGAATATGAACTTATTCGTATATCTTTGTTACACAGAGATCCTCTTCCAACACTAGAAACTGCTATCAAGGAATTAATTTTCAAAGAAACTCATTTGCAAATTAGCAAATCAGCTTCCTCTGATCAGGCTCTAGTTACTCATAGGCCATCATCGACTCATTCATTATAACACTGTAAGAATTGCAATCGACCTTGTCACTCATTCTCTAATTGTCCAACTATTGAGTGCAGATACTGCCACAAACTAGGACATGTCAAAAGCAACTATCTTACCCATCTAGCAAGACCTAGAGATAATCATCCTAAGTACAAAATCAACTCAAAAACCAGGTCCTCTCGTGCCAATGCTGCTATCTCTGACAACTCCTCTGCCCCTTCCATGGCCTCCTTCACTCTCTCTGACCTTAAATCCATGTTCAAAAAGGTTATGTCTTCTAGTGCCTCCCTTCTAGTGCCATGTTTGTTTACTCAGGTAATAATCAATGGTTAATTGACTCTGCATGTAGCAATCATATGACCTCTGATCCAAACATTTTCCAATCTAAAACCTAAAATAACTTTCTGGCCCCTGTTCATACTGTTGATGGAAATAAAATGGGCATCAGTCATGTTGGAACTATTTCCACATCTACTCTTACTATACCTGATACACATCTTGTGCCTTCCTTAGCTGTTAATCTTCTCTCTGTTGGTCAAATATGTGAATTAGGATTAACTGTGCATTTTGATTCTAATGGTTGTTTGGTGCAGGACCCAAAGACGTGACAAATTGCGGGAAGTGGAATCAAAATCGGGAGGCTATTTGAACTTTAATCTCTTCAAATACCTCATAATGCTCTGTCCACCACAACTAGTTTGTCTCCTTTGTTTCAGTGGCATTTATGACTCAATCATGCCTCTCTTAGTAAATTTCGTCCCTTAATTGCGAGTGGTACTTTGGGAAATATAAAACTTGTAGAACTTCAATATACTCATTGTCAACTTGCAAAACAACCTGCTCTATCATTTAATAATAATGATTCTATTTGTGATACTCCTTTTGGACTTGTTCATTTTGACATTTAGGGACCCTCTCCAGTTCCAACAGTTAGTGACAATCGCTATTTTGTTATTTTCATTGATGATTATTCACGTTTTACATGGCTCTTCTGTATGAAGTATAGATCTAAACTTTCACAAATCTATATTCAATTTGCAAGGATGATTCAAACACAGTTTTCTCGTCCAATTAAAATTTTTCAAACTGATAATGCCATGGAATACAAAGAGTCAAGTCATTTGCAATTGCTTCACGAACAAGGAACTTTAGTTTAAAGGTCCTATCCTCATACATCTCAACAAAATGGCAAAGCTGAATGCACATATCGTCACATTTTAGACTCTGTAAGAGCTCTCCTTCTATCATCAGGTTGTCTTAAAAAATTATGGGGAGAAGTAGCTTTAACTGTTGTTTATACAATTAATCGTCTCCCCACCCCTGTCCTTCATAACATTTCTCCTTTTGAGCGGCTCTATGGTAAGATTACTGACTATCATTCACTAAAAATCTTGGGATGTATTTGCTTTGTTTTACTCTAACCTCATGAATACACTAGACTAGAAACACATGCTCGTCTTTGTTGTTTTCTAGGATATGGTATAGAACATAAAGGATATCGCTGTTAGGATCCCATCTCTAACAAATTGCGAATATCTTGACATGTGGTCTTCTGGGAAAATAATATGTTTTCCACAATTTGTAAATTTCATGACTTTGACACAAATCATGTATTTCCTAATCCATGTATTGAGTTATATCTTGTTAATGATACAGAGTTATCCCCTGAAATTGATTCTGCTCCTCTTGAAATAGTCTCGTATGAAGAGAATGTACCTGCTCCAACTGTTAATCCGACACCTACTCCTGAACTTGACCCTGCTCCTGAAATCAATCTTTGCTGATTAACCCAGGCAAGAGAAATACCTTCTTACCTTCAAGATTTTCACTGTTATTCTACTATTGCCACACTTCACAAACCTCACTCTTATCGTGAGGTCAACATTAACCCTTTATGGTAGCAAGCTATGACTGAAGAAATTCAAGTATTGGAGAAAATCCACACTTGGGAACTAGTTAATCTTCCTCCTAACAAGATTCCTATTGGTTGTAAATGGATTTACAAAATCAAGACAAGCTCAGATGGATCCGTTGAGCGTTACAAGGCTCATTTAGTAGCCAAAGGATATACTCAAGAATATGGAATAGTCTATGAGGAAATATTTGCTCTAGTTGCTCGATTGACATTGGTCCGTAGTCTTTTAGCTATCGTAGCAGTCCACAAGTGGAAACTATTTTAGATGGATGTTAAAAATACCTTTCTAAATGGTGATTTATCTGAATAAGTTTACATGAAACCTCCTCCTGGTTACCACACTCCTTATAAGGTTTGCAAGCTAAAAAAGGCTCTGTACAAATTGAAACAAGCTCCTAGGGCATGGTTTGCCAAGTTTAGTTTCACTCTTACTAAATTTGGCTTTGTCTCCAAGAAACATGACTCAGCACTATTTGTTCGACACACCAATCGAGGAATTGTTCTTCTATTACTTTATGTTGATGATATGATCAATACAAGAAATGACATAACAAGTATTTCAGAAATTCAAATATATCTTAGCTAGTAATTTGAAATGAAGGATCTCGGAACTCTCAGCTATTACTTGGGCCTTGAAGTTTCTCATAATTCTCAAGGGTACTATTTGTCTCAAATCAAGTATGCATATGATCTACTCTCTACAGTTGGTATTACTGATAGTAAAACAGTTGCAAACCCCCTTAGAGCTCAACTGTAAACTTACTCCTCTGGATGGTACTCCTCTTAATGATCCTATCTTATACTGTCAACTAGTTAGAAGTCTTGTTTATCTTACAGTTACTCGGCGGCTAGATATCTCATATGTTATTCATCTAGTTAGTCAATTCATGTCTCTTTCATGCTCATCCCACTATGCAACAATCCTATGAATCCTTCGTTATATTAAAGGAACACTTTTCTATGGTTTGCATTTTTCTGCTGATATATCTTTGGAATTGTCTGGTTATTCTAATGCAGATTGAGTTGGTGATCTAATTGATCGTTATTCTACCACTGGTTATTGTTTCTTTTTAGGAGATTCCATTATTTCTTGGCGAAGCAAGAAACAAATTGTTATTGACCGCTTTATCACATAATCGAAATATCGTGTACTTGCTGATATTACATCAGAGTTATTATGATTACACTGATTGTTAGCAGATATGGGTATCACCCATTTCTCTACCACTATACTTCATTGTGACAATAGAAGTGCAATCCAGATATGACATAATGATGTGTTTTATGAACGAACAAAACATATTGAGATTGATTGTCATTTTGTTTGCCATCATGTCTTTCAAAGCACCATTTATCTACAATCTGTCTCATCCGCTAATTAAAATGCTGCTATTTTCACTAAAACTCATCTACCTACTCATTTTCAAGATCTTCTGCACAAATTCAAGTTGACATCCACTATTCCACCCTGAGTTTGAAAGGGATGTTAATAGAAGTCAAAGAATCCATAAGAAATCCAGAAGAAATTCATAATTCAACACTCCAACACGTGCAGCCTGTACATATTTCAAACTATCCTATGTGCAGCTTCCATTGCAGTAAAAAATAGCCCACTAATCATGCCTTTAATTGTATCAGATAACTCTATATATATGTATTCATTCTTGTACATTCGAAACACAAAAATATAATTGATTTTCTCTAATTTTCATTAGCAATTCTATATCATATTTTACAATAATTTTGATAATTTAATAATTTTATTAATCTATTTGACAAAATTTTAAATGACAAATATTTTAAAATAAATGGAGTATTAGGTTATAATATAATAAATATATAATTAATTAAAAAACTATCATGATCGAAATTTTGAATATATATTTTTGGATAATGCATTAAATTAAAATATATTAATATTAAAGGAAAAAAATTCATATATATATATATATATATTATAAAACAATAAAAATAAAAATATGTTATAGTTTAATATAAAATAAAATAAAATAAAAGTTCATTTTCCACCAAACCCGACCCGGAAATTGGGCTACAAAAATGGGCAAATATACAGAATTGGGCGGCTCAAACTCGATCAGGACACTATGGATTCAGAGAAGGAACAATCATCGTCTTCCTATCGGCGATTATCTTGCTCTACTTGCTTCGACGCTCTCTGGTTCTGTTATTGTACTCACTTTTCTCTATTTCTAATTTTTCAAAATCTTATCTTTCTTTCATTTTTATAATAATGCACTACACGTGCACTCTCTTGAAAATCAGATAGTTCTATTTGGATCTTTCAATTTCACTTTCTCTTATTGGTTCCCAAATTTAATTTTTTTTCTTTAAAGCCCATTTTCGAATTTATTAAATGGGTGACGTTGTTTTTGTTGTGGGCAGCTCCAGTTCATCAGATGCAGCAGTATTATAGGGTGGGAGTTCTTGATAATTGTTCTGAGAAATGGAGCGCTTTGATTGATTGTTTAACTCTCAAGACTAAAAAATCTTCCCAAATACAGGTACCCTTTTAAACTTGTTGATCTAATTTTGATTTTCTATTATTTTTTTTTTGTCACTGGAGTATTTGTTGAATGGATTGCTTGCTTGGTGGTGGACTGTGATTCTTGTTGGCATCTATTGAATATTGAGTTGAGGATGAAATTTGTAAAATTGGCTTCTGAAATGAGAGGTTTGTTATTTTGGAATTTGTCAACTATGTGTGTGATATTGTATTGTCGTAAACTACATGACGATGTCTAGTCTCTTTCTAAGGAGAACCTGTAATCTTGACGCATTCAATACTGACAAGTCAATGATTCATGAACATTGACTATCAGCTGTAGCCTGAATGGTCTCCCAACTTTAAGGATGTGAGGAACAAGTGTCTCAAGTATGAGTCTCTCGTACACCAGCATGGTTAGAGTTTTCATCAATTTCGTAAGTGAAAGTTACCCTTGTTGTTTGGCTTGCAATGTTGTCTTGGTCCATTTGGCCTCCCATGAATTAAAAGAAAAAAAATGATTTAGGGACATTATTCCATATGTTTGTGGAAGAAAGCTTAGTAATTCAATCTTATCAATGTTGTAGTGAAATTTACACATGTAAAACACACTTATACTCATGGATAGACTATTGATGAAAGGAAAAATGCTATTTCCACCGCTTGTATTTACTTCCTCAATCATCTTTCCACCCAATACTGGTGAATTTTGGTGTAGAACCATAAGGTTGCATCAATATTGTTTTGCCATGTCAGATGGGATAAAATGGTGGTATAAAAATGCCAGTATATGTAACACTTATTTTAATAATGTTATGATAATCCTTAGGAACCTTGTCTGCTGTATCCTTAATGTACATGTCCAGTATGATGCTATGCCATAGACACGAGTCACTGCAAAAGTTGTGCACCAATAGCATTGGTGATTCTGAGTACAGTTTTACACAGGTAATCATTTTGACCACTTGATTCATCGTCTTGTAATTAGAACCATCAAAATCACTCTTTCATTTTGTATTCCCTTGTCAAAATAAAAGGCTTGGACCTAATTTCCGTCCATTTGGTGTATGGTATGATGGCATGTTTCAGGGTTGGAATGGCAGGTTATTGGATAATGGATTGAGCTGAATTTATTTGTTTATTTATTTCTTCATAAGTGGTTTAAGTTAATTGTTTGTCTCAGTTTTTTGTTCCATGGCACTTATTTTTTTGGTGCTCCTTGAAGTATTTGCTTAGTCTATTGATTTATCTCAGCAGCTTGTAATATTCTTTTCTTTTGCTCGCATTGTGATGTATGATATAGCATTCTTATTTGAAGCTGTTTGTCCAAAAGCTCATTACTCTTAGAATTACAGTTCTTTGAAGTTAAGTAATTTCTCTGGCCATTCTAGTTGGTTAGTGGATTTTTTGTTTAGGGCTAACAAATGAGGACCATTTATCAGAATCATCTGCATATATATTAGTAGACAGAGCTTTGTTGAGGGTATTATGATGGTGCATTGATTGCGAGCTTCAATGCAGACATTTTATTTCTGTAATCTTCTGCTTTTGGAATTTTCAGGTTTTTACAAGACTTCTTTTGGATGAATTAAGAATTCATACTTAAATGGTCCAAGGGACAGCCATTGTGCTTTAAATCAGTTACTAGCAATAAAGAGCTTGGTTTAGTGACGTACTAGATTTGGAACCTAGAATGAGAGCATGTTAAAGATCTTCTTTAAGCAAGGGCTTGGTTTTGTTATGTTGGTATTTGTGATATATTCCTAAGAGTGTCTGCATGGATTCTGAATGCAGGAAATTGTAGACAATCGTGAGAAATCCAAGCCCCACATTTGGACTTTCCGGACGCCAGAAGAAGCATCAGATCATTGGAAAGAGCTGTTTGGACATTTAGATGAAGTGGAATGAAGAATAATCTTCACCCAAAAAAGAAAAACAGAGGAATATTTTACAGCTTTTATTTTATTACAATTTTTAGCTTCTTTTAAGAATAATTTTTTTCCTGATTTCTTCTTCAAGTGAGTTTCAAATTTTCAATTTCACATTCTTGAAAATGACACTAAAACCATTAATTCAAACCTCAGAAATGATTTGTTTAACCATGAGAGTTTGCAAAGTTATGAATGCAATAGTTGTTAATGATTTGTCCCATTAATGGCATGATTATGACTTCATATAAGGAATTTACAAAGTATTAGATAGGACTGGAATATACTTCTTTGTTATAACTTGCATAGTCCATAATATGTATGCGGGAGCATATGTTAGTATCGATTCTAAATAAGAATGTGTGATCAATTTTCTTTTATTATTCATATAATTATCACAATGAATCTTGATTTGAATTTAAAATCAATTTAAAAATGAGGATTAATTAATATTAAAGATATTCAATAGCCTAGCAAATTCATATTAATTTGAAAATTAAATCTCTTAAAAAATTATTAAAAAAAAAATTAAGATTCATTGGTTATATAATAATAATTATATTATTACCAAATAAATTAAAGATATATTTCTTATATTTTATTATTTAAAACAGATCTTCTCTCCTTTATAATTAATAAAAGCAATTAAATATTGTAACTGTAATATTAATTCATAATACCAAAACATAATTATGATAATAAAAAAAAATCATAGAAATAAGTGCACTAATGTTATTTTCTTTTCTCCATTTTTTTTTCCCTTGAAAAACAATACTATTTATTTGTAAAGGAAAGCAAGTGAAGCTACTATTGCTGGTGCATGGAAGATAAAAACGACATATCCATAGCCACACATGAATTGTCTCCGGTCACCATAAAGAATGGTTCTCAGGTGGAGGAGGCAATTAGTAACCTTAGTGGTGGAGGTGGTGGAGGAGAAGGGTCAGGGTCAGGGTCAGTGATGACTAATGTTGAAATGAAATTGGAAAGGAAGAGAGGGAGACCAAGAAAGTTTGATATGGATGCAAAAACGACAGTGTCGTCTCAGCAAGCACAGCCTCCTCCTCCCGGCTTTTCTATGATGACTTGTGAGAAACGGTGTAGAGGCCGGCCCCGTGGCTCCGGTCGACTGCAGCTCTTAGCTTCCCTTGGTTAGTGATTGAGTTCTGATATGTTTATTTCTAGATTTGTTAATTAATTATAAATTTCTTGATTGATTGCAAATTATAATAAATTGATATTTGCCATTTCAATTCAATTCTTTTTTGATATTTTTATATTTGAACAAGGTAAAATTTATATTGGTATTGGGAGCAAGAATATTCTAATTTTCATTCTCTTAATTGCTATTTGCAACAAGATACATATGAATGAATTATAGAAATTAATAATGTCCACATAAAAAAAAAATTCTTATAGTCATTACCACTTGCTATTGCTATATGCATTTCTTCACAATTAGTCTAAATAAGTGAATTTACCATCCAATTAATGAAGATTAATTTTGGGGTTATTTCATATAATTAAATAAGTTATATTGTAACATCGCGCCCGTAGATCAACTGGTAAGGGACTGTACTATCTTAATTAAAGTTTCGGATTAGAGGATTAGAGCTTTTACCACCCTTGTGGTTGGATAGCACCCAAAAAAAGAAGTTATATTTGTTTCTTATACCATTATTTTTGTAGGTGGTTTTGCTGCAGAAACAGCAGGAGGAAGCATTATACCTCATGTAATTACTGTGAGTTCAGGAGAGGTAAGGATTAAATATTTATTTATTTTTATATTGTAATTTTTCCTGCCATTAATTACTTAGATTATTCCTGGTTCTGCTTTATCTTTTATAAAGAAAATTTGTAATTTTCACTATCAGGATATTGTTAGTCAGATGATATCATTCGCCCAAAAAGGATCTCGAGCAATGTGTATTCTCAGTGCTACTGGTGTCGTCTCAAGTGCCACTATTCGTCAACCTGGCTCTTCAGGTGGAATTTTGAGATACGAAGTATTATTTCTCACCAACCCTTACTGGAACTTGTAATACAGGAAGTCTCATGCACTGAAAACTAATTTTAAATGTATATTTTTCTTTCAAATTTTCTTCCATTTGATGCAGGGGCGATTTGAAATTCTTTCACTATCAGGATCATTTACGTTTGGTGAAACAACTAGTGCACATCGCAAAACTGGCATGTTAAGTGTTTCATTGGCAAAACCTGATGGCAGGGTTTTTGGTGGTGGTGTTGTTGGATCTTTAATAGCATCAGGTCCTATCCAAGTAGGTTAATTTTGTATATATGATCTCCAAAAATTGAACAGTCTTTTTTTTTTTTTCATTTTTCAATTAGACTTTTATTGGAATTCAAATTTGCAACTTTACAATCCTGCAGAAAAGAAAATAGATATGTTTGGTAGGCCGTAGTACAATATAATGTAATCAAATGCATTTCTAATATAATATTTATACTAAAAGTGCATTTGATTACGTTACATTGTATTATGGCGATCAAACGTGCTAAGATATTTAACAAGTAACTTCTGATTAATCTTTACCTTTTATTGAACATTGGGCTTATTTGCTTCAAATTTTATCAGCTAATTGTTGCCAGCTTCAAGCAAAATATCAGCAAGGAACTCAAATTGAGGCAATTGGCCGATTCTTCATCAGCAATTGCTGAGACTTCACTTAGCAATTCAGAAATGGTAAAATTTCCAATACAAATTTCAGAAACCACAGAGGATGAAGAAAATTGCATAAATGGTGAAGCAGAAAACCAACCCATGATTATAAATTCTGACTCTCAAAATGTCTTTCAGCACCCAGTGCCCATTTCAGACCAGAGAGTATCTCCAGATATCAATTCCAAGACGCCCCAGACAATAGGATCTTCAGATAATAATTGAAATTAAGGGTTATGGGATTTTTATTTTCATTTTTTGTAATGTCTATTTATCATATACATTAGCTCTTAATTTGATTTTATGTAGTAAAATTCTAGTGATGATGACTCTGAGGAACAAATTTATAATATTCAAATATTTTGTGGCAGAATAAAATTTGTTGATTTTTATAATATTTGTAGGTTAATCTGATGATAAATACATATCGATGAATCATGATATTGTCATGTATGAATCATGATATTGTTATGTTAAAATAAGACAGACGACGTATTTTTTAATTATTTTTTATTTATTGTAAACAAAATTTTATTCCAAAAGGCCAATGTTAGTAAATCAATTGCCCCCATGATTTAGATTAGTTCTTGCAGTGGTGTCATTTATTAATCAATGAAGATTTTAACTGGTTTGAGTTATGATTTCACATAAATTCAAGATATGAAATACATTCTCAAAAAGAAAGAAATGCTGCTAGTACTAGTAAATTTTTTTTATATAAATAATTAAGATTGTATTTTTTTTTTTTTTTTTACTATAGAGTAGTAAATCAACATAAACATGTTTGAGACCTTCCACTTCCTTCACTCTTAAAGTCTACGAGAAAACCAACTAGACTACATAAATATACAATGATTTTACGTAAATATATTGAGGTAAGATGTAAAAATACAATTAATAGGTGGTAATTTGATCAGACATTAGCAAATAATCGATAAGTTTTGGCGTCAAGACTTATTTGTCTAACAGCTGCAATGGCTGCCATAACTCCTAATGCTGAGAAAAGAGTTGCAATGCTTAAATTCAGCCAGAAAATAAGGCTTTTCTTGGGTGGCTTAAATGTCAAATTGAAGAAAACAACAGGCAAAATAAAGTCTAGAGGAAGGAAACCAAAAGCCCCAATCAATGAATTTATGTCTCCAAAAAATGGAAGCATTGCTGCGATTGTAGTTGCTACGATCACAGACAATGACCTTGAAATTATTCTTGGAATAACATTTCTTGCAGAGAATTCTTTGCTTTCTGGATCTGCAAATGTTCTTTCCATCACTTCATTTGTTGGCTGCAAGTAAACCTATAAAAAAAATTATGAAGTCATATGTTTATTACAATTCTATTTATTTCACTTCACATGATGTGATATAGTTTCATTTTTATTTGCATGGTGCTTATTTGTAAATGAATTATTAGTGTGGAAATTACAAGTTTTATAAAAAATCAATTGGATCATTGGACTAGTAGCCAAGTGGTCGAATACCTACCTTGTAGTATAGGAAATTAAGTATTCGAATTTTGACAAATTTTCAATTAGGACAAATATGCTGACGTAAGTTTAAAAGCTCGCTCAATCCAATTGATCTAAACTTAAAAATTTTTTGTAAAATAAGAAATTATACTCGTAAACTTATTTGATTTAAATTTTAGAATTTAAAATTTTAATCTAAATAAGTTTAAGTAGAGTGCATAATGAAAAATTTGATCCGTCACCTGACTGTATAAAAATGAACTGAAAAGCAAATTAGATTAAAATATTTTAATTGACTTAGATTTGTATTTTGCAAAATCCGACTCAAACTCGATTTATGTCCATCCCTAAGCATACCTAGCATTCATAGGTAAAATTAAAGAGAGAAAACTTACCACAGCAACGGCTGATAATTGAAGAATAGTGAAGATGTTGGTCATCAAAACAAACCATTTAGGCACCAAAGGCTTCCCATCCTTACTAACAAAGTTGCTAAGAATGAGACCTTCAGCTTGGTTTCCAAATGCCCAATAACCAGAAATGGCAACGCTAAAGAATGTCACTAAAATCACACTATAACATACACAAAGTCCTTTGAACATCTTCCCCTTCACAGGAGCAGCTACGGTTGCCTGCACTTAACCATTATTTATATCTTCAAAATTGAATCTTTAATCTACTACAGTTCTAAGCGTGTATATATATAATTCATACCTGAATTTCTGGGATGATCCCGTTGCCATATGTTGTGGCAACGATTGCAATGGCATTAAAGACTCCAAAAACTCTGTCTTGGGCATCTCCATTGACAGAATACTTCTTTTGTTCATTTGAAGTATTTCCTGTGAAAATTAAGAAATGCTATGTGAGGCATTAAAAATCTAAGTTCAAATCACTTCCTTAAAGAATAGGTTTTTTTTTTTTTTTTTGTGATTTGGCTCTAATTGGAGTTCAAACTCAAGATCTCATAATTTTAAGGACAACTCTAACACCTCTAAACCAAAGAGTTCATTAGTACAGGATAATTTATAATTAGAGTCTAAATTTTTTTTTTTAAAGATCCGATATTCGATAGCATTTTAGACTCTGATTAATTCGGATTCGAGCTAAAAAAAACTCACGAGGAGGGAAAACTCTCCCAATACGAGTCTTTACATTCAAAATGCTTGAACCAGAAACTTTGCTTTAGTGATACCAAACTCCTTACCCTTAGACCAAACTAGACATTAGTAAAATTGGGATCTGAATTTACTACTCACAGCCTCACAATCATGTAATTCATAAATAATCTTGTTGTGTAACACATACCAATATGGACAGAACCGGCAGTGGCACAGGCACTATAAGCTAAGCATAGGACCAAAGATATCAAATTGATATGCCTCAAAGAGTGAAAAGATGGGATTTGAGCTAATATCAACATTAAGCATCCAAATATAATCATAAACTCATAAAGCTTCATACTTCCATTTGGTTTTGACAGCAAGTAAATTGCCTGCATTAAAAAACAAATAATAATAATTAAATAAAAGGGTTAAAATTTCTTATTTTAGATATTTGAAAATTAAAAAAAAAAAATTCAACTTGGATTTTGGTAACCAGTAAAATTTATCACCTTCATGCATTGGCCTCCAAGAAGTGTACAAGCAACAACCGCACCATAGCATACTATGAACTGAATTGGACCCACATAATATCGGCCCCATCCTGGCCCTACCAAACCCAAAAAAAAAAAAAAAAACAAAAATTGATATTAATTAATATTAAGAACATGGCAGTAAATAATTTTAAATTATACATCATAATCATGCTATTGTGATTATAAAATTATTTTCAAAATTAAAAAAAAAAGGAAAAACAATTATATATAAACACATTAATAATAATTAGGATTTTAGTCAACTTAATTTGATTGATGTGTTTGTGGATTTAACCTATAAAGATATTCCCACCAAACAAATCTAATTACGTAATTTAGATAGTAATTTATAGCCTAATAATGTGTTGAAAAAAGGTAAATTATATATGCAAACTTAATTATGATTAGTAGTTTTTATTGACTTCAAGTTTTCTCAATTTTACTAATAATTTCCCAAAAAAAAAAAAATTAGTACTTGACTTTTATGGAATCTAAGGCAAGCCAAAAAAAAAAATCCTAATTTTTGGAGTCTTTCCACATTTTTATTTTTATTTTTATTTATAAAATTACAAATTTTATCATTAAACTAAGTAATTTTAAGGCCTAATATTTGCTTTGTAACATAAGAAAATCATCCATCCAACCATAATAATTTTTATTTTTATTTTTTTTTATTTAAAAAAAAATTAGTTATATAAAGACAAATCATAAAACTAAAACTTAGTCTAATAATAAATATATATATAATATAAACAATAAACTTAAATTCAATTTATTCTTTCTATTAAATAAAATAAAATAAAAATGAAATAAATATACCCTTAGCAAGCAATATCTAAAATATCAATTTTCTTTGAAGGACTAAATGTTACCCATGTGAGATTGTGACGTCAAGCAGAGCTCCACAAAGTCAAATTAATAGTCAATATTTGAAAAAAAAAAAATAAAAATTAGTAGTCAATTGACCGACCCTGTCACCATAAATCGTAAGCACGGCAATCGCCATTTGTTTGCTTGTTTTTTTTTCCCAGACAAGGAGTATTATAATACTGTAAGATGACATCGATTTGAGAGAATTACATCTCAAAAATTAATTATAAGGATTAAAAAATTTAAATTTAACTTTAAATTAAATTCATAATTAATTAAATATAAAAGTGATAAAGGATAATGTAATATTAAATGCTATAAATATATCAGTTTAATTGAACCGTCTTAGTATAACTTCTCAAAATTCATTAATAAGTTAATAAAATTAATGCAAAATTTTTTTTTATTTATTATTCAGATTGTATATATACATATTAGGCTATACTTTTGTAAAATGCAAATTTTTTTTTCCATACATATGTTCCAATAAAATGAAAAATATGTAGATTATTACAAGATAATAAATATAACGTATGTCGTACAGCCTACACCACATATATGAAGGAATTAGCTATAAAATAAAATATAATTTTTCCTTCTCTATTGACCATATAGAATTTTATCTACATTTATAGTGGATTGAGATCTCACACCTTCTGCCATTGATAGTGTAATGGGTGAATGCACAAACCATGTGATAATATTTTTTTTTTCATTTCTTATTAAAATTCAAACTTAATTAATTTTGTTTTTACCAGAATTATTAAATCTTAATTATTGAAGTATCCTAATAATGCAAGTAGAAATTAATTTGTCTATTTAGTGACAAGGGGTATTATCAATTTTTCGATATGATATTACATGTACTTTTCTAGTATGTAAAAAAGAAAATTTTGAGAGTTAATCTAATTAGTAAGAGAGTTCACTCATTTTCTTATTAACTAAAATTTAATTTTCAGATTTACTAGTGAGAATGTAATTTTTTAATCGGAAATAAGACTAAGATATTCAGTAAAACTAAAAATCAAATGTTAAATTTTAAATGTTAAATAAAATAAATAATATAATTTTTAAATTATAAAAATATTGAAAAATTTTATTGCTTATAATATTTAGTATAAATTTTAAATGAATAATTTTGATTTATTATTTAAAGTAATTTTTAATTTAATTAAAATTTTTAAAATAAATATTATTAAATAATTTAAAATAATTAAATAATAAAAATTTTACTTTTAAGTATTAAATACCATTATCAAACTTTTTTAACCTCAATTAATGTATGATATGAAAATATCTCTTATCTATTGAATTTAAAAAAAAAAATCTAAGAAAGATAAGACATATTTAATGGGACAATGTGCTGTGTTTATGTGAGGCAGAGAGAAAGGGTACAGCAATTGTACAATTTTTAGGAAAAAAAGAAAAAAAGCATGCCAGATCAATGTGCCAATTTATTAAAGATAGTACCTGTAAGGCTGAATATGACAATAATCATGAATCTAGTTAGGTATTGCAATAAAGAGGCAAAAATCTACTACAATTAGAGGGAGGATTCTCCTTAAATTCTTGCATAAATGTTTGATGGAAAATTCCACCCTAATTAAACCCTAGTTGTTAATAATGAAAGTCTAACACAAATTACATCAACCATTCAAATATATAAAATTTTCTTTATAGCCATATTGACCTAATATTTGATCTTCTATGTTAAAATCTAATGTTATCTATCAATAAGTTATAAAAAAAAAATAAAAATTATATAGACCAAACTTTGGATTTTTTCATACCAGTCAGTGCTCTGAATTTATATTACTAATGAAAAATTCTAAACTTTATTTTGTAAAAAAAAATCATAAATTTTAAAATATAAAATGGTCAAATTACATAAAATTTCTTATATTTTCTTTAAAAATTTATACGTACTGACAAATTTTAGATTCTCTTTTTATCAGTTAATTTTTAAAAATAAATATTGTAGTATAATTACAAAATCTTATAATTTATAATGAAAAATAAAGGAGAAAATAAATGAGAAATAGGTATAATTACCTAAGATTTGATTAGCCATGTCTCTAAAGCGAAGTTGGCGATTACCCAATTGAGCATGGTGTTCAAGAACCAAAGACAACAAATTATAGGAATAGAAAGTGACCAAAGCTCCGATCACAAGACATGAAATTCCAGCACCCCATCCAAGAAATGTGAAAGCATAAGGCAGGCTAAGAAGAGGTGGAGCAACAATTGATGTTGTTAAATGATATCCACAATGGAGCCATGATCCTACAAAATATATATATATATATTAAATACAATTAATTATTTTATTTTTAATTTTTTTCTAATTATTAATATTTCCACAACCAAAAAGTAAAAGAAAATGCCATGTTTGTTTTCTCAAGTGTACGTAAGCAATGAATTTATCTTTCAATTAAATCTATTCCTAAAATTTTAATTTTTTTAAAAAATTATGAATCAAACGTTATATTTTTAATATTTTAATATTTTTTAAATTCATATTCGATTCATAAATAAGCTGACTAAAAATGAATATAATGTTTTAAAAATTATTAAATTTTCAGTTTAATCCTAATTTAAGCTAAATATACAATATATATATATATATATATATATATATATATATATATCTTAAAAGTTACATATATTTGGAAGTAAATTAATAATAATATTACATAAGGAAAATAATAGAAGAAAAATTAATTAAGCAAAAGCAAGAAGAAAAGAAGAATGAAAGTACATTAGTATTAATGAGATAATTTCTAAATAAACATTATTTTGCTTAACTTTTCTCTTTTAATTAATAAGGCAAAAATTTATACTCATGGTTAACTTAATTATTGTTCATATGATCACCATTATTAATTTATTATTGATATTATAGATTAAAAACCTATGGATTCGGATAAAAAAAAATCCTATTAATTATTTACTCTTATCTCAGCCATACTGTTGAAAATATTTTGGAATCTTACCTATTCATGACGAATTTTATGTTCAACATTTGCCACAATAATTGATGCAAGACCGCAGTATGGCCATGGCAAAGTTATTTATTATTATTATTATAATTTAATAATAATAATAATAATAATAATAATAATAATAATAATAATAATAATAATAATAATAATAATAAATAAATAAATAAATAAATAAATAAATAATTTAAACTTTAATATCCACATTTAAATAGTTTTATTTAATTTTTCATTAAATTCAAAAAAGATTAATTCATAGCTAAAGAGAGACTACTAATACCAACATTGAGCGTACTAGAAATGCATGATCTCTCAAGTTCATACTCTCATTGAAATTTAATTTATAAAAGAAAATTTGAAAAAAAAAACAGTTATTCTATTTTTGTATATTTGATGAAGAATAAAAACATTTAAAAAAAATAAATAAAAATAATAATGGTCATGGTTGTTGAAAGTGAGATACACAGTTTTTTCCACTAGACAAAAATGGATGATGTGATCTATAGGAGAGCTTTAAATTAACCATAGAATTTTATTTTTTTTTTAAAAAAGCAGGGAAGGAGATGAAGAAAAATAAATAAATAAATTATTTGAGTTGATTAATTTTGTACTATTACAGAATATATTAAGAATATATAGTAAGAGTAGAAATTCTCACATCTTTTTTTTTTTTAATTTTCAAAATAAAATTACATAGAGTGAAAAAAAAAAAAAAAAAAAAGCGAGAGAGAGAGAAAGAAATGACTGAATATTAATTAATTTGTTATATATGGAAAATACCTTTGGATTTGAGAACAAAAAGAGCACCAGCATCAAGTTCCTTTTCCTTGTGAATATGGAGAGTTTCTTGCTGTGAAACCTTATTATTATTAGTATCCTCCACAGTTCCCATCTCTCTCTCTTTCTCTCTTCTCTCCACTTCCAGAAATTAAGAATGGTCTTCCACTTTCAAGAGCAGAAAGCAGAGAAAAAGAAGAACTACACAATACCAAACAACAGAATAACACACGTATACATATAGAGAGAGAGAGAGAGTGCTGTCAATATATTCAGCTATCTTTATTATTTTATTTTTTTTACTCATCCAAGATCTAATAAATTAAAATAATATTATGAGTTATACAATAAGACGTAGTCTTTTTTTTTTAGTGTCTTTTATAAAATTGACCAAAATTTTATGGCTAGAAAAATCTAAGTGAACTATCAACCATGCATGATTATCATAATAATAATAATAATAAAATAATAATAATAACATTGTTATTATTAGTAAATATAATATTACAGGTTATATAATAAAGATAATTTTGCACTCGCAAATATAATCTAATCGTAATATATTTCTTTAGCTCATAATAAATTCATATTTGAATCTCTGATTTTCTAATATTCAAAAAATATTATTTTTTATATTTCTCATTAAATTGATAAAAATTCTCACAATATTAATAGATGAGAGATTCGAACACGGGAGACATTATGTTTTATAATTTTTTAAAAACTGCATAGGATAATTAAATTACTTTTAAATATAATTAAAAATTAATGAAATGAGTATTATAAATATAAGAAAAAGTATTGCAATATTATTAAGTATAAAAGTGAAGGATAATGGATAAAATTAGCCCTAAATATCATAAAATCAATTTTTTTTTTATTATTAAATTTAATTACGAATGATTTAAATTCAAGATTTCATAAAAGACAATTTCAGCACCTTTCTTTTGAAAATAAGAGAGACCAATTATCTTAACACTGCAACTTGCTACGTGTTAGTGGAAAGAGAGAGAGAGAATAAAAATAAAAGTGGACATTAATACCCTTTCCCTGTACAATATTACACTTTACGGGGCAGGTAGTCCACGCAGATTTTTCTGACCCTGCAGGAGGGCACCTATTGCAATGGCTAGCTAGCAAAATCTCATTTTTGTTGAAATTGGATAATTGCTGACTGAAAGTTAGTTGCATTACATATATTAGTCAATTTACTTTTCAACTTACCTTATAAAATAAATATTTCAATCATTTTCTTGGTAAATTTAATAATTAAATAATTATGTCGTAATTAGGTCTATTTATAAGTCTGGTATGAACATAAAAAATTTCACACCTAATGCTCTTTACAATTTATATTTTTTATAATATATGATACTTTCAAACATCTCTACTTATGATATAAAAATTATTTTTAAAAATTATACGTTGGGATAAATAAATTTATTTATAATTTTTTTTAATTTATAAAAAATGGGGATTATATTCCCAAAATTCAACCAAAAATATTATATATATAAAGGATATTTAGTTGAATTTTTTTCTTTTATTAATTAATTAAATTTTGTACTTTATAAATGTAAGCTTCGACTAGTTTATTTTTATTTTTATAGAACTTGAGGTTTTACACATAATAAAAAGTGTATATTCAATTTAGATATTATATGAATCCAAGAAAATATATATTACATTTATAAAAAATTAAAAGATAAAAAAAAAATATGAATGTGTAAGACTGGTAGTTTATTATATATAGACTGGTAGTTTATTAGTGATGATCATAATTAATAATTTTTCTAAATCTTTAATTGAATTTGAAAAATTTGATAATGATATAATAATTAATTAATTAATTAATTAATTGTGGATGTGTATGGAGAAATGACTGTGTATAAATGCAGAAAAAAAAATGTTTTCTCAAATATAAGGAAATATATTAATTAAAAAAAGAATTAAATGAGGATAAAATAAAAGCTACAATCACACTATTCAGTACAACTACATCACACATGATTTTAATGGAAGAGAAAACTAGATTTACATAGAAAACAATACATCTAAACCATGAGTGAAGAAAAACTAGAGCCACAACATTCTTTAGAACACTTAAAAGTAATGAGACTGCCAGAGCCTTAGTTGTTAGGAAAGTTGAATTAAGTTTCAAATCACTTGTGCCAAGAATTAATAGTCTTATAATGCTCACCTGAATAATTATATAAATAGCTGATGCTATGAAGGTCACTTGCTCATAAGGTAAGCTTTTAAAAATAATTATTATTTTTAAGCTAATAATAATAAAAATAAGTTCAAAAAATTTTTCTATTTTAAAATTGTAAAACAATCGATCTATTTTAAAAGTTATTTAGGTGTAATTGCAATTTTCATAATTTTTTTTTTAATGATTAGTGTTAGTCCTATTGGTTTCAATTTCTCAAAATTAAGAACTTTAATTGAATCGAAAATGTCTTATTCAGTTACAATTTTAAAAACTGACGGTTCCAATTAAAGTTTCGATTTTGATTTTTAATAAAAATTATAAAATTTGGAATTAAAAAATGTTAACTGCGTTATTATTTTGCAAAACAAAAATGATACTAAATATTTCATACAAATTTTATTAATTTTTTATTTTATTAGTAAATTCTAATTATTGAAACTTAAAATTCAAAGTGGCCTCCTTTTTCTTTTCTTTTTCTAATTATTATTCCAGTTTGAACATGAATCGAGCCGCCAGTTTTAGTTCATCCAAAACTTCAACCTTAATATTTTTGGTTTTGGTTTCGTTCAAAACAAAAGAAAATTATTCCGGTTTGCTCTTAGTTTGATTTTGATTCAATTCCTTATTAGAACGAAACCAATGATAAGGTCTAATTAGGGCTTGCCTTTTTTTTTTTTTTTTTAATAAATCGGACTTTTTTTTCAACTATTAATTCGACGATACATAATGAGGATTTGTTTCTTTATTTATTACAACTTGATGATACTATAAGTTAATTATCTTTGTATATATAGCTTGGTGAATTAATGAACCAAATAAATAAAAGTAAATATACTCAATTTTATAAATTAAAATGAAAACATTTCTAGCTGAAGGTGAATATTGAATAAACTAAACAATTCTTATTGCTATTCTGATATATGTTTTGTAGCTGGAGGTGAATGAGATTTTCTTTAAGCATTGAAAAAGAGATAATCGATCATAAATTTATTACTTAGAAAAATATACATTTACGACTAAGTTATGTTTTAGTGTGCAAGGTAAATGAGGTTAAAAAAATAAAAATAAATAAATATAAACTAAAGTCCCTTTCTAAGGTGTGAATATAAGTTGTTTTTAGTTTGGATTTGATTTGGCTTTAGGTTGAGGAAGATGATTCGGTTGTTAAGAATATGATTTTGTGATGCTTCAATAAGAAAGGATTAATTATGTCACTGTGCTTTTGGTGGCAAAAGTATTTATATGTTTTAATTTTTCTTAAAATAAGAATTAATATTACATTCTTAAATTTAACACACAATAAATATAATATATATGTATGCAAAAATTATATACATAATTACTTTTAAATTTAAATCATAAATAGTTATTATTAATTTAGTGAGAGACTTTTAAGGAGAAAGCTGCTCCTATTATATAGCTTATTGTATTGTTATAGAGTATTCTTCTTCGCTAGTATTAAAAAAAAAAAAACAACTTTTAAACCTGTTTAAAAAGAAACTTTAAATTAATAAATACTCAAATTAGCTATCACTTAAAAACTCTAAGTGTTACAATTAAAATGAGTTATTAAAAAGAATTTCCATCAAATTTGTTTTATATGCTTCATTAATAATGATTTTGTATAACACAACATGTGCAAATAACGTTACCCTTTAATAACAAAATATAATTAGTGAAAATGGAGAAATTCAAATAAAAAATATTTATAGTTTATAGTTCATTTATTATTTAAATTTGAAAATGAATCATGCAATTTGTATACCATGAAAAAATACAAGTAATATATATTATCTCTCTATGTATATCAATTGGAGTCTGATTTATATTAAAAGTATTTATAGACATTTATTACAAATAATATATATATTTTTACTATTAAATATAAAATAAATGATTAGAAATTTTTCCTTTAGTTTTTAAATTTTTTTATTATTTTTAATAAATCATAATTTGAAAAAAAGCTAAAAATTAATTTTTCAAAATAACAAATGTTATCAATTGAAGTTGAATTGAGACTGGCTGAGCTCTTGTCAATAATTAAGCCCAGCCCTTATAACCTTAGCTACTGTCCGGAATAAACTTGTATTCAATACCGATTTTCACAACCTGCAACTTCCAATCTAGTACATCTTAAACCAGAAACCAAACACTCTCCAAAGTCTCAATCAATTAAAATTTTAAAACAAATCACTGTTTCGAAGTTTCAAATATTTCTCAGAAACCCTTTCAAAAAGAAACGCAGGTTTCGATTTACCCAAAACAAGAATCGTCTTCACCGAAACTCACTAACTCGGTAAACAAACTCACATCTCTCTCTCTCTCTCAATTTGGACTTTAAATTTAATTTTGTTTATTTGGTGCTTAATTTTTTTTTTGTTCTAATCAATTTCAATTTCAATGTTAATTTTATTTTATTTTTTTGTTATCCATTTAGCAACAGAGCATGCTCTGTTCTGTTTCTCAAGTTTTAATTTGAATTTTCCCTTATAGAATCATGAATTTTTAGAGGTTATTAAGTTTATTATTGAAATAAATAATGAAATGAGTAATGAAATCTATGAGCTAATTACTGATATTGTTTACATAATCAGAATGTGAGAGATAATTGATGATACATATACACTTTTAGTGATGGTCTTGCTTGTATCAAACACTATTGTTATTACTTTTTTTTTTTTTTTAATTTCTGATTATTTTAATTTTTACCCATTTTCCAGTTCCTGGCAATGGAGCTAGAAAGCTGTTTTCTTGCTGTAAAAGTTTGAAGTCCCAATCTGGTGAAATATTAGGTGGTTTGCCTCTAATTTCATTTAATTCCAATTTTTAAGCCAATTACATGCTGCTAAACACTCTGATTTAGATGGGTCCTATAAAGGGGCATATTTAAGGTTACATTATAACAGCTTGTTCTTTTATCTTAATGAAATTTATGAAAATTGTTTGGAGATGTCAGCACATGGAAATTTTAAGATGCATATATAGACTATTAGATTTCATCTTGAAGCAATCTCTCCAGTTTGTTCACCAGGATTTGTATTTTTCATTGGAACTCTTTTTAGCAATATATTATAAGGGTACTAGCATTATTAGTAGCGATATAGATTTCATTTCATACATGTGCTAAGTGCATCATTTTCTAATGTTAATCTCTTACACTAACAGATTAGTGTTGCATTTCTTTTATCTCAGGTGTACAGAACTTGGGCTCAAAGGTATGCCACCCGAATCAGATAAGTGGGGGTGGGAACATGTTAGCGTCTTTGGTGGATTTGACAGGGGAAGTGGTACGAAAAGGTGGAAATGTAACCATTGTAATCTACGATATAATGGCTCATATTCACGTGTTAGAGCCCATCTTCTTGGATTCTCAGGTGTTGGGGTCAAAAGCTGTCCAGCAATAGACAGGTCTTTGAGAGAAGCATTTCAGATCCTGGAGGAGGAACGTCTTGCAAGGAAAAAGAAAAAGAATTGTGCGAGTGGGAAGCCTGGTAAGCGCATTCGGACTTCACAACCAAGTCCCTGGAAAACTATCACCAAAGATGATGTAGATGACTTAGTAGCTAGATTTTTTTATGCTGATGGATTAAATATTGATATTATTAACTCACCTTACTTTCATGAAATGGTGAAAGCAATTGGTTCTTTTGGGTCTGGGTATGAACTCCCATCAGCAGATAAGCTGTCTGATTCTTTTTTAAGTAAAGAGAAAGAAAGGATTGAAAAGTCAATGGCTTTAGTTAGAGAGTCCTGGCCGCATACTGGATGCACAATATTGTGTGTAGGTCGATTAGATGGTACATTAGGTAGTTTCCACATTGATATATTTGTCTCAAGTCCCAGGGGTCTTCTATTTTTGAAAGCAGTGGATGTAGATGATATTGATGAAGGAGACCATTTGTTTATTGGTGCCCTTAGTGATGCAATTGTAGAGGTTGGACCATCAAACGTTATTCAGATTATCTCACATCTTGGTGATGCCTGTAAATCTTCTGAATCCTATATATTATCGAAGTTCCCTCATATATTTTGGTCTCCTTGCACTTCACATTCTGTCCTCATGTTGATGGAAGAAATATCTGAAGTGGAATGGGTAAAACCTATCGTCTTGTGTGCTAAGGCAATTGAACAATGCATGATGACATATCAGCATAATTCTCCATGTGTTTTCATTCAAAATCTGAAAGAGAGCTCTGATCCGATCTCTTCCAGGTATGCACCTTCCTATTGTTTTGTTCAAAGGATTTTTGAGCTAAGGCAAGCTCTTCAAGAGGTTGTTGTTAGTGAAGAGTGGAAGCAGTGGAAGCACAGTATTGCAGATGATGTTGAAAGTGTTGAATCTGCTATTTTGGGAGACGATTTCTGGAGCAAGGCTCATTTATTATTGCAGTTGTATGAGCCATTCATAAGATTATTAGCTACGCTTGATATTGATAGATCTGTTATCGGTGCTGTTTATGACTGGCGGATTCAGGCACTTGAAATCTTGAGGAATAAGGCAATTGATGATGACATATTGAATCAGTTGGAAGGACTAATTGAGAACAAATGGGATGTTCTATTTTCCCCTCTTCATGCTACAGGTTATATGCTCAACCCTAGATATATCGGGAAATTTCAAACCAAGGAAAAATCTGTAATGCGGGGCTGGAAAGCTACTTTGGAAAGATACGAGGGTGAAAGTGCAGCCAGACGTGTTCTCAGAGAGCAGCTGAGCTCATACTTGCATCTAGGGGGATCTTTAGGAGAAGAAGATGCTGTAGATTGTCGGGATAAAATGGACCCAGTTGCATGGTGGGAGAACTTTGGTTTTGAAACCCCCAGCCTGCAGACACTGGCCATAAAGGTTCTGAGTCAGGTTGCAAGCATTGCAATGTGTCAAGAGATTTGGCAAACTAATGACATTTTGTGTCGAGAAGCAGCAAACAGGTTGGGAGTGCAGAGAGTGGAAGATCTTCTTTTTGTTCGAAACAATCTTAGACTTCATGGCCATAGAAATAGCAATTTGAGCTCCTCTGTTGGTCAGAGAATTGTTATTTCAAGTTCTTCTGGATTTAAGACATGGGATGGTTCCCATCTTGATCAAATGAAGGCAATTGTAAATATCCATGACAACTTGTGATATAGCCTGCGCTTTCTTTAAATTATTGCTTGATGTTTTTGGGCTAGAAACGAACTTAGCAGCTGAGGCTTATGGACTCCTGAAGTAGAGCACTCGTGAGTAGAGTTCATCGCTTTTGTGTGCACCTGAAACTCAAAACAATTGCCACTTTTGGGCTTGATATCATACGATGGGTTGCAAGTGAGCTGTGTACAACCACATGCACTAATCAAGATGATCTTCCTGGAGTCTTTGAGGTTAGTAAGTTGTTTTGCTTAAAAACGTATATAAATACGCCTATCATGCATAAAGAATTTCCTATTTGTAGTTTCGATAATATTTATGAATTGCAGACTTAAGTGATATTTGTAAATCATCATCAATGTTAGTGATCTCAAAATTATGAGTTTGTCGTATAAAGAAACATGCGATTGTAGCTGATATCCATCATTTTGTTGTTCAAAAACTGACAGCCATTTGCACCCTAGGTTTCTTGTGTATTTCATTTTTCTTTCTTCTCATGAGTGTTAAACAACATATTGCTAACCTTCTTAACATCATGATATTGCTTATCTGTATATGTATAAGTCATTCTGTTACTTTCTATATATCTAGCTTTGTGAGTGAAATGGTCCTACAATTAACAGAACAGGTAAGAATTCATTCTTTTGTCTGGGAATTTTAAGATCTTGATAAAGCATTTAATGGAGTTTATATTATAAGTACTGCTTCATGTATTAGCAATTAACGGACTAACTTTATGATTTTGCTTGGCAAGGGAGCAAGATTAAGTGAGTTGTCTGGAGTTAATATGCACAAATGTGGTTGGTGCCACTATGATTGCAGTCTTTGCATACATTTTCCCAACATTAAAGCATTTATGCTACAGTAGCCAGAAAACAGTACATTGTTGGTCCAGAAACGTAATTATAGAGGCCCCACTATCTTTGTCAAATATCAAAGTGGGGTGTTACTCGGCTGATAAGATAATTACTTGTGTATCGTTATTTAGTCCTAAATAAATCTTTTCTGTCTTAATATGTTAATAGCATGTGGGGGCTTTTTTGATGCCTAATCATAAAAATATTGAACACTAATGACATTGTTCTGCATTAAATATTTCTTTACTTGCTCATAGTAATGTTGTCTGGGGTTATTACCTAAAATTTTCATAATTTGTGATATTAAGTAGTGAGCATATGATTGTTAGAAATATTTGTTGGCAGACATTATTTTAATTCAATATTCTGAATTAGCTATGCATAATTTTTGTGGGATTCACTTCACTATTAACTTTTTTTTTTTTTAAATCTAAAAATTGAAAGTTTGATGATTCAATCAAAGGCCAATAAACCCTGTGGAAGGTCGCAATCCAAAAGTTGAAGATACAAAACAAAGTCTTGTCTAGGTCTTACTCTATGAGATTGTCTAGGTGTACTTTACATCATTTTCATATTCACACACGTAAAAGTAAAGCATAGTTACCTAGATTCTCTTTTTATTTTTTTTTTTTTTAGTATTGAGGAGATGGATTTGAACCGGGTTTATTGCCAGGTCATATATATATATATATATATATATATATATATATCATTGCGTTATATCTTGTTATTTAGAGTAGTTAATTCATTGATATTAGAGTTATTTTTAGATATATGAAATCTCGAATTCAACTTCAAATTAGAGCTAAATTTACCATAAAAAACAAAAAAAAAAAAAAACATTTCTTCGTGATAATGACTTAATAACTATTTTCTCTATTTTGAAAAAAAAAGTCAATAATTAAAAATCATCATTTTTAAGATAATAATAACTTTATCATAAATTATGAAATTTTTTTTTATTAATTATAGTATAAATTTGAAAAATATTTTTTATATTTGGAAAATGAAAAGGTAAATTAGTCATTTTACGATTTTTTTTTATTAGATTACTAAATGACTACTTATTTATAAATAAAATTAACTTTTTTAATTGTCATTTTTTTTAAAATGGAGGGAATATCTAATAATAAAAATGAGTAATTTACTAATAAAGTGTTTGTTTCATAATACAATATTTTAGGATTCAAACATTAATATTTCTTTCATTTTATGAATTTTTGACATAGCAAAGAAAAGGAAAAATTTGTAATGGATATATATGTATGTTTAATTTGTTAGGTTGAAGAACATGTAGAAAAGATCTTTGACTCGGAACCCTAATTAAGCAATTAAAGCATAAATCACGGTACCTATAATTTGTAGTATTTAGTTTGTTTTTTAATAGAAAAAGTGAGAGATTCAATTATTATATCACGAAATCTTATTTATTATATATAAATGTATGATTTTCAGAGAAGAAGTGGCTAACACGAAATCTTAAAGCAAAATCACCGGCTGACTGTCAATTTTATACTATAAAAAGTGGAAAAATTAAAAAAAATAACTAAAAAGTGGGTTTTTCTAAGAATCAAAAGACATATTTAGGGCATAAAAAAAATAAATAAATAGATTTTTTTTTTTTTAAATTAGCATTAAATTGAGGAAATCTTTAAAACGTAGATTCAGTGCTAATGTCTACAGCAGAGACAAAATAAGATGTGGTTGATAAAGAAAGTCCCAATCCCAAAACCCAACCCTTTTCTTTTTTTTTTTTTTGTTATTAATTTAATTCATACGAATAAAGTGAAAGCATTGATATAAAGTATGCAATTACACGGCAGGAAATGTGCCAGAAATTAGGAAAATAAAATGAAAAATATTAAATAAAGAAAAACTTTCATTTTTGAAGAAGATAATGGAATAGTTTTCACTAGAATATTTTTCAATTTCGTAGTCTCATTTCATGAATATCACGTGCCTTAAATTTCTTTTTTTCTTTCCTTTTAATATTAAGAAAAGAAGGATTCGGATTCAGACGTTTTACCTATGTTTTCAAATTAGATTGATCAAGTCGGTTTAACAAAGGAGTAGGTTTATACTTTATAGACTAGGCCGTATTACTTATAATACTTATTTTTTCTGTTCTAAGCGTTCACAACATATAATAAGCATTCAATTTATTATAACATTTATTCGAAATATGTAACATATATTACCTCTGCATTTCAATAATAAACAAATATTTGGCAATAATATATAAAGAGCTTTTAATTGGTTATAATATTTGCTTATGATATAAATCGTATGTTATCTCTGCATGTCAACATATAAATAATGAATATATTTTTGCTCTAATTTTTAATTTGTGATTTTCTGCCTTTACTTGCCTAAAAGCTGAACCGGATTTGAAAATATAGGGTTTTACTGAATTCATATGGTTCAGATTTTTTTTTTTTAATATTATTAAAAGTTTTAGAAGAAAAATGGATTGTCTTGATTTTATTTCTTATGTTGCGAAACTGATATTTTTACAGTAGAAAATAGCTTAATGTTTAATTTACCTTGCAACAGACATAACAATTCTCAAAAAAATAAAAATAGAAAACAGTTCAACAATGATTTTTTTTTTTTTTTTTGGGCTAAACACCAAAAGAGAAATCTTATTGCAAAATTTATAAGCAATACAATCTAAAAAAAAAAAAAAATCAAATGAATCCATCTAATTGCATAAACAAATCAGCTGCCATTTCTTCTAAAAACTTCATACTAATGCTTTTTTTTTTTTTTATTACATTTTCAAAAGAATAATGTTTCTTATTTGCCTAAGAATAGCAACTTTTGAACTATCAAATGGATGTTAAAAAAATTGAGGAGATTCCTTGCTTTCCAGATATAGTAAATAAATGCTACAAAAACAATTCCTCTTATCTGGTTCTGCATCAACTCTGCTCCCTTCTTCATTTTAAAATATTTCTGTTATACAAACAAGCATCCAAAATCTTTCTCCATACAGCAGAAATAACAGGACACTGAAAACTTTCCAAATTACAAAACACACAGAAGTCATCTTGAATGACTCTCTACTGCTTCAATTGCAATTCATTTTTAATGGCCAACCAAGCAACTAAGCTATGCCTTAGAATATGATTACATCCCTGCAGAACATGCCATCATGAGACTTCAAGTTTAGATTCCTTAAAACAAAATAAGCACTAACTATAGAAAAGACACCTGAAGGGGTCAGTTTCCAAATAATGAAATCCTCATTATTACTATAATTTAAGGGATCTGACAATTGCCATCCATTCTGAGACCACAAATTTTTAACCTTAATCTGTTTTGAGATATCAGCATTTATAACAGAAACTATAGAGAATTTCTTAGCAACTAAGTAACCTGTTAAATATACAAAATGCAAGGAGTTGTAGAAAAGAAAGAACTACCTATTTTATGTAACTTATTTAAAATTTCAATTAATATATATATATATATATATATATATATCTTTCCTAATTTTATTTTATTTGAAAGTATTGTCTATTTTCTTCTTTATTATCATATATATTCATGTGCCTAGTTGAAAACTTTGACTTGCACAAAGCTACAATGTATAATAATAGTGTGAGGAATAATTCATTCTTAATTAGTTTCTAGGGTTCAATTTTTCTTGCTTCTTTCAATAATTCTCCAAATCCATTAGGATAGCTACATTCATTAACCAAAAAAAAAATCAATTTGCCAAATTACACTTCTAATTGAATTATTAAACAAACATATATACTCCCTCCGTTCCATTTCAAGTGTCGCTTTAGAAAAAATTTATATTCCATTTCAAGTGTTACTTTTATAAATTTAAGATAGTATTAATTGAAAATTTTTAAATTTTCCCTTATTTATTAAATCCTCATAATCTTAACTAATTTACTTATTATCTTTTCTAACATTCTTGAAAAAGAGTAATTAGGTAAATTACTATAAATTTTTTATAAAATTTATAATTATTTATTATTATTTTAATCTGTGTGCTCTGTTTTTACACGATACTTGAAGTAGAACGGAGCAAGTACTAATTAAGCTTGAAATCCTCATGCCAAGAATAATTAAATCCTTAAATTTATCAAAATAAAGAAGGTTAGGTGTGTGCATTATTCTTGTCAATAGCAAGACAATTTTATAGCTAAACAATTGTCTTTATTTCAATATATATACATATAATGATGTTTTAATTTCTTCAATTATTAATTAGAAATAGTGGTAGCAATGTCTATAGATTCTAGTTAATCAAACTACTTCATACATATAGACTTTCTGTGTCGACATCATACATAATATAGTTAACAATCTTTTAGGGTTTTAATTAATTAGGATGACTTTTAACTTTGGTTTTTGTAAGTAGAAGAATGTTGATAGGTGTAAATTTAGTAGGGTTGGGAAGTCATAATAATGGTAAAATAACAATAGTAATAATAATAAGAATAATGTTTTGAGTATTGAGAATGACATATCATACCTCCTATATTGAGATATGAATACAAATTACAAGCAATTATTATGAACCAATTGATTAAGATATAAACTACAAACTAAAAGATATCATGTTCGAGTTTCATTTTCATGTAGGTTTATTTGATAATTTGAAATCGATGTTTTGATTTAATTATAATTTTATTTTGCAAATATTTTTTATTGTTTTTTTTTTTCATCCTATATTTATATAAATATGAAATTCTATCTAATCGATGAATGAGGAAAAAAAGAAAAAACTTATAAAGCATATCAACTTCAAAAGTTACTTTTCAGTTTTTCACAGACTTTTTAACACTGACATGAAATTTATAACGAAATATATGTCATCAACTACCTCCAGCTTCCAGCCATAAATAATGGAACATGATCAATTCATCATTAGTCTAGTAAAATTATTATTTTCTTTTTTAAAAAAATAAAAGGGAAATTTGTTATTCTGTAATTTTCATGGTGACTGAAAAATATATTTTAGTTTTTAATTAACATTCAACTATTTAGGAACTAGGGATTTGGAGAATTGAAATTTAATTATTTGGTTTACTATTAGATATATTATTTGTTAAATTACTAAATATACAAGTTACCACTTGACACATTGTTGTCAAAATTAAGCATGTAAAATTTCCTCCATTTGAATTTTAAAATTTACCTCAAAATTTTCTTTATTGTCTGTGTTTTTTGCAGAAAATCTTTTTTAAAAAAATATTTTCTAAGTTTTCTAATATTGAAAACAATTAAAAAAATTTGCCAACAGAAAATATTTTTCTAATTAATATAAAATTAAATTATTTTTAACAAAAATGACTTTTTCTTTTTTAAAACAGAAAGTCATTTTTTGAATTTTAATACTTATTATAACAAAAGAAAAATATATAAATATAAATGTACTAATTTTTCGGTTACTAATACTCATTACTAGCAACCACAGATGATTATTGCCAATAATCACCATCCAATCACTAGCAGTCACCAAATTTGCTATTTATATATTGTTTATATTTAATAATAAAAATATAAAAATATAAAATTTTTATAAGTTTAAATATGTTTGATTTATAATCTTATAAATTAAAATTTTTAATATTTTTAATTAATTTTTAATATTATAACCAAATAATAAAAAATTAATTCTTTGAAAAATATTTTTTCATGAAATATATATATATATATATATATATATATATATATATGAAATTCTTAAATAAAATGAAAGGAATTGTTCCAATTTAAATTCTTAACATAGTCAACCTATAAAATAGACATTCAAACAACTATTGAAATAATGAATAATTAAATCAATTTGATATAAAATATATCACATTTGTTTACTTCGTTTCTTGTGAACTATATTAGCCTTTAATTGTGCATGCCTATGACTCAATAGCAACTTAAAACGTCTTTTTTTTTTCTTTTCTTTTTTGTTTTATTTGAGCTTCTCCCACGCACCAATTATATTTTTCAACAATTTTATTTTATTTAAAATTAAAAAACAAAGAAAAAACCAAATTATATACATAAATTTAAAAAAAGAAAAAGAAATGGAATCCAAAGGTTGAAAAATCAACCGACCGACAATATATATATATATATATATATATATAGAAATTTATCACTTGGTGAAGAAACATACACTGAGTTGTTTAGAAAAGGAAAGGTCACGTATGAGAAATAATATATACAAGAAGCTTATTCATCACTATTTGTCTCCTTTTTAAGAAATTTTTTAATCAAAAAAATCTCATTTTATATTTTTTTAAAATTATTTATATATTTAAATTAAGGTCATTTGAGTGAATAGTTAAAATTAATATTACACATTTAACTTCTTTTTTTTCGCATTGGGAATGAAAATTCAAATTTAGATCTATTTATCCAGATTATATATACGCTTATTAATTATAATTAGATTATATCTTAATTTGTACACACTTTAAAGCTCTTAATTGTTAATTTGGGTTGTTTTAATAAATATGATAATTGAAGGAGCAATTTAAAATTGTAATTGAAAATTTAAACTTCTAATTATATCATATTAAATTTGATTTTTCAATATTTTATCATAACCATATATAATGATAGAAAGTTTGTCTCATTCAATTGCAAATATTTATATCTCTTTCTTTAAGAAAAATAAATGTTGCCAAAAAATTGTCAAATAATTGGGTAAATGAGTTTTAATGATAATAACAACAATGAAAATTTCAATATGAAAAAAGGGATTAAAAGAAAAAGGGAATGGAAAGAAAATAAAGAAGAGTAAAGACAAGTAGGGTATGAGATAAAGAGTTAGAAGGCTCCACATATAACACACTTAATGAGTTAGGTTCCCATTACTAACTTTTGATACATAATTATTGTTATATTTGTGATTAGCCTTAATTAATTACCTTCCTAAAGCAAAAGCGGCCAAAAAGATAAGAGTTTATAGTTGGTTAGCCCTAAATATGTCAATAAACCAAAACCCTAATATAAATATCCCTTTTGACAATCTATACTAATTACATGAATATTGTTTAAGTTAGGTGGATGGATTAATTAAGTTGTTTTATCGATATTTTTTTTATACTAAGTAGGGAAATATTTAATAAAAATATATATATATTAGGTTACACAATATGGGATAATTTTTCTCTTTAATATTTTTTACAACAGGAGATAGTCATCCCCTTTAATATTTTTTATTAAATTAGTGACAATTATTTGTAATTTAAAAGATTCGAATATAAGACATCTTACTTTTTATTTTTTATATTCTTAAAAAAATAAAAAAATAAATCAGATCATACATGATTAATTATTTTATAACTAATTAGTATATACGGAGGCATGCGTGAGCACTAATTGTTGATACATTAATTATATCTTGTTTTTCTTTCCAATTTGATGGAATGCAAATTATTTTATCATAACTTGTGAAAAGGTTGAAAAGAATAAAATATTTTTATAGGACCACTCCATATAAGCATAAACAATTAAACTTTAATTTTAAATTTTTTTTATTAGAAATTTCACACTTTTATAAAACAATTTTTTTTTCTTTCATTTATTTTTTTCACTAGGGATCAAGGAATTAGCCAATTGATTAAAAAATTTCTGATCATAAAAGTTGATTTGCTTACACATTTTGATTCATTCACTAAGGTTTGACTGTGACATCACTTGATTTTATGGATATTTAAAAAAAAAATTGAAATGGAAATTAAAATAATTACAAAACTTTGAAAAATGACAGACATGACCCTGAGATCTAGGTCTTAGTTTCTGCTGGTATGCTTAATTAGATAATTATAGCCATTAATTAAATCAAAACTCTAAATTTCATGTAATTAATGATCCACATGATTCACATGATCAGTGGTTTTCTTCAGGCATTGGCAAGTGAAATGCAATTAGAGACCCTTGTACTATGGTTAAATGTGTAATTAAGCCTTTTAAATTTTATTTTATTCAATTTAACACATAATTTTTAATTTTGGAATAAATCACCCTTTATAGCAATAAAATATTATATAAATTATTAACATAAAAAATACAAACAGTTGTCTTTTTAAATATCATCTTATTTCATCTATTTCTTTTTTTTTTCTTTTTTCAAAATATGGATAAAAGAAATATGACTGGTTAAAATTTAAAGAAAAGCAGTAAAAAAAATGAATCTTTAAAATCATTATTAAAGGCAAAAAATAGAAAATTCCAAAACGGCTACAGTATTTAGCACTCTATCCAATTTGATCACTCATAATTTGATGATTGAGAGAATAAAATGAAAACAAATCTTTAATCAATATTTTGTTTCTTGATTGAAAGGATTATTAAAAGGAGTTTTTTTTTTTTTATCACAAAATCATATTTACTCTGTCTCTCTTTCCAGTGTTATTAAACCCAGACTAGGCTAGACCGGCAGGTTCATTCAGTGAACCGGATACTAAATCGATTTAAGTTTATAATTAGACCAGACATGCAACTAACTCAAAAAAACCACTGAATCGGGTGGATTTTTACTGACCCGATTGACCCAGCATATAAATTAAAACATTGTCATTTTATATTATTTTTATATTTTTTTTAGATTTAGTATATGGTGTGATTAATGGATATAATGGTTTAAATATATGTGAAAGATCTAATGGACTATATTTATGTAATTTTTTTTTTCATGTTTGTATACTGAAGTTATTGGGTGTGTAACTTTTTATTGATGTGTTAGAACTTAAATTAATTAGAATTCAAAACAATATCTAGTTTGTTAATTTTTAATTTTAAGTGGAAGTTTAACTATTTATAATTTTTTTAATTTTTTATATTTATTTCGTTATATAAAATTATAAATTATAAATTATAAATTTAATTAATTATATTGATCTACCGGTTTAACTATCGATCCGGTGATCAAACCACTAATCCATTAATCTAGCTTATAGACCAGTTTGATAAGTGATCCGGATTCAATAATACTGCTCTTTTCAATGTCCAGTCTAAGAATTTCTTTTAAAATTGAAAAAGATGCGATTTTTTTTTTTTAAGATTTAACTTATTTGTAAATTGATATTGATTTAAAATTTTACTCAAAATATTAAAAATAATAAAATAATAATATATTTGAATTATCAATAATTTACACATTATTTTATTATTACGAAGGAATAGCTTCTTTTAAAATAAAAATTATATATTTAATTGGATAAAATAAAATACAAAGGATCTAATTGAATATTTCAGTGGCATAGCTAATTTGATCATGGGATATTGATTTATACTATGACTTTTTTAGTTGTTAAATATTTTTCAATTAAGATGACTTTATTTTTTAATTAAATTATAACTGAATTTGAATTTATAATTTCACACATCTAAAAAATAATTCTAATATTATTAAATAACAATATATTGATATATATTTTTCTCAACCATTTAAATCTACTAATTATTCCTAATTTATCATTTCTCAACTAATTTATTTGCATCCAATTAAATTTAAGCTGTAATAAAATATAGTATAATATAATTTAATGTATTTATAGTATAAATATTGAACTAAAAATATATTTAATTATATTATATTATATTTCATTATGAGTTATGATATGTGATTTAAGAGTGTATTTGATAGACCGTAATAGAACGTAATGTAATGTAATTAAATGAATTTTTAGTATAAAATTATATTAAAAATTTATTTTGATTACATTATATTATATTTTATTACGATTTGTTAAACCTTTTCTAAAATCCCTATATTACAGGACAAATGCTCTAATGTAAGAAAGAGATTAATCTAACGCTTAAATATCTTTATTCGTTACTTGTTGCATTGCTAAAAATTCTCTGCAAATGTCATGTTCTATTGTCTCTGCAATTTTTCAACTTCACATGGGTTAGGGCTATGCATTTTTGAATGGAACAGTTCACTTTCTTTCTTTTCTTTTCTTTTTCTTTTTTTTTTTTTCTCCTTCACAGTGAAATAGTTCTCAAAATTTTTCTTTTAAAAAAGGAAATAATAATAATAGAGAAATAAATAAAATTGGAAAGTGTAGGAGAAAGATGTAAAATGAGAGGAGACAAGAACACCTCAATTGCCATGGCCTTGCTAATTGACACACGGCTCTAGGCTTGAAATGTTGAAACACTCTCCCCACATTTCTGCTATTGTTGTTAACTTTTTAGTAATTTTGTAAAACAAACATTTTTTAAATTATTTTTAGAAAAATTCTTATAAATATTTTTTTTTAATTAATGAATTTATATTTAATTTTGATTATAAATTACGTAAGATCAGAGATAATATATATTTTCTTTTTATCTATTAATTAAAATGAACATTCACTTTATTTTAATTCTAATATAATAAAAAAGGAATTATATAAAAATATCAAGATGTGTTTCTTTGTTAGGTAATTAATCAAATTCATTTAGAATAAATCTTAATACTATTTTTACTAGAATAATTAATTATAAAAGAGAATAAAAGCCCCCCTTAAGCTAGACTTTTATTGACAGTGTCAAAGCCACAAGGGAATAAATAATTCTTTTTCCAACACCAAAATCATGCTTAGATGAGTAAACCCAAAATCCACAATTAATAGATTTAATCATACAAAAGCATCATTTGGAATAAGAGATTTTATAAAATTAATTGATTTAGACTAAAGTTACCATTTGACAATCTAAAAAATAACCAAAATCCATGAATTTTTAAAAATTTCTCGCTTTTCAAAATCCTTCATTTTTGAAGGTTTCAATTTCTCACTTTCTAAGTATGAAAGTTCAAAATCCACTATTTTTTTCTTATGTATGAGAAATTGTCATTTTTTTTTTATTTCAATATCATTTCTAACAATCCATTAATTTTATAATCAATATAAACGGTGAAATTTTTAAAATTTATAAATTTCATAATACATGAATTTAAAATTCATGAATTTTTTTAAGTTCATGAATTTAAAAATTACTCAATCCGAACGAAGCCATAAAGTCTTGTTTGGCTTAAGAGTTTTACTGGGGAAAAACGTAGCTTATCATTTTATTTTTTATTTTTTACCTTGGAAACTTTCAAAATTTTTACATTTCAATTTGATGTGTGTAAAGAATGGTAAAAGACCAATCAAAGAATTTAATTTCTAATTTTATAATGTATTCAATTTAATATATATATATATATATATATATATATATATATATATATATATATATATATATATATATATATATATATATATATATATATATATATATATATATATTAGTAAAATATATTATTAAAAAATATTTTCAATGAGCACAATTTAAAAATTTTGGTAATATTATCTTTCTTATTGAAAATTTAAAAAAAAAATTGCTCAAGAATAAAATGATCAAATCAAATTTTGAAAAATTAAAAGTGAAAGAAATTTATTTTATAATATGCAAAAATGAAAATTTTATTTTAATTTTTATACAAAAAAATCTTATATTTAATAAATATATTTTTTAAAAAATATGTATAAATATCAATTTTTTATGCTGTAAAAAACATAAATAAAAAAATAGAACTAAAGGGAAATTAAGTTTTCCTTTCTTAATTTTTTAATACATAAGTCTTCCTTTCTCATGACAATTAAAAAATAAAAATTTTACTTAAATCTTCCTTTATATATAGAAAATAATATTTTCTTGTATGTAAATTACATATTTGATAAATATATTTTTATGATCAAAATTTTATTGTGTGAATTAAAAATAAAAGATAAAATTTAATTAAACATTTTTTCCTTAATGAAAGTTATTATCTAATTAACAATGTATTATAATCAAGTTCAATGATTTAAAAAAAAAAAAAAAAGGATAGAATGCTAAAAATTAAAAAGAGAGTGTCAATATCGTCTCCCCTATATATATATATATATATATATATATATATGTATATATATATATATATTTTATCCTTATATGCCTTGTTTTATTTTCTTCAAAAATGATATATTTTTGTAATTTTATTGTTTTATGTTAACGAACCTTCTTGTTTTTACGTCTTTCTTAATCGGATTAGAGTCCTCCCATCCATCAAAATATAGTTAAGAGTTTTTATCAATTAGGTCTTGAAATCCACAACATTATTTCAATCAATTTAACCTATCATAAATTTAAAAAAAAATTATCAAATATTTTTTTTGTTATTGTTAATTAATATTATAAGTCAACCTTCATGTACTTATTAAATTGAACTTCAAATTCAAATTCAATCAAAAGAAAATAATTGACTCATCCAATTCAATCAATAAGAAAGCCAAATTTGAGCAAAGGATTTTTTTTTTTTTCAAGATCAACTCCAAAATGAGATAGGTTTAGGATTTGTCTTACTTTAAGAGCTAACAATTTCGACTTGTCAAAACATTAAATAATTTTAGTTTACTTAAATTAATTAGATATAATTTTTTTTAAAAAAATAAGATATAGATATACGATTAGAAATATGATACACTTTTTCATAAAATCATAATAATTTTATAAAAAGTGTTAACTTATACAATTTACACACATTTTTATTGTAGATGTAGGATTCCAAAACACCAGCCTACACCCTCATAAAAAAAAATTAAAGATGAATTAATAAATTAAAACATGCCTTTGAAATCCTATCTAAATTAAGAATGAAAATGTCAATTCAATTGGATATACCCTAATTCAAATAAATATCTACATATCTATATTAAAAACTAGGTAATTGAAGGGGAAAATTAAAGAATTAAAAGAAAAAAAGACATATTTTCCCTTGTACTTTGACCAAAATTGGAAAATATGAAAAATTGAAGGAAAACGTTTGTAAATTTGCAAGAATGGTCAAAACTCAAAGTAGACAAGAGCTGATGCAGTGGCATCATATGCGGAGTGATTAATGTAAATAAATACGTACCAACAAAACATTAATATTTCCTTTTTCTGCTCCGCTGATTTTCATATTATGCCATGCCTATAATTTCTTTCTCATATATATATATATATATATATATACACACACACATAATTGAGATATCTACTTTTAAGATATGAATATAAATTAACTATACAAAAAAAAAAAAGAATTTAAAATCTAAAAAAGGAAGAAAATATCCACTTAATTTTTGGACTATATAAAGGAATTAAATTAAAGTTTTTAACCAAAGGAATCTTATCAGCAAATTTTTTGCTATCAATACATTCCTTCAATGAAAAACATTCTCAAAATTTAAAATTTTCAAAAGAATACATTTAAATTTAAATAAATGAATTTCAATTTATCAATGGATTCTCATCATTTAATACTATTTACTTAGTTAAATTGGTCCTAACTCTAGTTTCTATGATAAAAACTGTATGCAGTGAATGGCTAAAATGGGACAAATTTGGGTATATCTTTGGTGAAAGAGGCTTTCTTTTTTCCAAAATTTTTCACTTTATTATTTCTCGAGTATTGAGTACTGACCCTCACATTTGTACTTTTTTTTTTTTAATTATTATTACCATAATTTTTTTCAAGTACAGGCAGTTTAACATAACTCTGAAGCTGAGCTCAAACCTAAAAGCGAAAGTTGTTCTAAAACTTTGGCTTCTTGCCATTGGAAGATTTCACTACTAGTCAACCATAACAACAGTCCTACTTCATCTCTAAAAAATAAGGTAATTTTAGTTTAGTTTCCCATTCAATAAGATTCGTTACGTTAAATTATAAATTATTAATGATAATATGATATATCGATATTTTAATTGTAATTTATATCTTATAGTTCAAATAATTAATTACTATATTTATCTTATAAAACAGTTATTATTTAATATGAAATATTATAATCGAATAGTTCATAATTTAATACGATAGATTAAGTTTGTCTAAGATTTTTTTTTAATTTAGTAGTAGTAATTTTTTCTTATAAATTTACAAATTTACCCTATCAGAAAAAATCCATTTAAAGTACTAAAAATTAAAAAAAAAATTCTGTGGTGTCATGAGGATTCTCCACAAACACTTGTAATTGGAACAGTTAATAAAAAATCCTTTTTTTGGCAATGAAAATAAAAATTATAGCTAGAAAATAGAGATGGTAATTAAATTCCAAATAGGACCAGAAACTGGCTATAAAAATACCTTATTTCTCTCTCTATCTATTGCCCTTCTCTTACATACAGAAACACATACGCATTATACTTCTCTGTTTCTCTCTCTCTATCTCTCCCTCTCTCTCTGCCTCAATACTGTTCTGTCTCTGTTTCATTTCGCTAGAAAAGAAGCAGAAGTAATTTATTGGGACAGATTGTGAGAGAGGAGGCTCTGAAAGAGTGGGAAAGTATAGATTTTTCTGTCATTTCCTTTTCTGGAAAAAACAGAGAGAGATGTTGAGGCTTGAATTGAGCCATTTTTCTATGTAATTTAGGATTTGTTAATAATCGAATTTCATCCACATTGTTAACAATTCAAAGCCCGTATCGGAAACAGATCTATTGCTCTGTTTTTGGTACTTACGTTGTTTTGTTTTGTAGTGAAATTAGCCTATTTTTCACCTCATCCCCTGTTTTCCTCTGTTTTTAATCCTCTGTTTTTATCCTACTCTTCTAGGATAAAGAGAAAAGCAGAGAAATGGCTCAAGATTCACCAAAATTCATAATACCAGAATCATTTCAGATTTCAAGAGATGATTTTGGAGCTCAAATTGGACTCATATGGGAGTTAATTAAAGCTCCATTGATAGTTCCTGTATTGAACATTGGTGTTTATATTTGCTTAGCCATGTCCCTCATGCTTTTCATGGAAAGGCTTTACATGGGTATTGTTATTATCCTTGTTAAGCTGTTTTGGAAGAAACCCGAAAAACGTTACAAATGGGAACCCATTCAAGATGATTTAGAATCTGGAAATTCTAATTTCCCTGTTGTTCTTGTTCAAATCCCAATGTTCAATGAAAGAGAGGTACCTGCTTTTCTCTGTTTCTTGCTCTGGTTTTGGGCATTATATTTCTGGGTTTTTTACAAGTCTCTGTTTTGTTTGTTCTCATAGTTTATGTACTAATTATTATGGTTTTGTGACAGGTCTACAAGCTCTCAATTGGAGCAGCATCTAACCTTTCTTGGCCAGCAGATCGTTTAGTGATCCAAGTCCTTGATGATTCAACAGACCCAGAAATCAAGGTACTCAAAATTAACCAAATTTTCTTTTTTTAAAAAAATCACTTGGACAGTTTCTTTGTTTTTTAACACATTTAGCTTCCATGTGTGTAATCATTATGTTACAGCTTTTTGACATTTTCTATAGCAATAGATGAATCTTGGCGGTTAAAATTAAAAGAAAAGTTAAATTTCTGATCTGGGTTTTTTTTCTATTTGATAGACAATTCATAATTGATTGATTTTTGTTGGATTTGAGCAGCAAATGGTGGAGCTAGAATGCCAGAGATGGGCGAGTAAAGGAGTAAATATAGTATACCAAATAAGAGAAACTAGAGGAGGTTATAAAGCTGGTGCTTTAAAAGAAGGACTCAAAAGAGGTTATGTTAAACATTGCGAGTATGTGGTCATTTTTGATGCTGATTTCCAGCCTGAACCTGACTTTCTCAGACGTGCCATTCCTTTCTTGGTCCACAACTCTGACATTGCCCTTGTTCAAGCTCGCTGGAGATTTGGTAAACCTCTAAATTACCTTTCATTGATTATTCTTATTATTATAATTCAAATCAACATCGTTACAAGTCTCAATCAAAATTAAATTTGTAAAAAAAATTTACCTATTGAACTAGTATTTATAGGAAACAGTCAATTTTTTTTTTTTTATCAAAATAGTAAGTATTTGGTGATTGATCATTGAATTATTGAGTTAATACTAATATTAAGTCCTTGATAATCGAAATCCAAGAAAAGGTCATATGAATTTATTTTCTAGAGCATGAGTTTAGCATTTACTAAATTAAAATTATTGAGTTAATTTTAGTAAAATTTTTATTTTTTTATATTAGAAAGGGAAATATTTTATAAAAATATAATATGCTATACAATTCAAAAAATGAGACTTTTTATTTTTTTAAAAGAAATGAGAAAATTAACTAGATTATACTTTATTGACAATAAAACCCTTATTAAGCCCTGGATAATTAGACTAATTAATAAATGAGCGGAAACTTGATTAATTTGTTTTTAAAAAAAAATAAAAATAAAAATAAAGGAAAATAAAGAATTTAAGGAGTGTCGGTGGTATGGTCTATGCATAGTTTGGTCTTTTTGTTTTGGGGCAGGAAAAAAACAACTACTTCTTCATTCGTCTACAGTTTCTACTTGCATGGGGTGGGGTTATGTGGGGTCCATTAAAAACCCACCAATCACGGGATGGTGGTCACTTTTGCACTCAATTGCTTGGACACTCTTGATGGCGACATCTGGTGATCCATGGACCGTACATCACGGTGAAAAGTAGGAACCTACACGTGTCAAAATTAGAACTTTTGCCAACTGTAGCAACTCCCACAAACATAATGTGGTTAGTTGAGATTGGAATTATAATTTCCTAATCCTCAATTTTACCCATTTTTAATCTCTTAATTAATTCACTAAATATATCCCATTCCTTAATTAGCATCAATTTCCCCCCATTAATACCATTGATTTTTTTCTCTTTATCTCCTCTCTATTGACATCTCCATGAAATCAAATTTGATAATTGAATATATGAATTATAAAAATTAAAGATGTAACAATTAATTTTAAATTTTTATATTTATCATTAAATTATTTTTAATTTAAATTTATAGTTCAAGTCATACATTTAGAATATATTTAATAAATTATAATATAATTAAATATATATTATATTTAATTATATTATATTATAATATATTAAGAATGTGTTTAGTACATTATAATGAGACGTTATATAATATAATTAAATAAATTTCTAATATAAAGTTATATTAAAAATTAATTTGATTACGTTATATTAGTTACATTCATATCAAATATACTCTAAATATATTTTTATTGATCATTTTTATATTAAATAGAAGAACAACAATAAAGTTTAAGGGGCAAATTTGTCATTTAGAGTTCTACACTAGGTGCAGGGCCGCAGCACCGCCACTTCTAGGTCACGTCTTGCTTTATATGCCCTTTAGAAGTAGGGAAGCCCATTGGATTGTGGGACCATGCCCTAATTGCCGACACTTTGATTTGGTACTTATTTATTTTTTTATTGTAATGCATAAATAAATAAAAATAGTAATAAATTATTGAACTAAATAGTAATAAATTATAATTATCGAACTAAATAAAAATTGAAATTAAATAAAAGTCCGTTACATTGGATAAAGAGACTCCCTCGTGCTCTCGCTTTGACGTGGCAAAATCTAATTTGAGTCACGTGACGACAAAAGTAAACGGTTCGTTTGTAATGTGTAAGACAATTTTTTGTTTGTTTTCACTTTTAATTCTTTTATTATTGATTAGTACTATTAGCATAAATAAATTACAATTAAATATATTAATCAGCCCTTAATTAAACCAAAATAGAACCGTCGAAATTGAAAAGCTTCAAATTTGAATCTTATTCCACTAGTAATTACAAATTAAACTTGATTTAATATCTATAGTTTTCATATACGATTATTAATTCAGTTATATATGATTATTCACTATTGATTAAATATTAACCCTAATTATTTGGAAATTTTATGCAGTGAATGCTGACGAATGCTTATTGACAAGAATGCAAGAAATGTCATTAGATTACCATTTCACAGTGGAGCAAGAAGTTGGATCAGCAACTCATGCATTCTTTGGTTTTAATGGTAATTAATTAAAATTAAGCGTTTAATAATTTCAATCTAAATTACCCTATTTTTAGTTTTTTTTTTTTTTTCGTCGGAAGCCCAAAAGACCGAATAGCTACACAACATTGATAGTTTTCCTCTTTAATATTTCTCACTAAATTGATAATAATTTTTTTATAATTTAGGATACTTAGATTTGAGATATCTCACTTCTTAATCTAGGATGAGAAAAATAACCGGATTACAATTGATTAGTATTTTTAATTTTTTTTAAACAATCAACCAGGGTAGTGTAATTTGCATTCCTTAACTTATATTCTTCATGCTTATTGTACTGTGTACCTAATAAGATGACATGTGCTAAAACTTATTCAAAGTCGGCTGACTTGCCCAAACTTGCCCAAATGAAAACTACCCCAGCTAGTTATTATGTGAGAGTGACTTGTAACTGATATATATACATATATATATATAATAAAACCTTTTTGAAGAAATAAAATTGACTTAGTCTGCAAATATTTCAGTGTCACAATCACTATATATACAAAGTGAGTTTCTTGTTAAACTTAAGAAATTTTTCTTAATTAACATAGCGTAAAAATGAAATAATACCAATTTTTTTATTAGTTCGATTATATATTTTTTAGCATAATAAGAAAATTTAACATAAGAAAATAATTCAAGAATTTATGAAATTACTTGAATTAATTAAAATTTGTTATGTGGGATTCACATTTGTACCTTATAAACTAACATGCTGGAAATAAGTTGTCTTTGTAGTACTCTATGGTAATATAATTAAAAGATATTTTGTTCAAAAAAATTTGAAAAGATTTTAATACTTACGAAAATGAAATCAATTGCAGGTACTGCTGGGGTGTGGAGAATTGCTGCCATTAATGAGGCTGGTGGGTGGAAGGACAGAACCACAGTAGAAGATATGGATCTTGCTGTCAGAGCTAGTCTCAGGGGTTGGAAATTTGTTTATCTTGGTGACCTACAGGTATAGATTTAATTAATTTTCAAATATTAATAGTAGTTGTTTCATAAATAGTAATCAATTATCTGTCTCGTAGTTCAGAAAAAATATTAACATGGGTAATGATTATAGGTATAATTTGGTAGGGCGTAACGATATGTAATGTAATATAATAAATGTATTTTTAGTGTAAATTTATATTAAAAATATATTTGATTATATTATATTATATTTTATTACGACTTATCAAATGCATACATAAAGTATATGCCGCCTTAGCAATAATCAATTATCTGTCTCGTAATTCAGAAAATATTAACATGGCTAATGATTATGGAGTTTATGCTGCCATAGCAGTAATTCACTATCTTTATCATTTATTTATTTTTTGATAGGTAAAAAGTGAACTTCCTAGTACTTTCAAGGCCTTCAGATTCCAGCAACATAGGTGGTCTTGTGGACCAGCAAATCTGTTCAGGAAAATGGTGATGGAAATAGTAAGAAATAAGGTTAGTTTCATATCAGGATTTTTTTTACTTTGGCAATTGCAAAGTTCTTCTTCTTATAATTATTTTTTTTTAATTTTATGTTCATTTCAATATTTCAGAAAGTGAAATTCTGGAAAAAGGTTTATGTGATCTACAGTTTCTTCTTCGTTCGCAAGATCATTGCTCATATGGTCACATTTTGGTTCTACTGTGTTGTTCTTCCATTAACCATTTTAGTTCCTGAGGTTAAAGTTCCAATCTGGGGAGCTGTTTATATCCCTTCCATTATTACTATTCTAAATTCAGTAGGAACTCCAAGGTATGCTATTTATTTTTACTGTCGTTTCATTTTCAATCTTTCTGGTATAGCAAAAAACAACACTAAAAAAAATATTTCTCGAAATTTTCAGGTCAATTCACTTACTGTTTTATTGGATTCTCTTTGAAAATGTTATGTCTTTGCATCGAACAAAGGCAACACTTATCGGTCTGTTAGAAGCAGGAAGAGCTAATGAGTGGGTTGTTACTGAAAAACTGGGAAATACACTTCAGAAAAATGCAGAAGCTGCAAAGAAAAACAATATTAAAGCTCCAAGAAAGCTTCGATTCAAATTCGCTGACAGGTAAAATATTCTTGATATTATTAGACTACAGATAATTGTTTTGGTGGTGTCAGTTTCTGAATAATGGAGCAAATTGGCCAAACTATCAAATCCACATTTCATAGAGAAATAATATTTATCAATATGACCAAATCTTGAATGTTTTTGTGTTCTTTAGTAGTTGAGAATCTTTCTATTTTAGAAAGAGTAGAGAATTTTAGGGTATTTTTTTTAAAGCAGATTTGTTTACTTGTTTTAAGATTCTATTCATTCATTTATTTAAATAATGATGATGATGATATTCTGATTTTTAATTTTTTTAATAACTTTTTTGTTGTCTTGATCTTAAATTAATTTATTTTGTTATTGTCTTTATCTTAAATTAATTTATTTTTCTTCTACAAATTATATTAAATATATGTATTAGATTCTTTTAACATGAATTTTTGTTTTTCTTGCTGTTTTAATAGGCTTAACACATTGGAGCTGGGATTTGCAGCATTTCTTTTCTTGTGTGGATGTTATGATTTTGTTAATGGCAAGAACAACTACTTTATATACCTCTTTCTTCAAACTATCACCTTCTTTATCACTGGGATCGGATACGTGGGCACGATTATTCCCAGCTCTTAACAACATTATCATCATCAGCAGCACCAGCACCAGCAGAAGCAGCAGTAGAGCAGAAGCAGAAGTGGCTAGTGGATGCAAAAATCCGCGGCAGCCCTTTTCGTGTTTTTTGATGTTGTGTTTATGTTTTTTTTTTACTCCCCTGCAACACCAACATATCGGGGATCTATCAGCAACAATCGATTGCAGTTCATACTATTTTGGATCAATTAAGAGAAAAAAAAAAAAAAAGGTCATTCAATATGTTTGGCGACAGAATTCTTCAGAAAAATTAAATGTGAATCTCTCTAGTGAAATTAGAAAAACAAATAGCAGAATGCACATTGCTGTTATTTTGCAAACATATTATACAGAGTCAATCCAGTTCAAAGAAGCCTGCAGAAACAGCATTTGCTTTAGGCAACAATAATGTTATAATTTCATTTTAAATAGATTGCTTGTAATTGTGAGATTTTTGTTTTTTTTTTTTTTTTTATCATTACTTTTTAGTTTTCCATAGTTTCAGCTGAAGAAGCTGTTGAATTGAATTGGTGTATTTGTAATCAGAGTTAATTTTATTATTTCTACTTTTCTTATGTTTCTTTTTTTTTTTTTCTACTTCTGCAAAAAATCAATATTAAAGTATGTTTCTGCACTTGAGACTTCCTACTTCGTAATAAAAATCTTCTCGTTACACATGACTCACTCTTGTGACGAGCATTGCATAATATTATACTTTTATTCTTGTAATAATTGAATCAGAACATAAGCTCTAATTGATGGACTTAAACCAGCCTTGTAAGCCATGTGAGTAGCAAGAATTGTTATAAAACAAACCATCATTTCTAATCTTTATTTTGCAAATTCTTTAGAAATTAAGCCTTTAGCTGGAAGACATCCTTAGAGTAACTTTCCATGCCTCGTCCCAATCATTTATAGCCTATGACATGAATAATGTCCTTTAAAGTTATAATACTATCTAATCTTGACTCATATGTCAGTGCTTTTATATATATTATAAGGGCACCTGTCTTACCCTTTTAGCATTACAAGGGCAAATCATTGTTTAAGGAATCAATATTTTTAAAATTACGCTAAAAAGATGCCTTATGTTTGGTTTCTTCAAGTAGAAGTGTCAATTACTTGTGGAAAACCCTTTTTCTTTAGCACTTTAATCAGAGAAAAAGAAAAGGAAACACAATTATAAATCTACAATGGAGTAACAATTATAACATGTAATTAACTACACCTTATTATGTAAATAAAGTAATGTTTTCTTGAGAGTTTTGGGAAGGTCAACAATCTTTCTTTCTTTCCTTTAATTAATTTTCTTGGGACTCATGACAATAATAATTAGCTTCCTAAAAAAATATTACTTATTAATATCAAGTCATAGATTATAGAAACTTCCAAAGCAACTTGTTTTAATAGGTTGGTATGAGAAAATGGGTAAAAGATGATTGCTAAGATCATCCCAATGCACTATTTGTATTATTTATATGCGTTAAATTTTTTATTATAAAGAGTTATATTAAAAATTAAAGTTTTAATAAAATTTTTATTTTTAAAAATTCAAAAAGATAGCTAGTTTGACTATAAATACTATTTTTTATTTTAACTTTAATTAACGTAATATAAGTTTCTGTATATTTTATTTAAAATGATTTTAATACTATTTTTATATTGAACAAATTTAAAGAATAAAAAAATAAAAAAATTAATATTTATTGGATAAAGTAAAATAAAGAGCGAACACATAAAGTTTATTAGATTTAAATAAAATTTTCTAATTTTTATCAACTAGATATTTTCTATTAAACAAAATATACTCCACCATTAAAAATGTTTTAAGAATTTTCTCTGTATTGCATTCTTTCTATTTTTTTTATATTATATTAAGACATATTTATAACTGAAATTATCTTTAAAGTAGACTAATACGATAATAATATTATTAAAACGTGTTACGTATCTTAACCTGTATGAAAGAAAAAATGTAATTTAAAAAAAGTTATTAGCACTCGTCATGGGTAAAAACATTGTGCTGCTCATAGTAATTGCCATTCATTATCTCTAACTTTTTAAGGCTAGCTGTTGGATATCCAATATGAAATTCCTTGAAGGCAATTTTTTTTTTTTCAGTGAAATAATTCCAACTTGAACCTATTATTCAATTAAAATATATATTATTATTAGGTTAAATTTATCAATGGAAATTTGATATGAATTTTTAATTTCTAAATATATAGAACATTAATTAGAAGTACTTTGTACGTTATATGGTAACCATTCCATGCTCCAGCTGGCCATTATAAAACCACATTCTCAAAATTATTTTGCCTTACACAGAATAAACCAAATTTTATATCTATCTATTTACATCAACTACTCTTTCTTTTTTTTTGTTTGGTTTTTTTCATTTAACAGTAAAATAATGTCACGGAGTCAACTTTCGTGCAACATATTAAATTTGTTTTTTTCAGTAAAAAATAGACCATCTACATTGAGATTAGAAAATTCATAAATGAGAAAAAAAAATTTATTTATAATTTGACTTCAAGAATTGAATCCAAATCAATAAAAAAAAAAAAGAGCAAACGCTTTTACCAATTAAATTAATTCTTGAATTTTATTTAATGATACAATTATCGAATTCATAACATTTAAATAAAATTAATTACTTAACGTAGCAGTTAAATTAATGTCCCAGATGATGTACCAAAAAAAAATTTATATCTACCAGAATAAAAAGGTGATTAAAAAGATGGCAACTAACTTCATTTTTTTTTTAAATTTCTTTATATATATATATATATATATATAGGGAGAGAGAGAGAGAGAGAGGTAGCAACAAAACTTTATAATATATGTATAGCTTTACAATTATTGTAGGAAAGAATCCTATTCTTGATTGAGACAAACAAAGACTGCACTTGTGTTTGCACTATCCAAACAAAAAAACCAGCCCTTCGTAAGGACTCTAAGGACCCCTTAATTGCTAAATGAAATGCCACTTTCAATTTGTATGGTTATAACGAAAAGATCTAAGAGACAACAGCATGAACCATTGCCACTAGCAAAGTTAAAAGAAAAAAAAAATTCTTAGAAGTAACTACTGATTGCATAGTGACTTTATTCAAAGGTTAAAAAAACCCTATGCAGATGAAGCTATATGCTTAATAGTTACTCTATCTTGGGATCAATTTATAAAAAATTAAAAATTAAAAAAAAAAAAAAGTAAATTTGATTCTCACCGAAACTTGAACTCGAATTGGAGATCTTTTAATTTTAATGGCAACTCCAATATTATTGAATCAAATGCTCATAGATAATTATACATTTCTTATATGAACAGTTTATGCAAATCTCTTTCTCATAAAATAAAATCTTACTATATATGAAAATATTTTAATATGATATGAGATATTTTTTATAGTGAAATTATCTCTAAGTAAAAAAGATATATTCATTTAAACTAGATTTACGATTTAGAGAAGAATTTCCCCTCTAATTCAGGATGGCAATTTTTTTACTATTAATTCAATTGAGAGGATTTTTTTCAATTTTATTTTTCAGTTTTGCAGAAAAGAAAACCTTGAGGCAATGTAAAGACGTCATTTTCGTATTTTATCATGTATGGGCTTGAAAGCATATTTACATAGAGAGGCAATATAGAGTGTTACCTTGTCATTATTGCTCATTAATACTTCAATTCATGTATGGACCAGCTTCAGCTTGTCTTTTTCAAATTTTCATTAAAACTTAAATTGGGTATCCTATAAAAATTTTAAACATGAAATATTCTTATAGAACTCATTTGATTATTATGAAATATATATTATGGAGAGATACGAATTGTATTTTTACATGATTATAGTGATTATCAATTTTTTAATCTCAATTTTCAGAGTCTGATTCAAATAGTAATTAAAATCAATAATTAAACATTACAGCAAACAAGATAGGAATGAAAGATTACATGGTAGTCCCCCATAGAGAAAAAAGAAAAGTATGGACGGAACTGACGATGCTCAGTATTCTCATGTGATGTGGGGTTTCTTAAGAAATACAAAAACACATGTCATTAAACTAAATAAATTAAAGCTGGATTTTTCCAAGTATATGATTCACAGCCGACACTGAAAATTCTGCCAATGCACATGCAATAACCATTTTCTCATGGAAAAAAATAAATTTCTTTGAACCAATGTTGTGCTGACTAAATTCCATGTTTTTCCTTTCCAATGTTCAAATTTATATAATAATGTTATAGATTCTCTCTATTTATATATTTTCTTATTGTACTATTGAATTTACTTCACATTACAAGTAACAATTTTGTCATATTTAGTCTTTGGCAAGACAAAAAAAAAATTTGTCATATTTTAGTCTTTATATATATATATATATATATATATATATATTTGAGTAAGGACATCTATTTCTAAAATAGTGTTAAGTTTTTAATATAGATTTGGAGAGTTAATCTTAAAAGTTAGCTTGTTAAAGTTAAAAAGTCTATTTATATATTAATCACTTAGTATATTTGTAATTAATTAATATGAGATATTTTTCTATATTGTATTCTTAATAGCCCCTTAGATGTCAATTACATGAAAATAATTTTTTATTACGTCTAATTGACACTTGCAAATTTATAATATAAACTAAATTGATATGATTGAAGGCTCAATGTAGGCAAAGACACTTGATGAAAACCCTTTACAGGACAAGAGTTGAAAGAAACCCTCTATGGGCAAGAATTGAAAAAAAAAAAATTATAACAGGGCAAGAACTGAAATCAAATCAAATCTGAATTATGATAAAACAGGAGTAGTGCAAGAATTGATTAAGTTTTGATACCATGTTATGTTTTTAATATAGATTTAAGAGAACCAACATTAAAAATTAACTTATTAATATTAGAGAGTTTATTTTTATATTAATCACTTAGTTTATTTGTATTTAATCAATGTAAAATATTTTTTCATATTATATTCTTGATAGTCTCATCTTTGTTTTAAGTATTCGCAAAAGAAGAATTCAAAATAAAATATATTAATTTAAGTTGGATATACACTTAGTATTAGGTTATACTTTAGTATAGAAAATAGTCCCATCTTATTACAAAATTAAAATATCAGTTTGAATCAATTAATTTTTTTTTATTAGTAGAATAAGAAAACTTGTTATAAAAGTTTATAACATAACTTTTTATAATTAAAAAACAAAAATAAAAATAAATAATTGATTCCAATAAGTATAAAATTAAATATTTAGATTCAAATTTGATATGAATAAAACATATGAATTGGATTGATAACAACTATTGTAAGTTCTGAATCACAAAAAAAATCCAAAAATTTGTTAGTGTGATGTAGATTACTATTATGTATTTAGTTAGTTGAGGTGTCCTCTCATTTTGCTTGTCTTTATATATATGTCTTTGGTATTGTCCCAGCTGCTACAATAATAAGAATGTGACTTATCAATTGTAACATTGATTTATTGGGTTACCTATTTCTCTTTCTGCCCTTAGTTTGGGAAGTCATAGGCCCCAGTCTTCTGTCACAAATGGGGTCAAACTCTTTATCTTTTTCAGTTGTAAACTTGCAATATTCTCTCTAAGCATCTTTTTGTTATATTCCCTTCTCACTATATGCTAGCAATTAATTAATTTCTTCTTCACTCCAATCTGCTTCTTTGGATCCTTTTTTTTGTTGCTTCGATAATCAATGCAAGTGTAAATTCCATTTTACAATTTTTTTTAACCCTCTATTTTGCAATAAACTGAGAACTTCATTTACAATATGGGTTTTTAAATAATGTTACACATTAAAATTTTAATCATATTAAATTCACTTTGAGATTTAAACCTTAATTATTATCAAAGAAATAAATTATTAATTAGGTTCTAGTATCAGTTTAAAAATAATTTTTAATATAAATATTTAATCTGATAATAAAAGTGAAACTATTATTATTAATGGAAATATTATAAATGACTAAATAAGTATGCAAATAATTTCTAATTATTGTTTTTTCTATCAACAAAACTTTAAGATCCAATGACAGAATGAGTTAGGGTAGTGGGCCATTAGCCCAGAACTGTAACCTTTGGGCTTGACCAGGATTGAGGGTAGGAATGAGCTTTTAAGAGTAGGCAAGGAAATGATAGAGGAATGGGCTTGGGCTAACACATGAACATAATTTTTTTTTTTTTTATGTTTAATTTTTTTTTAGAATGCATGAACATAAAATTTATGAACAATATATGGGGACAAATTAAGTTTGAGGAGGGGAAAATGTGTATTTTTCTATTAGTGGGTGGTATAATAATAATAATAATAATAATAATAATAATGTTTTATTGTATCCTTAAAATTACTATAATTTGTGTAGGTTTTAATCTCAATTAATTCAAGATTAATTAGTTCAATTTTTTTTTTAATCACGTATATGATCCACTAATGTTTCTCTTTATAAAAACAGTGAAAATGTGTTATTTTTCTATTATGAAATAGAAATTATCTTTCATCTTTTGAAATGTCTCTATATATAAAAATAATAATAATCAAATATAATATACTTTAACCCATAAATAATCAATATATTTTATAATAAATGAGTCATGATTCATGACTTGAATAACTTCAATAATTTTGATTCTCTTTATATATATATATATATATAAAAGACAGCTCATTGGTGATTAAACTCATCCTCTTTCTGGATAGTCTATTAATATTAGGTAGTGTTCCACTGCACCATCTAGCGTTTGTAGTCCAACGGTTAGGATAATTGCCTTCCAAGCAATAGACCCGGGTTCGACTCCCGGCAAACGCATTTTATTTATTATTTTCAATAATTTCTTTTCCGGTTTTGCTATTTCCATTTCATTTGATTAATAATAAATAAAAAAAAAACTTAGTTTTTAATTTTATTTTATTTGTGTAAACTTGGTATATTTTTTTACATCAAATAATAAAATTTATATTTGTATTTGAAAAACGAAGACTATATCAAACTAAGTAAATTTAGAAATATATATATATATATTACTTTTTTTTCAAACATATTTTGCACGTTAATTTTCATTATGATCATTTTAAAATATAATTTAATTTATAAATATTTATATAATAAATATTAGTCTAAATACTATATGACATATAAATAATTTAAATGAATATTACGTGATATTATTTTTTAAATTATAGTACCTATTAGATAATAAATTTTTTTTTATAAACTATATTTTTATTGTAAATAATTTTCTTTTTATTTTACTTTTCACTTTTGACAAATATTTTCATAATAAATGTTCAAACATCTATTCATAATATAACATATAATTATTCATGCAAATACACATCTATATTAGATATTTTTTATAATTATGTTTTATTAATAGTTATTGCAAAACAAAAACGCATAAGAAACTTATTTATTTTAAAATGAAAATAATATTTCTATTTCTTTTTTTCTTTGTGTTAATGCTCATTTTTTCTTTTATTTTATGTTTGCATTTTTTTATTTGACTCTTAATTAAATAAATATTTATATAATTCTAATTGATTTATTAATTAATAAATTACCAATCCTAAAATATAATATATTAATTATATATTCTTTTTTTAATTGAATAATGATTACTAATTCCAAAAAATAGCATATTATTTGTATAAATTAATTTATTAATTATTAAATTACCAATTAAATCTCTATTTATAAGAACAATCAATAAAAAATAAATGAGAATATATAATATAATTAAATTACACTAAAACTTAAAATTTGAAAAAAATACTAATTAAAACTAGTAAAAAATATATAGGATATACCAAAACTCTAAAAATAAATATATCACTACCTAATTTACTACCAATAAAAAATAAATTGTTGTATGTACTTTGCTAGATATAAAGGGATATAGATTCCGGAATTTAAATAAATTTTTCATAATTATTCTAAATAACAATGACTTTTTTTCTTAGAATAAATGACTCATTATTATTATATTATATGATCTCAAATAAAAAGTTTTTAGAGGTGAATTAAAAAAAAAAAAAAAAAGGAAAAGGAAGATAAATGTGAATATGAATTTTTTACAAAGTTTATAATAATAATAATAATAATAATAATAATAATAATAACAATAATACCGTTTATCCTAATTTTGTAAAAACTAGTTAATATATAATATTCAATAATTTTTTATTTTTAAAATTTTATAACTAATTAGAAAATAAAATGGTAAGATAATATATATTATATTTAAAAATTAAATTGTATTTTTATGAATAATTTGGTATATGAATTACCACTATAGTTAAAAAATAATTTATCAAATAGTTATTATTTATGAAGTAATAACTTTTTATTTTTCCACATAATGTTTGTCTCTCTCTCTCTTTTTTTTTTTTTGGCTATTATATAGAATTTCACAAATGTAAAAATCAATTTTGAGACTTTTTAGAATAATCTTTTTGTATTAATACTTATTCTTTTCTTTTCTTTTGTGTTTACATTTTTTTTTTGATTCCTAATTGAATAAATATTTATATAATTTTAATTAATTAATTAATAATTTTTCAATCCTATAACATATTAATTGTATATTTATTTCCTAATCGAATAACGATTATTTATCCTAAAAAATAGCAATATTATTTATATAAATTAATTTATTAATTACTAAATTACCAAACAAACTTCTATTTAAAAAAATAATTAGTCAAAAATAAATAAGGTTATCTTAATAAATATGCTGATTTCTTTTTTAAAAATTTATTAATATATCGTTTACTTATATAAAATATACTCTTTAAAATAAAAGGTACTATTAGAAATACTTTTATATTTTTGCTAAATTATTTTTTTAATAAAAATGAAATAACTTATAAAATATATATAAGTGATTATATAAAATGGAAATAGTTTATAATTTTAATTTTATATATTGTAGGTTTATAATTTTTTTATTTATTTTGAGTGAAAGTGTTTTTGACAATATTTATTTATTTATAATTAATAAATCAATTATGACTTTCTAATAAAAATTTCAAAATATAATATATATGATTAACTAAATTAAAAACTGAAAATATTCATTATATTATAAATGATTTTTAATTGACTTTTAATTTTAGTACAACTTTAATCTCTTTCATAATGAAAATTTTAAATAAATTTAAGTATTTTTAGAATCGTAAACAAATAGATTTTTTTAGAAGAACAAACTATTATAATATAAATAGAAGTTTTGAAATTTGATAATACAATATGGTATTATACTTATTATTATTAAATAAATTCTCAAATAGTGCATATTTTTTTTCTGCTACATTTTTTATATAACCAAAAGTAATTTTTCTAATTTACAATAAAATTTTCTCAAAGTCAAATTAAAATTTCTTTAACTTATTAATATTCTAATAGTCAAAGTTAAAATAATTTATCTAACTTCTTAATATTCAAAAAAATTGAAAAACATAAATTATTATAATTGAATTCTTCTTTATTTAAAGTAAATATAATTAACTATATATTAATAATAATTATTTTATTTTTTTTATTCAAGTTGAATTTATTTTTTTTACTTAAATTAAATTTGTTACAACATGCTTTCATATTTTTTTATTAAACTTTTTTATTCACCCCCTTCCAAAAAAATATGGTATGTTTAGTTTTGTTTTTAGTATTTCATGTAATATAATTGTTTTGTTTTTAGTATTTTATGTTATACAATTGTTTTGTTTTATGTTTTATGCATAATTATAGAGAAAATTTATGTATTTATTACAAGAATTATTTCATAATCACTCAAATTATTACAAGAATTATTTGTTACATATATATTTCATTTTGTAAAAGCTTTTGTTTTATTCGTAGTACAATAATCATTTTTTTTTATAATCATACTTAAATAATTATAGACTTTTGTTCATATCCATTATATTAATAAAGAAAATAAATTATAATAAATTGAAAATGGATTTTTTTATTAAAATAATAAATTCTTATTATTCAAAATGAGAAGATATATTTAATTTTTAAGATTATTCTCTTTTTAATAATTATTTTAAGGCACATGTATATTGGCAGTTAACGATTTACTAATTAATAAATTATCAATTATAAAATATGATATATTAATTATACTTTTCTAATTAAATAATGATTACCTATCCTAAAAAATAACATTATTTAATAAATTAATTTATTAACTATTAAATTACCAAATTAACATTTATTTATAAGAATAATTAGTCAAAAATAATAAGAATATTTTGGTAAATGTGCTTTTTCTCCCCCTTATCATATATATATATATATATATATATATATAAAATATAATATAAATATAGTACAATATAATAATATAAAACATATACATATATGTGTGTGGTATGTAAATAAAACTTAACCATCAAATTAATTTAATTTTTTCTCAAATTGTAATTTGCTTTAAAATTTTAAAAGCTATAAAAAAACTTATAAAATTTATTTAGGATGAGAAGGAAATGGAAGCGAAAACATACTTTGATTATATTTAAGTTAATGTATTTATTCAATTTAATATATATATTCAAAATACATCTTTCCGTCTTTCTTCCAAACAAAATATTAAGAACATTTTCAATGGTGTTATTTATTTCAATAGCATATTTTATTTAATAAAAAGTATCCAAGAGTATCCCTAATACACTATTTATATATGTCAAAATTTTTATTATAAAGAATTATCTTAAAAAATAAAATTCTAATGAACTATTTATCTTTAAAAAAAAAGAAAAAAGTTGCTTTGCCTCTTCATATCTAAAAAGTCAAATATCACTCTCTATTATAATTTTAATTAGTGAAATACAAATTTCTATACACTTTATTTAAGATAATTTTAATATTATTTTTTCTATTAGATAAATTTAAAAAATTAAAAATTAAAATAATTAATGTTTGTATAATAAAGTAAAATAAAGAGCAAAATATAGAAAGTTTATTGGATTTAAATAAAATTTTGTACTCTTTATCAATCAGATGTTCCCTATTAAACAACATATGCTCTTTAAAATAAAGAGCACCATTGACAATGCTCTAATTGATTAAAAAGTAAAAAATTTTGTTTAAAATAAATAGACTTTCTATATTTTACTCTTTATTTTATATTATCGTATAAACATTAATTATTTTAATTTTTCATTCTTTAAATTTGTCTAATAAAAAACATAATACTAAATTTATCTTAAATAAAATGTATATAAATTTATATTGTATTAGTCAAAGTTATAATAAATAATGATATTTTACTCTTTAAATATATAAAGTCAAACAAACTCTCTTTTTTATTTTCTAAAAATAAAGAGCCAACTTGAAATTTATAAATTGGATTCAACTCCAATCATTGATGACTAAATTTATAAACTTAACTTGAATTCTTGAAATATATAACTTTTTTTTTTTTTCAACTATGCAATTGAGATTCTTTATAAATCATGGAGTATTTTTTTTTAAATTCATTCAATTAGAGGTATTCTTTAGTTGTTTATACTTTATTTGAGATCGATTAAAATCTTCCATATTTATATAAATATAACCTATTATATATGTGCGTCTCAATTGCTAATGTAAAAATAAATAGTTGAGATTTTATTAAAAATTTAGAAATTAATTTTAAATTTTCACGAGATAGATGTTATTTATTATATGATAGAATCTCAAACATTCATTTTGAAATAAATAGTTGTAATTGTATAAACATAACTTATTATATTTATAAAATATAAAAGGATTTTAATCATTATAAAAACACACTTCCTTACTCCGTTTATACATTTGTAAATTATTTTTTTTGATATTATCTAAAGAAAACTAAAATTTGACCAATTAAAAAATAACAAAATTTTTTACCAATCAAATTATTTTAATAAATAATGTACAACTAAAATAAAATTATGGTTTAGTAGAAATTTTCATGATTGATGTATTCGCTAACCACTATCATTTCCTCATTAAAATTATAATTAAGTTATAGATACATTATACACATTAAAATATAATTTAATAATAAATATATATATATAATTTAAAAATCTAATAATAGGTATATAATACATTTAAATAATAAATTCAGATTTGATTTCTCTTACATTCTTAAAAACAAAAGTTCTACATACATTATACTTTTATACATCCATAGTTCCTAAATTTCATTTCCTGAAAAAAAAAAAAAATCCTAAATTTTATTTTAAGTAAAATTCAAATATTTATAAGTAGTTTGAAGCATTAATATTACTGCTGGCTATGGGGTTCGAACCCATGCGTGCTTATGCACAGAAGATCTTAAGTCTTCCCCCTTAACCTCTCGGGCAAACCAGCTCGGACGAATTATGTTCATAAATTTTATATGAAAATAAAAGACATAACTGAGAGAAGCATCTAGAAGTTTGACTAAAAGGCATCAACGGCTGTGATTGCACCACCAAGCCGATGTTACAAACACAAACCAGAAACCTAAGCAAATAAAAATACACCATCGCTGCCTCTTAGCCTTGTGTATCTCCATATCGCTACCTCAGTTTCAGAGAGATTTCTTTTCTGACGATCGAAAATCGCAGGCCGGTGATCAATGGCGGAGCATCTAGCGTCGATATTTGGAACGGAGAAGGATAAAGTGAACTGTCCGTTTTACTTCAAGATTGGAGCTTGCAGGCATGGTGACCGTTGCTCTAGACTCCATACGAAGCCAAGTATAAGCCCTACGCTTTTGCTTTCTAATATGTATCAACGGCCGGATATGATCACTCGCGGCGTTGACGCTCAGGGAAACCCTATCGACCCTCGCAAAATCCAGGAGCACTTCGAGGTCTAGCATTCGAAATTCGAATCCTTTTTTCTTGTTGTTTAGTGTTTGAAATTTTGATACTTTTAGTTTTTAAAGATTATTTTTTCATTGGATTTGATCAACTTCTTCAGAAACTGATATTAGGGATTGTTTTGTTGATTTGATTTGAAATTGAAGGATTTCTATGAGGATCTATTTGAGGAACTTGGCAAATATGGTGAAATTGAGAGCTTGAATGTCTGTGACAACCTTGCTGACCACATGGTAATAAATTTTCTTGATCTTGAACTGAATTTTTTTTCTTTCTTTTGGGTATTTGTTATTCTTTAAATTTTGAATTTCATTATAATGTTTATGAACAGGTGGGGAATGTTTATGTTCAATTTAGAGAGGAGGAGCATGCTGCAAATGCACTTAAGAATCTGAATGGGAGATTCTATGCAGGTTATTAGCATTCTTCTTCCTTTGATCTTTGAATTTCAGTTTCATGCTATTTATGTGTTTTTAATGTGCTGTATATAGTGATAGATTATTGGCTTTGAATTTCAGTTTCATTCTATTTATATGTTTTGAATGTACTGTGTATGGTGATACATTATGGATTTGGGATATCAATGATTTTACAGGTCGTCCCATCATTGTTGAATACTCCCCTGTGACAGACTTTCGTGAAGCCACCTGCAGGCAATATGAGGAGAATGCCTGTAACCGCGGTGGCTATTGCAATTTCATGCATCTCAAAATGATTAGCAGGTAATGAGCTTCTCATTTTGTGCATGTTTTCACTCATCTTATGTGATTAACTTATCTGAAATTGCTGTGAGCTTAATGTTGTTAGGGAGTTGCGGCGTCACTTATTTGGAAGGTACCGACGAAGGCACAGTCACAGCCGCAGCAGAAGCAGAAGTCCCTACAGGCATCGCAGCCATGACGAGTACTATCATGGTGGCTGTGGTTCTCATAGAAGATATGATGATCGGGAGCTCTATCATGAAAGTTGGAGCAGGAGGCACAGGAGTATAAGCCCTGACCGTAGGACAGGGCGAAGTAGAACCCCTGGGGAAAGGTGTAAACGAAGCCCTCTTAGAGAAAGCAGTGAGGAGAGACGTGCTAAAATTGCCCAGTGGAACAGGGAAAGGGAACAACGGTATGAAAGTGCAAATAAGGTCAATGCTGACAGTGTTAATAATAATACTGGAGGTGGTTGCAGTGGCTATATGCAAAATGGTAACCAGACTAGTGAATATCAGCGGCAGCAATCTCCACAACAGCAAGGAGTATATGGATATTGATCCATTTTAGGTATCTGGTTGGTTTCTCCCTTTCCATTTTGTGGTTTTCTTTCTCATGTAGGATGTTCTTTCTGGTAAAAAATAATACCACCATTTGATAAAATATAGCTTACAGCCCATTTTCCTGCTGTGCAGGTGGTGTACAGGTTCACAGTTATCATCGTGGAATGTGAAACATGTCTTATGCATCTTTTATTTGCATTCATAGTGCTTGACTGTGTGCTTGAGTGCATGATGATCCCTTAAATTTCATTGACCAAGTAACTTGACCATTCCATGATGATTGCGTATTAAAATTTAAAAATTTAAATCTTTTCAAAATCAAGTGTTTGTTGCCAGTTGCAAATGTTTTGATAATTCATTCTCAACTTCTTATGACACTGTAAATCTCTATACCTGCATTGATTTAGAAGATACTGTGTTGGTTAATTTGATGATTACGTTTGATTGCATACTTGCATGCTTGAATATCGTACGATTCTTGATTTTAATGAAAGTATTACAGTCACAGATTCTATGTCCACCGCACATTCAGGCTAGTGAACATCAATTTTCCATGGATGCTGTTTAGGTTTTTGTTTCTATAACCTCTCTTTTCCACTTCTTGTTCTGTTGTTTTTTTGACCAAAAACCAGCACAAATTAGTCAAGAGCTTATATAATTTTATGAGTTTTGCAGGTTCAGGTATCCCTGCTTCTCAAGACAAATCCTTTGTTTTACTATTGAGCTTACCATGAAATTTGTGTACAGGTTGTTGGATATGCTGTCGCAGGATGGATTTTGCAGGATCGATCAGGCAACATTTGAAAAACTTAGGCAACTGGATTGATTATGTAGTTCTTAGGATACTTCATGTAATTTTGCTTGTGTTTGGCCTTGGTTGCAGATTTAGAGTTGTCACCGGAATCTTTCATGTGGTTTTGTACCTATTGTTTTTTCTTTCAAAATCATGTTTGACAATTTGGGATTATTGTTAGTAATATTTGGATTTTGGAACCATGTTATTTACCTTGTCTTACGATTATATTTTTTAATAAATTTGTGCTTCTACCAGATGGTCCGCATTGTTTCGCATGTTACTTTGTCTGCATTGTTCCACTTGTTACTTTGTCCATGGCTGCACATCACATGAACTAACCTATAAGGGAAGTGAAATATTCCTACGACTTCTTAAAGATTGCCCACGCTGTTGTGTTGTGCTTATATTTATTGAGCGACAGATGTATTGGTCGATAGGCCTTAATAAGAAATAAAATTTTCTTGAACAAAAGTGTTTTAATGTTCTTGATAGAAAGTTTGATACTTTAAAGGTTTTAATGGTTAAAAAAAAAAATCCTGAAGGCTCATGGAAATTAGTAAGAGAAACATAGACTATTAAAGAAAGTCACTTTGTTGGCTTAGTTCTTCAAAAGCTATGTGAGTTGGCAGAAGGAATTCATGATGATTGCAAATTTTTTTTTCCCTAAAATTGTGAATATTCTTATAAAAGCAGAGTAGCTTTAATAAAAGGGAAGTCCAGAGCTTTTATTTCACATTTAGGCTTGTTTGGGTTAAAAGTTTTAAATCCATGAATTTTAAATTTATGGATTATAAAATCTATTGATTTTAAGAATTTTACTATTTGTATTGATTATAAAATTAATGAATTGGTTAGGGTAAATCTTAGAATACAATAAATTTACTAGGGACAATTTTGAAATAAAAATAAATTATCACAATATCTCATATGTAAAAACTGATAAATTTTGGACTTTCACCTAAGAGGTGAAAAATTAAAACTTTCCAAAATGAGGAATTTTTAAAATTTATGGATTTTAACCCTCTGGGTTTTATAAAATACCTCATACTAAGCAATTTTTAGGGGAGTTTCAATTATGGGTGTAAATGAGTCGAGTCGTTTGTAAGTAGTTAGGTGTTTGACTCGATAAAAATTAGTTTATGTTCAGATCGTTTTATAAACGAGTTAAATTTGAACTTTATTTTAAAACTTGGTGAACGAATAAACTGAGTTTTAGCAAAGTAAAGCTTGACTCAAGCTTGAGTCGATTAAGTTTGTGAACAGTTAGATTATAAATTCGTGAATAAACTCGCAAACAGTTTGATTAATAGGATCGTAAATAGTTTTATTATTATTATTATTATTAATTTAATAATTTTGGCGCTATAAATGATATATTTTAACACTTTTATAAACTTTTTACTAATTCAAATTGATTAAAATATATATACTACTGATTAATATAACCTAATATTTCTATATTAATGAGATAAATTTTTTATTAATTAATATTTTTGTAATACATATAATGCTCAATTTTATGATTATATTTTTTCACTTATTGGATATTTTTACTTTTATATTAGTTTTAAATATTTTCATTGTAATTATTTTATTATAAATAAATATTTATAAAATTGAATATTTTGATAAGTTATAAACAAGTTTCATAATGAGTCGAATTCGAATTTAACTCGAATATGGTTTATTAAAGAGCCGAGTTTGAGTTGAATTCGAGCTTGACTCAAATTTTAAGTAAGCCAAATTTAAATATAATTTTCAAGCTCGATTCAAAACTCGAGTTTAAACTAAAAAAAAAATACCAAATTAAATTTGAATAAGTTAAAACTCGGTTCGGCTCGATTCGATTACATCCCTAGTGTCAATATTGTCATTCTAATAAAAATTAGTTCAAACTTATTTTAAAATTTTTTTAAAGCATTATTAAAAGATAATAGTTTCTTTCCTTATATAAATCTATTAAAAATTCTTGAGATTTTTAGAGCAATCTATGTACCACTTCATAAAATATGGTATAGATTAATGCGTAATTAATTTTTCCTCTTCTAGTTTAAAAATAAAAGACTAGTAATTTATTGAATGCATTTTATTTATTTATTTATAAATTTAATTTCGATAGAGGCTTAAATTTATTAATACCAACTATGAAGTTTTATATAATTTTAAGTGGTGTTAAAAAAATTAAAAATTAAATGTTAGAAATTTAAACGTTGAATAATAATCTCTTTTTTTCTCAAAAAAAAAATTAAATTATTATATGTTCCTTATTTTTTCTCCTTTTTTATTTTTTTTATTTTAAACTTTTCTCTTTTTTTTTTTTTTTTTAAAGTATTTATTGAATTCGTCATCACTCAAGCCAAGTTCTTCCACTTCCTTTGCAGTGTCCACCAATAATTTAATTATGGTTAGAAATAATAAACCAAATTCAATTAGGTTTAGGAAACGACGTTTAGTTATTACTCGTGTCCTATTCGGTTTAGAATTAATAATCATTATTAGTCAAAGATTTATTGCGTACCTATATATATTAGTTGTGTGGTCTATTTTATTGATGCAAGTTCAAACAAAAACACACCGACACTACCTCAGTTTTGCAGAGATTTCATTCTGCCGATAAAAATCGCTGCCAATAGTCAATGGCGGAGCATTTGGCGTTGATATTTGGAACGGAGAAGGACAAAGTGAACTGTCCGTTTTATTTCAAGATTGGAGCTTGCAGGCACGGTGACCAGTGCAAGAGACTTCACACGAAGCCAAGTATCAGCCCTACGCTTTTGCTTTCTAATATCTATCAACGGCCAGATATGATCACTCCCAGCGTTGACGTTCAGGGAAATCCTATCGACCCTCGCAAAATCCAGGAACACTTCGAGGTCTAGTATTCGAAATTCAAATCCTTTTTTCTTGTTGTTTAGTGTTTGAAATTTTGATACTTGTAGTTCTTATATATATATTTTTTATTGGATTTGAAAAACTTTCTTCAGAAACTGATATTAGGGTTTGGTTTGTTGATTTGATTTGAAATTGAAGGATTTTTATGAGGATCTATTTGAGGAACTTAGCAAATATGGTGAAATTGAGAGCCTGAATGTCTGTGACAACCTTGCTGATCATATGGTAATAAATTTTATCGATCTTGAGCTGAATTTTTTTTTTCTTTCTTTTGGATATTTGTTATTCTTTAATTTTTGAATCTTATTATAATGTTTATGAATAGGTGGGGAATGTTTATCTTCAATTTAGAGAAGAGGAGCATGCTGCAAATGCACATAAGAATTTGAACGGGAGATTCTATGCAGGTTATTGTTCTTCCTTTGATCTTTGAATTTCAGTTTCATGCTATTTATATGTTTTGAATTTGCTGTGTATGGCGATACATTATGGACTTTGAATTTCAGTTTCATGCTATTTATATTTTTGAATGTGCTTTGTATGGTGATACAATTATGGGTTTGGGATATCAATGATTTTACAGGTCGTCCCATCATTGTTGATTACTCTCCCGTGACAGACTTTCGTGAAGCCACCTGCAGGCAATATGAGGAGAATGCATGTGAACGCGGTGGCGGTTGCAATTTCATGCATCTCAAAAGGATTAGCAGGTAATGAGCTTCTCATTTTATGCACGCTTTCATTCATCTTACGTTATGAATTTATCTGAAATTGTTATGAGCTTGATGTTGTTAGGGAGTTGCGGCGTCAGTTATTTGGAAGGTACCGACGAAGGCGCAGTCACAGCCGCAGCAGAAGCAGAAGTCCCTACAGGCATCGCAGCCATGAAGAGTATTATCATGGTGGCTGTCGTTCTCATAGAAGATATGATGATCGGGAGCCCTATCATGAAAGTCGGAGCAGGAGGCACAGGAGTATAAGCCCTGACCATAGGAGAGGGCGACTTAGAACCCCTGGTGAAAGGCGTAAACGAAGTCTTGTTAGAGAGGGCAGTGAGGAGAAACGTGTGAAAATTGCCCAATGGAACAGGGAAAGGGAACAGCAGTACGAAAGTGCAAATAAGGTCAACACCGTCAGTGTTAACAATAACAATGGAGGTGGTTGTAATGGCTGTATGCAAAATGGTAATCGGGATCATGAATATTGGTGGCAGCAGTCTCCACCACAGCAAGGATTATATGGACATTGATCCATTTTAGATATCCGGTTGGTTTTCCCACTTTCTATTTCGTGATTTTCTTTCTCATGTAGGATGTTCTTTTTGGTAAATAATACCACCCATTTAATAAAAATATAGCTTACAGTCCATTTTCCTGCTGTGCAGGTGGTGTACAGGTTCCCAGTTATCATTGTGGAATTCTAAACATGTCTTATTCATCTATTTTTGCATTCATAGTGCTTGACTAAGTGTTTGAGTGCTTCATGGCCCCCCTAAATGTTTTCAAAAAATCAAATGCTTATTGCCAGTTGCAAATGTTTTGATAATTCATTCTTAACTTCTTATGACTTTGTAAATCTCTATACCTGCATTGATTTAGGAGATATTGTATTTGGTTAATTTGATGATTACGTTTGATTGCAGCATGCATGCATGTTTGAATTTTATATTTCATATGATTCTTGCTTTTAATGGAAGTATTACAGTCAAGAGATTCTGTATCCATCACGCATTCAGGCTTGTGAGCATCAATTTTCCACAGTTTCTGTTTAGGTTTTTGTTTCTGACTTTTTTCTTCTCTTTTTCTTGTTCTTTTGTATTTTAGCCGAACACAAATTTAGTCAGGTGCTAACATATTTTAATGAGTTTTGCAGGTTCATGTATTCCTTGCTTCTCAAGACAAAGCGTTTGTTTTATTGGTGAGCTTACCATTAAATTTGCTTACAGGTTGTTGGGTATGCTGTCACAGGATGGATTTTGCGACTGGATTGATTATGTAATTCTTAGGATATCCATGTAGTTTTGCTAGTGTTTGGCCTTGGTTGCAGATTTAGAGTTACCAGTGCAATCTCTCATGTGGTTTCGTACTTGCTGTTTTTTTCTTTCACAAACTTATTTGACAATATGGGATTATTATTAGTAATATTTGGATTTTTGGACCCATTTTGTTTACCTTGTCTTGCAATTATATTTTTTAATTGCTTGTTTTCTTAAGGGGTTTAAAAAGTTATCATAGAAAGAAAACTTTGGTGAAAAGATGAGTATTTACTTTTACAATTACCTGCACGCATACAAATTATGAATTTCGAAAGTTTGATTATACGTTAGTAAATATCTAAATATCAAATATTTCATTCGTTTTAAAATATTTATCATTTAAAAAAAATATTTCAATTTATTTATCGATTTAAGATTTCAAAGGCGTATTTATTACTTTTTTTTTAATTTTACTCTTTATTTATTTTTTCACTAAATATTTTCATTAATTATATTTATTTTTCTACATCAAATTCATATATTAATATAATTTTGAAACGAATAGAGTATTAGTTTAATTATTATAATAATAATAATCATTTAATTTAATTTAGCTCTTCATTTTGAATTAATATATATATATATATATATATATATATATATATATATATATATATATATATATATATATATATATATATATATAAAATAAATGACAATGAGACCCTTCCTAACCAAATCCATGAGGAAGTCTGTATTTATTATCTACTCTTTATATGAACCTTTTCAAATTCGCAATATATTCTTCTCTTCTCAAAAGATTTTCTTATAAAAGAAAATCTTAATTCTCTTCACCATTTTTTGACAGACTCGTTTTGACTTCTACAGCAATAAAATTCTTAATGGCAAGACATTAAAAATTACTATAAACTTATTGAAGAAGATTCACAATCATGGATAGATATTGCTTGATGACTTATTGAAAAGGAAAAAGGGAAGAAAACCCTGAAATGGACCTTCACTTTTGCTGTGATCCCTCAACTTTCTTGGAAAACTCTCCTCCCTCTTCAAATTTTCCAGGAAAAATTGTGCTTGGACCAGATGGTTTGCATTGTCCCACTTGTTACTTTGCCGATGGCTACCCATCTCATAAAATAACCAATAAAGAAAGTCAAAAATTAATCGAACTTCTTGAACATTGCCCATCTGTTTGTGCTTATATTGACTTGCCAAGGCATTGGTTAATAGTCGTTAATTTTCCTATAGAAAGTTTGATACTTTAAAGGCTGATATAAATAATCAAAATCTTGAAAAAAAATAAAGGAAAATTAATGAGAGAAGGAAAGTTATTTTATTGCATTATTTGGTGTATAAGATTTATCAATTGAGTATTTCAACTTTTAAAATTTTCAATTTGATGTGTCAACTTGTAAAATAATGATAAAAATCCATAATACCCACAACTAACACATTCGGAGAAGCATAAATAAAATCTATAAAAAAAAAAAATTAATTGTGGAAAGAAACATAAGAAAAAAATATTAAAATTAAAATTAAAATTAAAATATACATAATAATTATCCAACAAAAAAATTTACACAAGAAGAAGAAGAAAAAGGTAAAATAGATAGATACATAGAGAGAGAGAGAGAGAGAGATTATGGAATTTGTTTCTCCTTACAATAGAAGAATCCAACAGAAAAAATACAATCAATTAAAACCGAATGAAATCATTTAAAAACCGAAATGAAAAGAAAGTAATGCATTCATCGACTGTGACAGTAAAGACGACGAGATGTTGAATAGGGCAAAATTAGAGCTGGATTTGCTGGGTAAATCTATCAGAAAAATCATTCTTTACGGCGAGATATAGTGATTAGAGTTTATCAGATAGAGAAGCGTTGGAGAGAGAAAAAAAAAAGGTGGGTGAGAGGTTGAAGAAGATGGGTGGGCATGGGTTTGAATTTGGGTGCTTTGCGAGCACATAATAGAAACACTTACTAAAATATTGAAAAGGCAACGAATAAATGATTAGTTCTAGTTTTTAATTGATGAAGATGAAGAGGTTTTTAATAGATAAAGATGATAATCCTGACTTTGCAAGAAGATGAATTAGATATGAGTTTCATAATTTTTACTTTTTAATTATAATATTTATTTGTTTTTGAACAATATAAATTTAAATGTTTTTTATTATATTAAATTTAATATTATTTAAAAATGTAAAATAGGTTTTTCATGTCAACAGCCAACTAACATACCATATCATCTCCACCAAATCAATCAAAACACTATAAGTTAACCCATTATAATGTCTCTCATCCACGTGAGCATTACTTACAAAGTTATTTGCTTGGAACTGATAAATCACATTTGATTGTCGTTATTTTATAGGTTTACACACCAAATTGAAACCTTTGAAAGTTCGAACACCAAATTTACAAATTTTCCAAGTTGAGCCGCTAAATATATCATTATCCCTGAAGGAAATATTACTATTGTATAGTATGAGGTAAATAAGTTAAAAAAGTACAAAATTTTAGCTTGTTTAGTAACTATTATTAGAAAATTTTACCTTATTTGGTAATTATTTTTGAAAAAAGTTCATGAGAAATAGGATATTTACTTTCACTATAAAAAAAACACTAAATACCGACTAAATTTTTTGTTGGTAAACATAGAAAATTAGTCGGTATTTATAAATGCCGACCATATACCGACAATAATATTTAGTCGGTATTTTCATTGTCGGTAAAAAAAATACTGACTGAATACAATATAGTCGGTAAATACCGACAGATATTTTTGTCGGTAAATTTGTAAAGAATAATCGGCTCAACAAATTACCGACTAAAAATATAGTCAGTAAAATATAATTTTGGTCGGTAAATTAGTAAATTATTTTGTCGCTATGTTTTTCCGACTATATTTTCCGTCGGTAATTGATAAGTTTGGGTCGGTAAATATATAAAATATTGGTAGAAAAACACTTTTACCAACTAATATTTAGTCGGTAATTCATCGGTAAAGTTTAAATAAATATTTTTCAAAAGTAAATATTTGTCGGTAATACGTCAGTAATTTTGTAAATTAATTTTTAAAAAATAAAATATTTTGTCGGTAATCCGTCGGTAAAATTTTATTTTTTTTAAAAATACATATTCTTCAAAAAATAAGAATAATAATTTAAAAAATTAAAATTTTTAGAGTGAACATGAAAAATAAGTAATAAAAAGTTATAAAATAAATTAGGAAGCTTAAAGAATATAAAAAATGACTAAATTAAAAAAACTAAATTAAAATTATATTTCAAAACTATAAAAAGAATGAAATGAAACTAAAATTAAGATAGAAAATAATAAGAGTAAAAACGAAAAGGTAAGATAAATAATTTATTAAATTTATTTTTTGTTTACTAAATTTATATAAAAATTTAATAAAAGAATAAATTTAAGATAGCAAATAATTATTTTTTAAAAAATCACATTAACACTTTTTTATGTTATAAACAATTTAAGAAATATAAATAATAAATTATAAAAACTAAAAAAAATTAAAATAAATTTATTAGATTTTTTGCATTGAAGGGTTTGAAATTTAAGAAATAAAATAGAAAAAAAAAGAATATGAAACAAAGAGTATATAAGTATTAAAGAGTATGAAAATATTAAGTGATGAAAAAGAAAATAAAAAAATAGTTAAAAGAGAAAGAAAAAAAAAGAAATTTTATTTGTGAGAAATAGAGAGAAAGATAAGAAAAAAGAAAGATAAGAAAAGGGAAAGAGAAGAAGTGTGGGAAAAAAATGATGAGAATGAGCTTTTTTATACTTTTTTTTACGCCATTTACCGACTAATTACCGACTAAATTTCCGTCGGTAAATTTTTCAAATGAAAATTTGTAGGGAAATTTCCCTCCAAAATTTTCATTTACCGACAGATTACTGACTAAATTTCTGTCGGTAATTTTTTTTTATTTTTTAAAAATCAAATGAAAATTTTGGAGGAAAATTTCCCTCCAAAATTTTCATTTACCGACTGATTACCGACTAAATTTCTGTCGGTAATTTTTTTTGAACATCAAATGAAAATTTGGAGGGAAATTTCCCTCCAAAATTTTTATTTACCGACAGATTATTTTGTCGGTAAATTAAAACAAATTCTTTATAATTTACCAACTGAAATTTTAGTCGGTAAATTTAGTGACAAAAATTTTTATCCGTAAATAGGAAAGTTTTTAATTAAATCAAAGAAAATTTTGCTTTTTAATTTACCGACTAAAATTTTTTGTTGGTAAATTAACAAATATTTTATTTTTCAATTTACCGACTGAATAATATTGTCGGTAAATTAAAAAGCTTTTGTAATTGAATTAAAGAAAAGTTTTGCGTTTTAATTTACCGACTAAAATTTTGGTCAGTAAATTTACCGACCAAAATTTTGGTCGGAAATTTCAAAAATTTTTTAGACAAATATTTTGTTTTCTAATTTACCGACTAAAAAATTGATCGGTAAATTTACCGACGGAATAATATGGTCGGTAAATTAGAAAGTTTTTGTAATTGAATTAAAGAAAGTTTTGCGTTTTAATTTACCGACTAAAATTTTGGTCGGTAAATTTACCGACCAAAATTTTAGTCGGTAATTTAAAAAAAAAAATTTGACAAATATTTTGTTTTCTAATTTACCGACTGAAAAATTGGTCGGTAAATTTACCGACTAAAATTTTAGTCGGTAAATTAGAAAGCTTTTGTAATTGAATTAAAGAAAAGTTTTGCGTTTTAATTTACCGACTAAAATTTTGGTCGGTAAATTTACCGACCAAAATTTTAGTCGGTAATTTCAAAAATTTTTTCAACAAATATTTTGGTTTCTAATTTGCTGACTGAAAAATTGATCGGTAAATTTATCGACTAAAATTTTAGTCGGTAAATTAGAAAGCTTTTGTAATTGAATTAAAGAAAAGTTTTGCGTTTTAATTTACCGACTAAAATTTTGGTTGGTAATTTCAAAAATTTTTTCGACAAATATTTTGTTTTCTAATTTACCGACTGAAAATTTGGTCGGTAAATTTACCGACTAAAATTTTAGTCAGTAAATTAGAAAGTTTTTGTAATTGAATTAAAGAAAAGTTTTGCATTTGAATTAAAGAAAACATAATACTAAATTTATCTTTAATAAAGTGTATATAAATTTATATTGTATTAGTCAAAGTTATAATAGATAATGATATTTTACTTTTTAAATATAGAAAGTCAAACAAACTCTCTTTTTTATTTTCTAAAGATAAAGAGCCAACTTGAAATTTATAAATTGGATTCAACTCCAATCATTGATGACTAAATTTATAAACTTAACTTGAATTCTTGAAATATATAACTTTTTTTTTTCAACTACGCAATTGAGATTCTTTATAAATCATGGAGTATTTTTTTTTTTAAATCCATTCAATTAGAGGTATTCTTTAGTTGTTTATACTTTATTTGAGATCGATTAAAATCCTTCCATATTTATATAAATATAACCTATTAAATATGTGCGTCTCAATTGCTAATGTAAAAATAAATAGTTGAGATTTTATTAGAAATTTAGAAATTAATTTTAAATTTTCAGGAGATAGGTGGTTATTTATTATATGATAGAATCTCAACCATTCATTTTGAAATAAAATGATTGTAATTATATAAACATAACTGATTATATTTATAAAATATAAAAGGATTTTAATCATTATAAAAACACACTTCCTTACTCCATTTATACATTTGTAAATTATTTTTTTTTGATATTATCTAAAGAAAACTAAAATTTGACGAGTTAAAAAATAACAAAATTTTTTACCAATCAAATTATTTTAATAAATAATGTACAACTAAAATAAAATTATGGTTTAGTAGAAATTTTCATGATTGATGTATTCTCTAAAATGTTCTAACCACTATCATTTCCTTATTAAAATTATAATTAAGTTATAGATACATTATACACATTAAAATATAATTTAATAATAAGTATATATATAATTTAAAAATCTAATAATAGGTATATAATACATTTAAATAATAAATTGAGATTTGATTTCTCTTGCATTCTTAAAAACAAAAGTTCTACATACATTATACTTTTATACATCTATAGTTCCTAAATTTCATTTCCTGAAAAAAAAAAAAAAAAAAAATCCTAAAATTTTATTTTAAGTAAAAATCAAATATCTAGATATTGTTTGAAGCATTAATATTACTGCTGGCTATGGGGTTCGAACCCAGGCGTGCTTATGCACAGAAGATCTTAAGTATTCCCCCTTAACCTCTCGGGCAAACCAGCTCAGATGAATTGTTTTCATAAATTTTATATGAAAATAAAAGACATAACTGAGAGAAGCATCTAGAAGTTTGACTATAAGGCATCAACGGCTGTGATTGCACCACCAAGCCGATGTTACAAACACAAACCAGAAACCTATGCAAATAAAAATACACCATCGCTACCTCTTAGCCTTGTATATCTCCATATCGCCACCTCAGTTTCAGAGAGATTTCTTTTCTGACGATCGAAAATCGAAGGTCGGTGATCAATGGCGGAGCATCTAGCGTCGATATTTGGAACGGAGAAGGACAAAGTGAACTGTCCGTTTTACTTCAAGATTGGAGCTTGCAGGCATGGTGACCGTTGCTCTAGACTCCATACGAAGCCAAGTATAAGCCCTACGCTTTTGCTTTCTAATATGTATCAACGGCCGGATATGATCACTCCCGGCGTTGACGCTCAGGGAAACCCTATCGACCCTCGCAAAATCCAGGAGCACTTCGAGGTCTAGCATTCGAAATTCGAATCCTTTTTTATTGTTGTTTAGTGTTTGAAATTTTGATACTTTTAGTTTTTAAAGATTATTTTTTCATTGGATTTGATCAACTTCTTCAGAAACTGATATTAGGGTTTGTTTTGTTGATTTGATTTGAAATTGAAGGATTTCTATGAGGATCTATTTGAGGAACTTGGCAAATATGGTGAAATTGAGAGCTTGAATGTCTGTGACAACCTTGCTGACCACATGGTAATAAATTTTCTTGATCTTGAACTGAATTTTTTTTTCTTTCTTTTGGGTATTTGTTATTCTTTAATTTTTGAATTTCATTATAATGTTTATGAACAGGTGGGGAATGTTTATGTTCAATTTAGAGAGGAGGAGCATGCTGCAAATGCACTTAAGAATCTGAATGGGAGATTCTATGCAGGTTATTAGCATTCTTCTTCCTTTGATTTCATGCTATTTATGTGTTTTTAATGTGCTGTATATAGTGATAGATTATTGGCTTTGAATTTCAGTTTCATTCTATTTATATGTTTTGAATGTACTGTGTATGGTGATACATTATGGATTTGGGATATCAATGATTTTACAGGTCGTCCCATCATTGTTGAATACTCCCCTGTGACAGACTTTCGTGAAGCCACCTGCAGGCAATACGAGGAGAATGCGTGTAACCGCGGTGGCTATTGCAATTTCATGCATCTCAAAATGATTAGCAGGTAATGAGCTTCTCATTTTGTGCATGTTTTCACTCATCTTATGTGATTAACTTATCTGAAATTGCTGTGAGCTCAATGTTGTTAGGGAGTTGCGACGTCACTTATTTGGAAGGTACCGACGAAGGCACAGTCACAGCCGCAGCAGAAGCAGAAGTCCCTACAGGCATCGCAGCCATGACGAGTACTATCATGGTGGCCGTGGTTCTCATAGAAGATATGATGATCGGGATCTCTATCATGAAAGTCGGAGCAGGAGGCACAGGAGTATAAGCCCTGACCGTAGGAGAGGGCGAAGTAGAACCCCTGGGGAAAGGTGTAAACGAAGCCCTCTTAGAGAAAGCAGTGAGGAGAGACGTGCTAAAATTGCCCAGTGGAACAGGGAAAGGGAACAACAGTATGAAAGTGCAAATAAGGTCAATGCTGACAGTGTTAATAATAATACTGGAGGTGGTTGCAGTGGCTATATGCAAAATGGTAATCAGACTAGTGAATATCAGCGGCAGCAATCTCCACAACAGCAAGGAGTATATGGATACTGATCCATTTTAGGTATCTGGTTGGTTTCTCCCTTTCTATTTTGTGGTTTTCTTTCTCATGTAGGATGTTCTTTCTGGTAAAAAATAATACCACCATTTGATAAAATATAGCTTACAGCCCATTTTCCTGCTGTGCAGGTGGTGTACAGGTTCACAGTTATCATCGTGGAATGTGAAACATGTCTTATGCATCTCTTATTTGCATTCATAGTGCTTGACTGTGTGTTTGAGTGCATGATGATCCCTTAAATTTCATTGACCAAGTAACTTGAACATTCCATGATTACGTATTAAAATTTAAAAATTTAAATCTTTTCAAAATCAAGTGTTTGTTGCCAGTTGCAAATGTTTTGATAATTCATTCTCAACTTCTTATGACACTGTAAATCTCTATATCTGCATTGATTTAGAAGATACTGTGTTGGTTAATTTGATGATTACGTTTGATTGCATACTTGCATGCTTGAATATCATACGATTCTTGATTTTAATGAAAGTATTACAGTCACAGATTCTATGTCCACCGCACATTCAGGCTAGTGAACATCAATTTTCCATGGATGCTGTTTAGGGTTTTGTTTCTATAACCTCTCTTTTCCACTTCTTCTTGTTCTGTTGTTTTTTTGACCAAAAACCAGCGCAAATTAGTCAAGAGCTTATATAATTTTATGAGTTTTGCAGGTTCAGGTATCCCTGCTTCTCAAGACAAAGCCTTTGTTTTACTATTGAGCTTACCATGAAATTTGTGTACAGGTTGTTGGATATGCTGTCGCAGGATGGATTTTGCAGGATCGATCAGGCAACATTTGAAAAACTTAGGCAACTGGATTGATTATGTAGTTCTTAGGATACTTCATGTAATTTTTGCTTGTGTTTGGCCTTGGTTGCAGATATAGAATTGCCACTGGAATCTTTCATGTGGTTTTGTACCTATTGTTTGTTCTTTCAAAATCTTGTTTGACAATTTGGGATTATTGTTAGTAATATTTGGATTTTGGAACCATGTTATTTACCTTGTCTTACAATTATATTTTTTAATAAATTTGTGCTTGTACCAGATGGTCTGCATTGTTTCGCATGTTACTTTGTCTGCATTGTTCCACTTGTTACTTTGTCCATGGGTGCACATCACATGAACTAACCTGTAAGGGAAGTGAAATATTTCTCCGCCTTCTTAAAGATTGCCCATGCTGTTGTGTTGTGCTTATATTTATTGAGCGACAGATGTATTGGTCGATAGGCCTTAATTTTCTTGAACAAAAGTGCTTTAATGTTCTTGATTGGAAGTTTGATACTTCAGAGGTTTTAATGGTGAAGAAATAAAATTTTCTTGAACAAAAGTGTTTTAATGTTCTTGATAGAAAGTTTGATGCTTTAGAGGTTCAATGGTAAAAAAAAAAAAAAAAATCCTTAAGGCTCATGGAAATTAGTAAGAGAAACATAGACTATTAAAGAAAGTCACTTTGTTGGATTAGTTCTTCAAAAGCTATGTGTATTGGCAGAAGGAATTCTTGATGATTGCAAAATTTTTTTTCCCTAAAATTGTGAATATTTTTATGAAAGCAGAGTAGGTTTAATAAAAGGAAAGTCCAGAGCTTCTATTTCACATTTAGGCTTGTTTGGGTTAAAAGTTTTTAAATCCATGAATTTTAAATTTATAGATTATAAAATCTATGGATTTTAAGAATTTCACTATTTGTATTGATTATAAAATCAATGGATTGATTAGAATAAATTTTGGAGTACAATAAATTTATTAGGGACAATATTGAAATAAAAAGAAATTATCACAATTTCCTATACGTAAAAATAGATAAATTTTGGACTTTCACCTAAGAGGTGAAAAATTAAAACTTTCAAAAATGAGGAATTTTTAAAGTTTATGGATTTTGACTCTCTGGATTTTATAAAATACCTCATACCAAGCAAATTTTTAAGGGAGTTTCAATTATGTGTGTAAATAAGTCGAGTCGTTTGTAAGCAGTTAGGTGTTTGGCTCGATAAAAATTAGTTTATGTTCATATCGCTTTATAAATGAGTTAAATTTGAACTTTATTTTAAAACTTGGTGAATGAATAAAAAGAGTTTTAGCAAAGTAAAGCTTGACTCAAGCTCGAGTCGATTAGATTTGTGAACAGTTAAATTATAAGATCGTGAATAAGCTCGCAAATAACTCGATTAATAGGCTCGTAAATAGCTTTATTATTATTAATTTAATAATTTTGGCGCTATAAATAATATATTTTAACACTTTTATAAACTTTTTATTGATTCAAATTGATTAAAATATACATACTACTGATTAATATAACCTAATATTTCTATATTAATAAGATAAATTTTTTATTAATTAATATTTTTGTAATATATGTAATGCTCAATTTTATGAGTGTATTTTTTCACTAATTGAATGTTTTTACTTTTATATTAGTTTTAAATATTTTTATTGTAATTATTTTATTATAAATAAATATTCAGAAAATTGAGTATTTTGATAAGTTATAAACAAATTTCATAATGAGTCGAGTTCGAATTTAATTCGATTATAGTTTATTAAAGAATCGAGTTTGAGTTGAACTCGAGCTTGACTTAAATTTTAAGTAAGCCAAATTTAAATATAATTTTCAAGCTCGATTCAAAACTCGAGCTTAAACTCAAAAAAAAAAAAAAAATCAAATTAAATTTGAATAAGTTAAAATTCTGCTCGACTCGATTTGTTTACATCCTTAGTGTTAGTATTGTCATTCTAATAAAAATTAGTTCAAACTTATTTTAAAATTTTTTTAAAGCATTATTAAAAGATGATAGTTTCTTTCCTTATATAAATCTATTAAAATATTCTTGAGATTTTTAGAGCAATCTATGTACCACTTCATAAAATATGGTATAGATTAATGCGTAATTAATTTTTCCTCTTCTAGTTTAAAAATAAAAGACTAGTAATTTATTGAATGCATTTTATTTATTTATTTACAAATTTAATTTCGATAGAGGCTCGAATTTATTAAGACCAACTACAAAATTTTATGTAATTTTAAGTGGTGTTAAAAAAATTAAAAATTAAGTGTTAGAAATTTAAACGTTGAATAATAATCTCTTTTTTATAATAATCTCTTTTTTTTTCAAAAAAAATTAAATTATTATATGTTCCTTATTTTTTCTCCTTTTTTATTTTTTTTTTATTTTAAACTTTTCTCTTTTTTTTTTTTAAAGTATTTATTGAATTGGTCATCACTCAAGCCAAGTTCTTCCACTTCCTTTGCAGTGTCCACCAATAATTTAATTCTGGTTAGAAATAATAAACCAAATTCAATTAGGTTTAGGAAACGACGTATAGTTATTAGTCGTGTCCTATTAGGTTTAGAATTAATAATCATTATTAGTCAAAGATTTATTGCGTACCTATATATATTAGTTGTGTGGTCTATTTTATTGATGCAATTTCAAACAAAAACACACCGACACTACCTCAGTTTTACAGAGATTTCATTCTGCCGATAAAAATCGCTGGCCAATAGTCAATGGCGGAGCATTTGGCGTCGATATTTGGAACGGAGAAGGACAAAGTGAACTGTCCGTTTTATTTCAAGATTGGAGCTTGCATGCACGGTGACCAGTGCAAGAGACTTCACACGAAGCCAAGTATCAGCCCTACGCTTTTGCTTTCTAATATGTATCAACGGCCAGATATGATCACTCCCAGCGTTGACGTTCAGGGAAACCCTATCGACCCTAGCAAAATCCAGGAACACTTCGAGGTCTAGTATTCGAAATTCAAATCCTTTTTTCTTGTTGTTTAGTGTTTGAAATTTTGATACTTGTAGTTCTTATATATATATTTTTTATTGGATTTGAAAAACTTCCTTCAGAAACTGATATTAGGGTTTGGTTTGTTGATTTGATTTGAAATTGAAGGATTTTTATGAGGATCTATTTGAGGAACTTAGCAAATATGGTGAAATTGAGAGCCTGAATGTCTGTGACAACCTTGCTGATCACATGGTAATAATTTTATCGATCTTGAGCTGAATTTTTTTTTCTTTCTTTTGGTTATTTGTTATTCTTTAATTTTCAATCTTATTATAATGTTTATGAATAGGTGGGGAATGTTTATCTTCAATTTAGAGAAGAGGAGCATGCTGCAAATGCACATAAGAATTTGAACGGGAGATTCTATGCAGGTTATTGTTCTTCCTTTGATCTTTGAATTTCAGTTTCATGCTATTTATATTTTTGAATTCGCTGCGTATGGTGATACAATTATGTGTTTGGGATATCAATGATTTTACAGGTCGTCCCATCATTGTTGATTACTCTCCCGTGACAGACTTTCGTGAAGCCACCTGCAGGCAATATGAGGAGAATGCATGTGCACGCGGTGGCGGTTGCAATTTCATGCATCTCAAAAGGATTAGCAGGTAATGAGCTTCTCATTTTATGCACGCTTTCATTCATCTTACGTTATGAATTTATCTGAAATTGTTATGAGCTTGATGTTGTTAGGGAGTTGCGGCGTCAGTTATTTGGAAGGTACCGACGAAGGCGCAGTCACAGCCGCAGCAGAAGCAGAAGTCCCTACAGGCATCGCAGCCATGAAGAGTACTATCATGGTGGCTGTCGTTCTCATAGAAGATATGATGATCGGGAGCCCTATCATGAAAGTCGGAGCAGGAGGCACAGGAGTATAAGCCCTGACCATAGGAGAGGGCGAATTAGAACCCCTGGTGAAAGGCGTAAACGAAGTCTTGTTAGAGAGGGCAGTGAGGAGAAACGTGTGAAAATTGCCCAATGGAACAGGGAAAGGGAACAGCAGTACGAAAGTGCAAATAAGGTCAACACCGTCAGTGTTAACAATAACAATGGAGGTGGTTGTAATGGCCGTATGCAAAATGGTAATCGGGATCATGAATATTGGTGGCAGCAGTCTCCACCACAGCAAGGAGTATATGGACATTGATCCATTTTAGATATCCGGTTGGTTTCCCCACTTTCTATTTCGTGATTTTCTTTCTCATGTAGGATGTTCTTTTTGGTAAATAATACCACCCATTTAATAAAAATATAGCTTACAGTCCATTTTCCTGCTGTGCAGGTGGTGTACAGGTTCCCAGTTATCATTGTGGAATTCTAAACATGTCTTATGCATCTATTTTTGCATTCATAGTGCTTGACTAAGTGTTTGAGTGCTTCATGGCCCCCCTAAATGTTTTCAAAAAATCAAATGCTTATTGCCAGTTGCAAATGTTTTGATAATTCATTCTTAACTTCTTATGACTTTGTAAATCTCTATACCTGCATTGATTTAGGAGATATTGTATTTGGTTAATTTGATGATTACGTTTGATTGCAGCATGCATGCATGTTTGAATTTTATATTTCATATGATTCTTGCTTTTAATGGAAGTGTTACAGTCAAGAGATTCTGTATCCATCACATATTCAGGCTTGTGAGCATCAATTTTCCACAGTTTCTGTTTAGGTTTTTGTTTCTATGACCTCTTTTCTTCTCTTTTTCTTGTTCTTTTGTATTTTAGCCGAACACAAATTTAGTCAAGTGCTAACATATTTTAATGAGTTTTGCAGGTTCATGTATTCCTTGCTTCTCAAGACAGAGCGTTTGTTTTATTGGTGAGCTTACCATTAAATTTGCTTACAGGTTGTTGGGTATGCTGTCACAGGATGGATTTTGCGACTGGATTGATTATGTAATTCTTAGGATATCCATGTAGTTTTGCTAGTGTTTGGCCTTGGTTGCAGATTTAGAGTTACCAGTGCAATCTCTCATGTGGTTTCGTACTTGTTGTTTTTTTCTTTCACAAACTTATTTGACAATATGGGATTATTATTAGTAATATTTGGATTTTTGGACCCATTTTGTTTACCTTGTCTTGCAATTATATTTTTTAATTGCTTGTTTTCTTAAGGGGTTTAAAAAGTTATCCTAGAAAGTGAAAAGATGGGTATTTACTTTTACAATTACCTGCATGCATACAAATTATGAATTTCGAAAGCTTGATTATACGTTAGTAAATATTTAAATATCAAATATTTCATTCTTTTTAAAATATTTATCGTTTAAAAAAAATATTTCAATTTATTTATCGATTTAAGATTTCAAAGGCATATTTATTACTTTTTTTTAATTTTACTCTTTATTTATTTTTTCACTAAATATTTTCATTAATTATATTTATTTTTCTACATCAAATTCATATATTAATATAATTTTGAAACGAATAGAGTATTAGTTTGATTATTATAATAATAATAATCATTTAATTTAATTTAGCTCTTCATTTTGAATATATATATATATATATATATATATATATATATATATATATATATATATATATATATATATATATATATATATATATATATATATATATAATAAATGACAATGACACCCTTCCTAACCAAATCCATGAGGAAGTCTGCATTTATTATCTACTCTTTATATGAACCTTTTCAAATTCGCAATATATTCTTCTCTTCTCAAAAGATTTTCTTATAAAAGAAAATCTTAATTCTCATCACCAATTTTTGATAGACTCGTTTTGACTTCTACAGCAATAAAATTCTTAATGGCAAGACATTAAAAATTACTATAAACTTATTGAAGAAGATTCACAATCATGGATATGATATTGCTTGATGACTTATTGAAAAGGAAAAAGGGAAGAAAACCCTGAAATGGACCTTCACTTTTGCTGTGATCCCTCAACTTTCTTGGAAAACTCTCCTCCCTTTTCAAATTTTCTAGGAAAAATTGTGCTTGGACCAGATGGTTTGCATTGTCCCACTTGTTACTTTGCCGATGGCTACCCATCTCATAAAATAACCAATAAAGAAAGTCAAAAATTAATCGAACTTCTTGAACATTGCCCATCTGTTTGTGCTTATATTGACTTGCCAAGGCATTGGTTAATAGTCGTTAATTTTCCTATAGAAAGTTTGATACTTTAAAGGCTGATATAAATAATCAAAATCTTGAAAAAAAATAAAGGAAAATTAATGAGAGAAGGAAAGTTATTTTATTGCATTATTTGGTGTATAAGATTTATCAATTGAGTATTTCAACTTTTAAAATTTTCAATTTGATGTGTCAACTTGTAAAATAATGATAAAAATCCATAATACCCACAACTAACACATTCGGAGAAGCATAAATAAAATCTATAAAAAAAAAAAATTAATTGTGGAAAGAAACATAAGAAAAAAATATTAAAATTAAAATTAAAATTAAAATATACATAATAATTATCCAACAAAAAAATTTACACAAGAAGAAGAAGAAAAAGGTAAAATAGATAGATACATAGAGAGAGAGAGAGAGAGAGATTATGGAATTTGTTTCTCCTTACAATAGAAGAATCCAACAGAAAAAATACAATCAATTAAAACCGAATGAAATCATTCAAAAACCGAAATGAAAAGAAAGTAATGCATTCATCGACTGTGGCAGTAAAGACGACGAGATGTTGAATAGGGCAAAATTAGAGCTGGATTTGCTGGGTAAATCTATCAGAAAAATCATTCTTTACGGCGAGATATAGTGATTAGAGTTTATCAGATAGAGAAGCGTTGGAGAGAGAAAAAAAAAGGGTGGGTGAGAGGTTGAAGAAGATGGGTGGGCATGGGTTTGAATTTGGGTGCTTTGCGAGCACATAATAGAAACACTTATTAAAATATTGAAAAGGCAACGAATAAATGATTAGTTCTAGTTTTTAATTGATGAAGATGAAGAGGTTTTTAATAGATAAAGATGATAATCCTGACTTTGCAAGAAGATGAATTAGATATGAGTTTCATAATTTTTATTTTTTAATTATAATATTTATTTGTTTTTGAACAATATAAATTTAAATTTTTTTATTATATTAAATTTAATATTATTTAAAAATGTAAAATAGATTTTCCATGTCAACAGCCAACTAACATTCTATATCATCTTCACCAAATCAATCAAAACACTACAAGTTAGCCCATTATAATGTCTCTCATCCACGTGAGCATTACTTACAGAGTTACCTGTTTGGAACTGATAAATCATATTTGATTATCGTTATTTTATATGTTAACACACCAAATTAAAACATTTGAAAGTTCGAACACCAAATTTACAAATTTTCCAAGTTGAGCTGCTAAATATATCATTATCCCTGAAGGAAATATTACTATTGTATAGTATTTGGTAAATAAGTTGAAAAAGTACAAAATTTTAGCTTGTTTAATAACCATTATTAGAAAATTTTATCTTATTTGGTAATTATTTTTGAAAAAAGTTCATGAGAAATAGGATATTTACTTTCGAAGTTCAGGAGCTTCAGAGGAAGTTAAAGAAGTTGAATTTTCTTAATTAAGGTAAATGTAATATAATTGATATATATGCTCTCCATTAAAGGAGAATAGGTAAATAGGGGGCTAGGTATTATTATCTTTTATATTATTAAGGTCAAAGAAAAAGACTTACTTTCTAAAAAGTTATTTGCAAATCAAATTTTATACTTTCTGAAAAATACGTAAATCATGTGATATCAAATAATACCTAAATTTTTGAATCATATCTCTCAAGTATATTTGTTAATTCAATCTCAATTTCAAGAATAGCTTTTGTGTTAGCTCAATTTCAAGAATGGCTTTTGAATGAGGGTTTTGGCAAGTTTGTTCTGAAATTGAAGGCTTTTTCCGAAAAAGTATAGATTTTTAAAGAAGAATTTTCCTTTTTTGAATGAATTTTCGCAATGGAAGATGATTTCTGTTAAGAATTTTAATCTTTCAATGGAACCTTATTATCTAATTGGAGGTGGTTGCTTTTATTATATATATATATAATACAAAAGAAGATTTGTTGGAAATAATAAACCAAATTCAATTAGGTTTAGGAAATTACTTTTTGTAATTGTGGTTTATAATTAATATTAGTTTACATAAATATAATTAATATATTAATTAATAAAGTATTCTCATCTCACATAATATATTTTCAATTATACTTTTTATTGAATTTTTAGTGTATTTATTCAATTTAATATTAGTTAAATTATATATATATATATATATATATATATATATATATATATATATATATATATATATATATATATATATATATATATATATATATATATATATATATATATATATTACTTATTAATATATATAGTACATATACTAATAAGTTTTAATTTAAATATATTGGAATCAGTTTAAGCATAATTAAAATCTAAATTTTAAATTTCTATACATTATATTTCACTATCTAAAAATATATAAAATTTAAAAGAGATAAAATAAAATAAACTTTTCAAGTGGGGAACGGGGATCCCCGTGGAGATGGGGATTCCCACAGGGATGGGGATGGGGAGTAAATGGTCCCCGCATGTGAGATGGGGACGGGGATAGAGATTTCTTACTGAGATGGGGATGGGGATGGGGGATGGTATCCCGCCCCATTGCCATCCCTAATTAGTTGTGTCCTATAAGGTTTAGAATTAATAATTATTAGTATTAGTCAAAGATTTGTTCCATAGCTATTTATATTAGTTTTGGGGTCTATTTTATTAATGCAATAGAGTTCAAACAAAAACACACCTACACTGCCTTAGTTTCACAGAGGCCAGCCGGTGATCAATGGCAGAGCATTTGGCGTTGATATTTGGAACGGAGAAGGACAGAGTGAACTGTATTAATACAAAAACTCACTTTGAAGAAAAATTTATCACATTAAATCACAACACTCTTTCTTCTATAACAAACTTTCAAAAACACTCACAAGCTTTGCTTCTGATTTTTTCTTTTTTTACTTGATGATACAATACAAAGAGGGAGGGAGTATTTATACTAATTCTAATTCAATACAAACCACATAAATATATTTAACTTTTATCTAACTTATACCAAACTTACACCTAATAAGCATAATAACCATACACGTACAAACACAATTTTTAATAATTTAACCAACCCTTGACCTGTAATTCATCATGTGAAAAATATTAGAAGGTTCTTTGAGCTAGGCTTTAACATTTGAATTGAGTTTTAATTAAACTTGGGTTTTAAAACAAGTTTATATTTTCAACACTCCCCCTTAAACTTGTTTTATGAGACCAAGCAAATTCCTTATCCTCGCAAAGTGTTCATATTTCAGTGGCTTGGTGAAAATATCAGCAATTTGATCATGTGACTTGACATACTTGATTTGCACATACTTTCTTGCAGTGCATTCTCTAATGTAATGGAATCGAGTATTTATGTGTTTTGATTGATCATGAAACACTAAATTCTTTGTTAGAGCAATTGCTGATTTATTATCAACACCAATTTTTGTTGGTTCTTCTTGTGCCAAGTTCAGCTCCTTCAATAAGTTTCTTAGCCATACTGCATGACAAACAGCTGAAGTTGCGGCTACATACTCAGCTTCACAAGTTGAGAGTGTGACGATTGGTTGTTTCTTTGACAGCCATGTGAAAGCAGTATCCCCCATAAAGAACACAAATCCAATAGTACTTCTTCGATTATCTATGTCTCCACCCCAATCGCTATCACTATATCTAACAAGCTTGTGATTATTAGAAATTGAATACAACAAGCCATAATCAATTGTACCTTTCAAATAGCGAAGAATTCTCTTTGTAGCTTTGAAATGAGTAGTTGTTGGAGACTCCATATAGTGACTAACAAGTCCAACTACATAGAGTATGTCAGGCCTCGTGCAAGTCAAGTAACGCAGACTTCCAACTAGACTTTTAAAAAGTGTTGGATCTACGCTTTCACCTTCTTCATGCTTGGTCAATTTGACTCCACATTCTACTGGAGTGGTGATTGGCTTACAATCTCCCATTTTAAATTTCTTAAGTATTTCTTGTGCATAACTTTGTTGGGAGATGAATATACCTTCATCCTTTTGCTTGACTCAATACCAAGGTAATACGCCATGAGCCCAATGTCTGTCATCTCAAATTCTTTCATCATCACTTTCTTGAATTCATCAAACATGCTTGGGTTGTTTCCAGTGAAGATCAAATCATCAAAATAAAGGCATACTATCAAAATATCTTCATATTTGATTTTGACATACAAGGCGTGCTCATAGGGACATTTTCTGAACCCATTCTCTTGAAAATACTTGTCTATTTGGCGATTCCAAGCTCTTGGTGCTTATTTTAGCCCATAAAGAGCCTTCTTCAATTTTAACACCTTGTCCTCCTGGCCTTTGATTTCGTAACCTGATGGTTGCTGAATGTAGATTTCTTCTTCAAATACTCCATTTAGAAATGCAGATTTTATATCCATTTGATGTATTCTTCATTTGTTTTAAGCTGCTAGAGAAATGATTAGTCTAATTGTTTCTAGTCGTGTAATAGGAGCAAATACCTCATCACAGTCAATTCCAGCTTTCTGACTGTATCCTTTTGCAACTAGCCTCGCCTTGTGCCTTTCAACCTCTCCTTTGGCATTCTTCTTTATTTTGAACACCCACTTTACACCAATTGGCTTGTGACCTGTGGGAAGTGGAACAAGCTCCCATGTTTTGTTCTTCTTGATCGCTTTGATTTTTTTGTCCATTGCATCTCTCCACTTCTTCTCCTTTGCAGCTTCTTGATAGCTTACTGGTTCACAATCAACAAATAGACAAAATAATGTAAGATTATCTTGTCATTCAGTTTCTTCGTAAAGATCTCGAAGACTCTTTGTACGTTCTACAGCTCTTTCTTCAAGACTATCACTTGATGAAGGTGAACCATCTCCACGGGTAGTTGATGTTGGCAAAGTCGGTGGTGTAGCAGTCTCTTGTTGAACTTCTTCTGTTTGCTCAACTAATGATTGCTCATTTTCATTAAATGGAAGGAAATTGAAGTCATCTGTGGGAGAGTTGAATTCCCATTCACCTTCTTCATCAAATATGACATCTTGGCCGATTACAATCTTCCCATTGTTTGGATTGTACAGCTTATAGCCTTTTGAACTTGCATCATAGCCGATGAAGATGAATTTTTCACTTTTATCATCAAGCTTGGTTCTTCTTTCATCCGGTACATGAGCATGAGCTATGCTTCCGAATACTCTGAGGTGAGAAATACCAGACTTTCTTTCGCTTCAGGCTTCTTGTGGTGTCTTTCCCTATACATTTTTTGTTGGAGATAGGTTGGATAGGTAGACTGTTGTAGCCACTGCTTCAGCCCAAAACTCTTTCGGTAATTTCTTGCATTTGAGCATGCTTCGTGCCATGTCAAGGATAGTTCTGTTTTTTCTTTCTGCGACTCCATTTTGTTAGGGGGATCTTGGGACTGTCAATGGTCTTCAAATTCCATTTTCTTCACAGAATTCTTGAAACTTCTTAGAGGTGAATTCTCCTCCTCGATCAGATCTCATTGCTTTAATCTTTTGGCCACTTTCATTCTCCACCATAGCTTTAAATTTCTTAAATATTTCGAAAACCTCTGATTTTTTCTTCAAAAAATATACCTAAGTTTTCCTTGAAAAATCATCAATAAAGACAAGGAAATAGTTATTTTTACCAAATGAGCTTGGGTTGATCGGTCCATAAAAATCTGCATGTATAAGCTCCAGTGGCTTTTTGGCTCTTGAGTATGATAGCTTTGGAAAGATTTTTCTGAATTACTTCCCAAGTAAGCACCCTTCACAAAGTTGTTCAGGTTGATTGATGCTTGGTAGTCCTCTCACCATGTTCTTCTTGGATAGAAGCTTCAATCCTCCAAAATTGAGATGCCCAAATCAAAGATGCCATAGCCATGATGCATCCTTGTAGCAAGCTTTCAAGCATTTTGCAACATCATTTTGTATGTTGAACACAAACATTCTATTCTTTGTTATTGGCACTTTAGCTATTAGATTATTCTTGTCATCTTTTATAGAAAGATTGTCATTTTTCATGTGAATATCATAGCCTTTTTTCAATAATTGTCCAAGACTCAAGATGTTACTCCTCATGTTAGGCACATAGTAAACATTTGAAATAAATTGATGTCTTTCATCTTTTAAACGGATGAGAATGTTACCTCTCCTTTTTACTTCAATTTTAGAATCATCTGCAAATGAGACATTGCCACTTACAGATTCATTAAGTTCCATGAACATACTTCTCTTTCCATACATGTGATTGCTTGCACCAGTGTCAAGATATCAAGAATTCTCTTGGCCACCATCTTTCTCCTTCTTTGCTAGGAAAAGAGTTGCCTTTTCTTCAATCTTCTCTTCCACGTAGTTTGACTTTTCTTCAACTTTTAAACTTTTACATTCTAAAGCATAATGACCATACTTGTGACAATTGTAGCATTGAATTTGAGATTTGTCATACCTTAAATTAGGATTTCCTCTTCCACGAACTCTTCTAGAACTTTCTCCTCTTTCATAGTTGTTGGAATTGTTGTTATAATTTCAACCTCATCCACGACCACTATTTCCTCCTCATCCTCGGGCTCTACCTTTACCTCGGCCACGTTGATTGACTTGGCTTTCATTTTTCTCCTCCTTAAGTTGCATATTGAGGAGTTGTTCAGTGATCCCAGGTTTCTTCTTGTGCTTTTCTTCATAGGCTTGTAATGAACCTAGAAGTTCTTCAATCTTCATCTCCTCCAAGTCTTTTGTCTCTTCTATTGTCACAACAATATGCTTGAATTTTGGATCAAGTGAGCGGAGTATCTTTTCCATGATTCTCACATTTTCTAACTTTTCACCATTTCTTTTTAATTAATTTGAAACGGCCAAAACTCGAGAGAAGTAATCAAAAACTGACTCACCTCCTTTCATGTGCAAAGATTCAAATTCTCCTCTTAAAGTTTGAAGACGCACCTTCTTCACTTTCTCTTCTCCTTTGTAGGATGTTTGAAGTTTTTCCCATGCTTGTTTAGCAGATTTTGCATCTGAAATCTTCTTAAAGCCATCATCATCTAAGGCTTGATAGATAAGGTAGAGAACTTTCTTGTTCCTCTTTCTTAAATCTTTCAAAATTGTCTTTTGATCTTGTGTAAGACTATCTTCATTTTCTGGCTCATTATAACCTTTCTCTATGATATCCAAAACATCATATACACCAAGGAGAGTCTTTATCTTGATACTCCAATTGTCGTAGTTGTTGTTGTTGAGTGTTAGTACTTGGAATGATGTCACATTATTTGCCATATCTCTAAATCTGGAAAGAATTTGCAAAATCCAATCACACGGATGGCTCTGGAATGCCGAAAAACCTTAAGGTGGACTTAGTCACGAAAAGTCAAATTTTGGTCAAAGTCAATTATTAAAATGTTCAACAGTCAGCAGCTCAATCTCTAGCTTGGCGGCTTGGTCAAACGGCTTGGTCAAACAGCTTGATGGCTTAACTCAGTCTGACTCAACTCAACTCAGTATCTTGACTTAGATCAACTCAGTGAGTCAACTCAGTTATCTAGGCAGCAAACTTCCGGCAGCGATTGGTGACATGTTCGACGTCCGATTGGGCTGATTCTGGTGGCGTTGGATTCGTCTCTTCGAGAGCTTCGATTTGATATCTTATATGCCTATGTTTGGCTCTGATACCATTTTATTAACACAAAAACTTACTTTGAAGAAAAATTTATTATATTAAATCACAACACTTTTTCTTTTACAACAAACTCTCAAAAACACTCACAAGTTTTGCTTCTGATTTTTTCTTTTTTTACTTGATGATACAATGCAAAAAGGGAGGGGGTATTTATACTAATTATAATTCAATACAAACCACATAAACATATCTAATTTTCACTTAACTTATACCAAACTTACATCTAACAAACATAATAACCATACACGTAAAAACACAATTTTCAACAATCTAATCAACTCTTGACCTATAATTTATCATGTAAAAAATATTAGAAGGTTCTTTGAGCTGGGCTTTAACATTTGGATTAAGTTTTAATTAAACTTAGGTTTTAAAACAAGTTTATATTTTCAACAAACTGTCCATTTTATTTCAAGATTGGAGCTTGCAGTCACGGTGACCGTTGCTCTAGACTCCACACGAAGCCAAGTATCAGCCCTACTCTTTTGCTTTCCAATATGTATCAACGGCCAGATATGATCATTCCCGGCGTTGACGCTCAGCGAAACCTTATCGACCCTCGCAAAATCCAGGAGCACTTCGAGTTCTAGTAATCGAAATACGAATCCTTTTTTCTTGTTGTTTAGTGTTTGAAATTTTGATACTTTTAGTTCTTAAGTATTTTTTTTTTATTGGATTTGAACAACTTTCTTCAGAAGCTGACATTAGGCTTTGTTTTGTTGATTTGATTTGAAATTGAAGGATTTTTATGAGGATCTATTTGAGGAACTTAGCAAATATGGTGAAATTGAGAGCTTGAATGTCTGTGACAACCTTGCCGACCACATGGTAATAAATTTTCTTGATCTGGAGCTGAATTTTTTTTTTCTTTCTTTTGGGTATTTGTTGTTCTTTAATTTTTGAATCTCATTATAATGTTTATGAACAGGTGGGGAATGTTTATGTTCAATTTAGAGAGGAGGAGCATGCTGCAAATGCACATAACAATTTGAATGGGAGATTCTATGCAGGTTATAGCACTCTTCTTCCTTTGACCTTTGAATTTCCGTTTCATGCTATTTATATGTTTTGAATGTGCTGAGTATGGTGATACATTATGGGCTTTGAATTTCAGTTTCATGCTATTTATATGTTTGAATGTGCTGTGTATGGTGATACATTATGGGTTTGGGATATCAATGATTTTACAGGTCGTCCCATCATTGTTGATTACTCCCCCGTGACAGACTTTCATGAAGCCACCTGCAGGCAACATGAGGAGAATGCGTGTAACCGCGGTGGCTATTGCAATTTCATGCATCTCAAAAGGATTAGCAGGTAATGAGCTTCTCATTTTATGCACGATTTCACTTATCTTATGTGATGATCTCATCTGAAATTGTTATGAGCTTAATGTTGTTAGGGAGTTGAGGCGTCAATTATTTCGAGGGAACCGGCGAAGATCACAGCCGCAGCAGAAGCAGAAGTCCATGCAGGCATCGCAGCCATGAAGGGTACTATCATGGTGGCCATGGTTCTGATAGAAGATATGATGATTGGGAGCCCTATCATGAAAATCGGAGCAGGAGGCACAGGAGTATAAGCCCTGACCGTAGGAGAGGGCGAAGTAGAACCCCTGAGGAAAGGCCTAAACAAAGCCCTGTTAGAGTGGGCAGTGAGGAGAGACGTGCTAAAATTGCCCAACGGAACAGGGAAAGGGAACAGCAGCACGAATTTGTACATAAGGTCAAGACTGAAAGTGTTAACAATAACAATGGAGGTGGTTGTAATGGCTGTATGCAAAATGGTAATCAGGATCATGAATATCAGCGGCAGCAGTCTCCACCACAGCAAGGAATATATGGATATTGATCCATTTTAGATATCTGGTTGGTTTCCCCTCTTTCAATTAGCCCCAGCTATGGATTGGAACAGGGATTGTAATCAATAGTTTTGGTACGTACAGTTCCCAATTCCGAACCAAATCTAAACTAATTTTTTTATTTTTATTTTTTTTTACAAAAATTGCTCTTAAAGCTTAAGGGCAAAGTCCGAACCAAATCTAAACTAATTTTTTAATTTTTTTTTATAAAAATTCTTGTTTAAAACTTAAAGGCAAGGTCTTTGGGTGGTAATTTTATACGAAACTAGACCACTAGTTTTTACATCAGTTTAAGATTTTATAGAATCTAAACTGAACCATAAATAATTACGGGCTAAAACTAAATTTAAATTAGACCATAAATAGTTACGAGTGAAACCAATCGAAACTGAATATTTTTTGCCAATTCGATATTGGTGGCAAGGCTACAACCAACTGTAAACTACTAACAGAAATTACAAAACAAGTGTTATTATCATAATCCTCATTTCTTATGCCATGCCTATCAAAATCTTGTAACTTGGTTCTCTCACAAGATATCTCAAAAAATTTAAAACTACATTTACTTGCTACTATGCTTGGCCTTTGAGTGAGACTGCAGAAGGTTGTAGTCTTTTCTTTTAATATTTTTATGATTTAGAAGACTCAAATCTAAGACCTTCCACTTCACATACCCCTTAAATAGGTGAAGAAACCAATCAAACCAATATACTTTGTTTTTAATTAGGATACAAAAGACAATATACTAAACCAATCAATGTAAGAGTAAAAGGTCCTTTTTTGTCTTTTATATTAAAAATTATATCTTTAAATCTATCAAAAAATTTATATTCTTAATGGACAAATCAAAAATTCTACTTCTTAAGATAAGATTATAATAAATATATAGAGATTGAGTTTTGATTTTTATTTTTTCAATTAAGAACTTGTATAAAAAAATTAAAATTTATGAAAATAAATTAATAATCATATAAACATTATTAAAAGATTACATCATCTTATTATAATGAGCATTACATAAGAAAAAGCTCATTATTACAAAAATAAAAATAAAAATAATATAAGTATAGCAATTCATGGGAAGTGTCAATATTGTCATTCTAATAAAAATTAGTTGAAAGTTATTTTTAAAAAGAAAAATTTAAAGCATTATTAAAAGATAATAGTTTCTTTCCTTATATAAATCTGTTAAAATATTCTTGAGATTTTTAGAGCAATCTCAAGAATATGGGACAGATTAATGAATAATTTTTTTTCCTCTTCTAGTTTAAAAATAAAAGACTAGTAATTTCTTAAATGCATTTAAATTTTTTTTTTTATAAATTTAGTTTTGACAGGCTCGAATTTAAGACCAATTATCTTCGAAACAGATAATAATACATAAAAGATTATTTTGAAAAAAAACAAAATCTTGGAGTAACATATCTAATGATTGAAGATCAAAATATTCACCGTCTTTTAATACAGAAAGGAAACACATAGATGATTATAACAAAATATCAAGCGGTAAAGAAAGGTGCATGACACCTATCTTTTGAGGAGTAACTGAATTAATCTTCTTTGAAGGCATTGGTGTCTTTGTTGCTGTGAACCCTCAAATTTGCACCTCTTGATCTGGTTGCAGATTGACAGCTACCAAGAATAGTGCACTATGCATACGACGGTCTCGCTAGTTGGTTAGCGGGCAGGGGTTAAGGGGGCAGCGCCCCGTTGAAAAGTAGATTTTCTGAATCTTTCACCTCCAGTCGACCGTCTTTCAGTTATGAACCCACAAGATCAAACTGAGCTCGAATCAGAATTGAAACGGACTCGAAACGGATGAAAAAGCAGGAAACAGGTTGAATCAGCCGGCCAGCGCACGAGAGGCGCGTCGTTGCCCTGGGCGGCACGGGCGACACACGAAATTTGTGCCACTATCTGGGCGGCACACGAAATTTATGCCGGCAGCCAGGCAGCACGATTAACATGGCACCCGGATGCCTGACACGTCGCCGGTGCTGCCCGTGCCGCCGGCACCCCTCCTAATTGCTCTATAAATAGAGCCTCCTTCCAGCTCAATTAGAGGGAATTCCAAGGCAGAAATCCTCCTATACTGCTCTACTTATTATGCTTAAGTTCTACTTGAAATTTGATGCAAAAGCTGTTGTTTCAATTTCTTTTTAATTTACATTCATTATGCTATTTTGCTAACCTTTTGCCGTTAAGGTTCAACTTCAAGGTCCTAAATCTAAAGTAGAGCTTAGATCCGGAGTTAAGCTCACCCCATTCATCCGAAAATCAAGGAAAGCAAAGGTATAATTCCTTTTATCCATTTTCAAATTCTAAATTCAGATCTAGAATTTTCTTTAGATCTAAAGCAGAAAAGATTTAAAATTTATTAATTTAAAAATCAGAATTAAATTAATAAACAAATCAATACTTTTTTCTAGAACTCTTTCTTTGCAAGAATGAAGAATTACGTGGGGTTTAATTCATATTCAATAAGATACGCAGGCTGCCATTCTGAAAGGCATCAACTCCAAAATCTTTTTAACAATATTTTCCCCTTTTTACTTTGATTTATTTGCACTTGCATCTTATTTCAATTCTATACCTTTCATGTCTTTAACTTAATTAAGGAATGTGTGCTTTTCCTAGTACCCACAAGGGCTAAAGGAAAGATCCTCTTTCTTTTCATTCATTTTGATTTATAATAATTAAGTAGGATTTATTTCTGCTTATTTATCTATAATTGTCATTTCATCTTATCATATATATCTGTTTCATACATCATTATATTTCTGTTTATACATACACGAAAATTCCTTTTCAAGAGTTATTTTGCATTTTTAGCCAAACTAAAAAAAATCATATTTTCTCAATTTGTGTAATTACCAAAACCTGATCTCCGAGCCCTCTTTGATCATTCGTGGATTAGTGCATTTTTCATTGGGATAAAATCAAAATATTTTTGGAGTCAATCAATTTGGGTTTTCTTTAATTTTCCCAATTAAAACAAGTAAATTAAAGTGGCGACTCCCTTTCACAACTGCAAAATCACACAAATCAATTTTCTGAACTCATAGCGAGTTCTAATCGTGGAGTTTTTCCCGAAGAGTATTTTGATTTCTCGGCGAATCGGACTAGTGCTCGGGCGATGCCTCACAGTTACTGAGTCATTAGGCCTTTTCATGCCTTTTTCAGCCTTCAAATACATTACAAAAACATAGTTCACAAAGGTTATACAGCCATTATTACACTTTAGAATTCCAAAGTCACGCATCGATGTATATTCACATCAAACAATGATAAACTTAAATACCTTCTTTAGGGTCTCCTTTTCACTCCCTGAATCATCTTCATCCTCTGAATCTTTATCAACAAACATTCCTTGCACAAGGCAAAATCCCAAATTTACTTCATAACAGAGGGAAAGGTCCACTTATGATCAATCTTTATCAGGAAAGGGTGAGGGTGGGAGGAAAGATATTAAAACCAAACAAAATGCATGAGACAGAAAATGAGTACATCACTACTACAAGGAAATTGATTCAAGTGACATCAGTTCCATAAAATATCTATACTAATTACAAAAGTTTAAGTGTAATCACACAACTGATTCAACTAGCATCCGCTTTATCCTTTATAGCCCTTTCTCATTTAACTTTTATAAATATGTTTTAGGGTGATTAAAAAAAAAACAATTTATAATCATCCTAATGACAGTACACACTATACACAAGTTTATTATGGAAATAAGATTTTTTAATTGAATAGATCACGAAATCACAATTGAGACATTACAATTAATTTTGTTATTAACTATGCAATTAGACTTCAATGGCACTAAAATTCAATTAATTTAGTTACAGGAATGGAGTTACCTCTTCAAGCACTTCCTCATAATCAGATTCATCGTTTGAATCATCCTCATCAGATTCATCCTCCTCATCTGATTCATCCTCTTCTTTGTTGCCTTTGCTTTGCTTAGCAGGCTTAGTCTTTTACTTTGTGGAAGAAACAAGCTTAGGCTTTCCTGCAGCAGGCTTTGCAGTTTCAACCGGTGGCTAGACTTTTCCTAAAACAAATTTTAAATCAGGATCTACTAAAAATTCCATAAAAAATCAATCACATCCTTGAACGAATGAAGATATACCATTGTCCGCATTTATCAGTTGAAAAGGCTCTTCATCTTCTGAATCCCCATTTACACAAAACAAATAACTCAAACTTTGCAAAACTAAGAGAAAAAGAGGTACCATTCATGCAATGTTAATCACTGGACTCACCAGAATACATCATGGCCACAGAGAATACAGAATATAGTCAAGGATACAACAAACATATTCATTTGATATTTATTTAATAATTAATGATATGGATACAAGATAACAAAGAAATTCTATAAAAAAAATAACCTATCTTTTTAATCTACAAGATAACAAAGAACTAACGGGACAAGCAACACAAGCAATGCAAGGAAATAGGAAAAAAAAAAACAAGCAAAGGATATTCTTCTTCCACGTTAGGCAGAGGAGTTTGATATCCACATAAGTAAACACTGCCATTTTTCCAGTTCTGAGAAAGCTCAACCTCTTTTTCAAACACCAAGTCAAAAGACAATTGAGGAATATTTTCAGGGGAAAGAGTCCCCAGTACAATCTTCTTGTCATCTATCCTCAGAAAAAGGAGCACTGAATCATTTCCTTTTTCTTTCTTTGACTCAGCTAGAGCTGCCGGAATGACAAAAGAGACTAAAAAAATTAGTAAGACAAACAAAACCAAATATTATTTATTAAATCAAACAAAATTTGCTGGCAAACCTGAGGTAGGTGTATGATATTTTTAGGGTCAGGCTGTACTTTGAGAGGCTCTCCAGCCTTGACTTCAACACCTTGTACATCAAAGAGAATTATAGGAATCAGTATACCAAACTAATAATAGAAAGGGCAGTGCATTACATTAAAAATAACAGGACAATAGAAATCAACAAGTTCAGAATGCATGAAAACACCAAAAAACAAAAGACAAAATAACAACATGTTCATTCTCAAAATGCACTTAACACAGACCAGGAACCCAATATCACAAAAAAAAATCCATTAAATATGGCTTTAATGGCTCTTTAAACAATATAACTTGCAGCATAATAAATTAAAAAGACAATAATCCATTACAAAGAAAAAATCTAAAATCATATGTTGTACTAAAAATCACAAAAATATTTTGATGTTTAAAAACCAACGTAGCTCTAAAGTCTAAACAACACAAATAAAACCATAAAAGAAACACCAATATCATAACGACAAAAAATAAGAATGACCCATTAATTAATAAATACGGAGAAATGAAGAGAGAGAAAGAGATACCTCATGAAATGAAGCAAGCAAAAAACAGTAAAACAAAGAGTATGAATTAGAGAAAGCATATTAGAAACAAGAGAAAAAGAGAAAGGAGGCTTACCCCAGAATTTCATGGAGGATGATAATTGATAGATGAAAAGAAATCTAATCAAAGATATTACATAGTTAGCTAGGAATTTTATATCTTTTTATCGTAACAGAGTTATTGATTGACTCTCTAAAGTCAAAGATATTTATTACAATACTCATGATTTATAATACTCCTAGCAAATTGGAATCTCTTGTATATATGAATATGTATTATCCTCAGGATTAATGATATTTATTATTCTAATTGTTAAAAGAAAAAAAGTCTTTTGCCAAGAAATGTTATATATAATGCAAATATCATTACAAATGCAGATATACAACTAGCAAATACTACAGCTCAATTTCAACATGGAACAAACTCAATAATGCCACTTATGAGGCAGAATTTGAACATGGGGCCTCAGGGAATCATTGGCATTTGTCAACAAATTAATTCTTGACTATCCAATCTCTGAGATTTCATTGTCTTTCGATAATTTTCCTATGAGATCACAACCCTATTCCATGCACTATAAACAGAAGATTCTGACATCCAAATTGCTAAGGATGCATTTGAGATTATTGTTAAGAATTAAAAAAGCGCTTTTAAAATTTTTTATTTAATTAATTTACAAATTGTTCTTTCAAACTTGTTTCAGAAAAAAAAAATTAATTTACCTGCTTCTTCTGCTTAAAATCAAATTTAAAACATAGTTTTAAAAAAATATAAAAAATTTTGTTGAAACGCTCTTTTGGAAACTCAAATCCCAAACAAATAGGCAAATCAAATTACGATCACAAACACAAAAACATAACATCAAAACTAGAAAATCTCCTAAAAAAGGCACTCAAGAAGCAAGGATCATAATCAGGGTATTAAATAACATATGGGTATCGAAATCTGTGTAACGGAATCAGACTGAATCGGACGCCACTACCGTGAATTTTTAGAAATGATTAGCAAACTGATATAATTCAATAAGAAATGAAATGTAACATCCAAAATGTAATACATTAAATTAATTAACACTTAAATAAGCATAATTGTGCTTAGAAAAATTTAATTTGCATAAATAATAACAATAAAATAAATTCAAATTACTTAACTAATAATAATAAATTAATCTTATTTTATTAAGTCATGAAAGAAAAAACTACCTTACTTAAGATGAATAAGGTGATAAAAAAAATCTTCCATATTCCAAGTAAATAAAGTAAAATTAAAAAAATAAATATACCATAATATTAATTAATCACTAACAAAAAGCATGTCGGAGAGAATCTGAATCGTCTTTTATGCCATTAAACTCATTTAGAATTTATATAATGCCATTATCTAAATTTTTAAAAAGAAATACATAAAGACAAAATATAGTCAAATTGCAAAATTTAATCAATAATTTATAGCCATAAATAAGAAATTTACACAAAAAAAAAATTTGTAATCAATAATATTCTAAATATATTGAAATACAAATAATGTAAAAAAAATATCCCAAAAATTTATATTAATAAAATAGAATAAATATAAAATAATGTCTTTTAAACAATATATTTATAATTTAAATTAATAAAATAAAAAATATAATAATAATATTTTTTTTATTGATACATCACGCCCGTATCGTTAAATAACAGTCGTATCTGTGTGTATCGGGTGATTCAGTACTGATTCAGTGCTAATTCCCATTAGCAATATCGTAATAGATAAATAATGTGTCGGACCCCTCAAAAACTCCTATGAAACGGCCTATACGTAACATATCAGCCGTTATTTAATACCCTGATCATAATACATCTGAATTAGCGCAAATATATGTTAATCTAATCATAGAAGGGAAAACCGTAATCACATCACAATGTCTCAAATATTCAATAGTGAAACAAAAATTAAAAACAGGGCTTCAAAAATGTTTATATATCGACCCAATTGTAAACCATTGACAAAAATTACAAAACAAGTCCTATTATCATAATCCTCATTTCCTACGACAAGCCTACCAAAATCTTGTAACTTAGTTCTTTCACGAGATATCTCAAAAATTTTAAAACCCCATTTACTTGCCACCATGCTTGGCCTTTGAGTGAGAGTGCAGAGTAGCATCTTAGCCAAATGCCTTGCACCCGGAAAAAGACAAAATTAGTTATACTCAACATTTGTGAGATTGATAGAGCAAATTCCAATATTGGACTAAACATACATGTCATAGGATTTGCAAGAAAATTGGCCTTCAGATTATGGTGATTTTACATTGTTGCCATTTACAACAGTTTTTCCCGCACCCTTAGCTGGGTGGGGAGTTGCAAGAGGCTCTCCAACCTTGACTTCAACACCTTGTACATCAAAGAGAATTATAGGAATCAATATACCAAACTAATAATAGAAAGGGCAGTGCATTACATTAAAAATAACAAGACAACAGAAATCAACAAGTTCAGAATGCATGAAAACACCAAAAAGCAAAAGACATAATAACAACATGTTCATTCTCAGAATGCACTTAACACAGACCAGGAACCCAATATAACCAAAAAAAACATACATTAAATATGGCTTTAATGGATCTTTAAACAGTATAACTTGCAGCATAATAAATTAAAAAGACCATAATCCATTACAAAGAAAAAATCTAAAATCATATGTTGTACTAAAAATCATAAAAATATTTTGATGTTTAAAAATCAACGCAGCTCTAAAGTCTAAACAACACAAATAAAACCATAAAAGAAACACCAATAGCATAATGACAAAAAATAAGAATGACCCATTAATTAATAAATATGGAGAAATGAAGAGAGAGAAAGAGATACCTCACAAAATGAAGCAAGCAAAAAACAGTAAAACAAAGAGTATGAATTAGAGAAAGCATATTAGAAACGAGAGAAAAAGAGAAAGGAGGCTTACCCCAGAATTTCATGGAGGATGATAATTGATAGACGAAAAGAAATCTAATCAAAGATATTACATAGTTAGCTAGGAATTTTATATCTTTTTATCGTAACAGAGTTGTTAATTGACTCTCTAAATTCAGAGATATTTATTACAATACTCATGATTTATAATACTCCTAGCAAATTGGAATCTCTTGTGTGTATGAATATATATTATCATCAGGATTAATGATATTTATCGTTCTAACTGTTAAAAGAAAAAAAATCTTTTGCCAAGAAATATTGTATATAATGCAAATATCATTACAAAAGCAGATATATAACTAGCAAATACCACAGCTCAATTTCAACATGGAACAAACTCAATAATGCCACTTGTGAGGCGGAATTTGAACATGGGGCCTCAGGGAATCATCGGCATTTGTCAACAAATTAATTCTTGACTATCCAATCTCTGAGATTTCATTTTCTTTGGATAATTTTCCTATGAGATCACAACCCTATTCCATGTAACCAGAAGATTCTGACATGCAAATTGCTAAGGATGCATTTGATATTATTGTTAAAAGTTAAAAAAGTGCTTTTAAAATTTTTTTATTTAATTAATTCACAAATTGTTCTTTCAAACTTGTTTTAGAAAAAAAAAATTAATTTACCTGCTTCTTCTGCTTAAAATCAAATTTAAAACATAGTTTTAAAAAAATATAAAAAATTTTCTTGAAATGCTCTTTTGGAAACTCAAATCCCAAACAAATAAGCAAATCAAATTACGATCACAAATACAAAAGCATAACATCAAAACTAGAACATCTCATAAAAAAGGCACTCAAGAAGCAAGGATCATAATCAGGGTATTAAATAACAGTTTTACGTATCATATGGGTATTGGAATCTGTCTAACGGAATCAGACTGAATCAGCCTGAATCTACCGTCGCTACCATGAATTTTCAGAAATAATTAGCAAACTGATATAATTTAATAAGAAATGAAATGTAACGTCCAAAATGTAATACATTAAATTAATTAATACTTAAATAAGTATAATTGTGTCTAGAAAAATTTAATTTACATAAATAATAACAATAAAATAAATTCAAATTACATAACTAATAATAATAAATCAATCTTATTTTATAAAGTAATGAGAGAAAAAACTATCTTATTTAAGATGAATAAGGTGATAAAAAAAACCCTCCATATTCCAAGTAAATAAAGTAAAATTAAAAAAATAAATATACCATAATATTAATTAATCACTAACAAAAAACGTGTTGGAGAGGATTTGAATTGTCTTGTCTACTATTAAACTCATTTAGAATTTATACAAAGCAATTATTTAAATTTTTGAAAATAAATATATAAAAATAAAACATAATCAAATTATAAAATTCAATCAATAATTTACAGCCATAAATAAAAAATTTATACAAAAAAATGAATTTTGTAAAAAATTATCAATAATATTCTAAATATATTGAAATAGAAATAATGTAAAAAAAATCTCAATAATTTATATTAATAAAATAGAACAAATATAAAATAATATCTTTTAAACAATATATTTATAATTTATATAAATAAAATAAAAAATATAATAATAATATTTTTTTATTGATACGTCATGTCCGTATCGCTAAATAATAGTCGTATCAGTGTGTATTAGGTGATTTAGTACCGATTCTGTGCTAATTTTCATTAGTAATATCGTAACGGATAAATAACGTATTAGATCCCTCAAAAACCCCCTATGATTTAATTCCCTAATCATAATACATCTGAACTGGCACAAATATATGTTAATCTAATCATAGAAAGGAAAACCGTAATCACATCACAAAGTCTCAGATATTCAATAGTTAAACAATAAGTAAAAACAGGGCTTCAAAAATGTTTATATATCCACCCAATTGTAAACCATTGACGGAAATTACAAAACAAGTCCAATTATCATAATCTTCATTTCTTATGACAAGCCTACCAAAATCTTGTAACTTGGTTCTCTCGTGAGATATCTCAAAAAATTTAAAGCCCCATTTACTTGCCACCATGCTTGGCCTTTGAGTGAGACTGCAGAGTAACATCTGAGCCAAATGCCCTGCTCCTAGAAAAAGACAAATCAGTTATACTCAACATTTGTGAGATTGATAAAGCAAATTCCAATATTGGAATAAACATACCTATCGCAAGATTTGCACGAAAATTGGACCCCAGATTTTGGTGACTTTACATTGCTGCCATTTGTAGCAATTTTTCCAGCACCCTTAACTGGGTAGGGAGTCACAGTATGCCTACCCTTCTTACCATCTGTCCACTCAAAGTAACAAAGTCATTATTAGAGAAAAAACAAAATTCTAGCATCAGAAATCTATAAAATGTTTAGAACTAGATGTAGACAATATAGAACTATATTGAAAATGTTCAAACATAAATAGGCAATAATACATAAATGATTATTTTCGAAAAAACAAAATATTGGAGCAACATATCTAAAGATTGAAGATCAAAATATTCACCATCTTTTAATACAGAAAGGATACACATAGATGATTATAGCAAAATATCAAGCAGTAAAGAAAGGTGCATGATACCTTTCTTCTGAGGAGTAACTGACTTGATCTTTTTTGAAAGCTCTGGTGTCTTTGTTGCTGAGTCATTAGGCCTCTTCTTGCCATTTTTAGCCTTCAAATACATTATAAAAACATAGTTCACAAAGATTATCTTGCCATTATTGCGCTATAGAATTTGAAAGGCATGCATCGATGTATATTCATATCAAACAATGACAAACTTAAATACCTTCTTTGGGGTCTCCTCTTCACTCCCTGAATCATCTTCATCCTCTGAATCTTCACCAACAGACATTCCCTGCACAAGGAAAGATCCAAAATTTACTCCATAGTGGAAGGAAAGGTCCACTTGTATGTCAATCTTGGTCAAGCAAGGGTGAGTGTGGAGGAAAGATATTAAAACCAAACAAAATGCATGAGACAGAACATGATTACATAACTACAACAAGGAAACTAATTCTAGCGACATTAGTTCCATAAAATATCTATACTAATTACAAAAGTTTAAGTATAATCATACAACTAATTCTTTTAGCATCAGCTTCACCCTAAGGGCTCATTTAACTTTTGTGAATATGTTTTAGAGTGATAAAAGAAAAAAACACAATTTATAACCACCCTAATGATAGTATGCACTATATACAAGTTTATTATGGAAATCATATTTTTTAATTGAATAGATCAGGAAATCACAACTGAGGCATTACAATTAATTTAGTTATTAACTATGCAATTAGACTTCAATGGCACTAAAATTCAATTAATTTAGTTACAGGAATGGAGTTACCTCTTCAGACTCTTCCTCGCCAGTAGATTCATCTTCTCAATCACCTAAATCATCCTCATCAGATTCATCATCCTCATCTGATTCATCCTCTTCTTTGTTGCCTTTTCTTTGCTCAGCAAGCTTAGCGTTTTGCTTTGTGGAAGAAACAAGCTTAAGCTTTCCTGCAGCAGGCTTTACAGTTTCAACTGGTGGCTGGACTTTTCCTGAAACAAATTTTAAATCAGGATCTACTAAAAATGCCATAAAAAAATCAATCACATCCTTGAATGAATGAAGATTATACCATCGCATTTATTAATTTAAAAGGCTCTTCATCTTTTGAATCCTCATCTACACAAAACAAATAACTTAGACTTTGCAAAACTAAGAGAAAAAGAGGTAACATTCATGCAGTGTTAACCATTGGACTCACTAGAATACATTGTGGTCGCAAAGAAAACAAAATATAGTAAAGGATACAACAAAGATATTCATTTGATGTTCATTTAATAATTAATGATATGGATACAAGAGAACAAAGAAATTCTAAAAAAACTAACCTATCTTTTTAATCTACTTTTGGTTCCAGGGAGGAACTAATGGGACAAGAAACATAAGCAATGCAAGGAAATAGAAAAAAAAAAAGCAAAGGATATTCTTCTTCCTCCTCAGGCAGAGGAGTTTGATATCCACATAAGTAAACACTGCTATTTTTCCAGTTGTGAGATAGCCCAACCTCTTTTTCAAACACCAAATCAAAGGACAATTGAGAAATGTTTTCAAACGAAAGAGTCCCCAGTACAACATTTTGGGATTATTGTTTGTAATATTTGGATTTTTAGACCCATTTTATTTACCTTGTCGTATAATTATATTTCTTCAACGAATGTCTTACAATTATATTTTTTAATTAAGTGTGATGATATCGCTTTGTTTTCTTAAGGGGATTTAAAAAACTATAAAATTTTGATAAAAAGATCTATGCATTTACTTCTATTATTCATGATTTTTTTTTTTCAATTAAGAACTTCCTTTGTCGAGATTTTTCTTATTGTATACTGAATAAGATTCACAATCATAGAGATGAGATGGGAGATGAGATGGCTCCATGACTTAAAATTGGGTTCTGGCAAAAAATAAAAAATAAAAAAGGACTTAAAATGGGGAAGGAAAGAAAGCCCTAAAAGGACCTTCACTTCTTCTGCTATCCCTCAATTTACTTGGAAAACTCCTCCAAATTTTCCAGGAAAATTTATGCTTTCGCCAGATGGTTTGCATTGTTTTACTTGTTACTTTGTCCATGGCTACCCATGTCATGAGCTAACCTATAAGGAAATATTGCCCATGCTACTATGCTTATATTGTGCAACCAAGGTATTGGTCAATAGGCCTTAATTTTCTTGACCAAAAGTGCTTTGTTGTTCTTGATAAAAAGTTTGATACTTTAGAGGCTTTAACAGTAAAGAATCAAAATCTTGAAGAAAAATCATGGAAATCAATGAGAGAAACAGAGACTATTAAAAAGAAGTTGTTCTGTTGGAATAGTTTTTCAAAAGCTATAGAAATTACCAAACGAAATTCTTTATGATTGCAAAAAAATAAATTTCCCTAAAATTGTGAATTTTCTTTATAAAAGCAATGTAGATTTTATAAAAGAAAAGTTGTTAGTAATTTCTCCAGAGCTTTTGGTTCGCTATTGTAAGGGAAATATTATTAAGTTTTTGAATTATATCTGTAAAACCTATTCGTTAGGTCAATCTCAATACAGCTTAATTTCAAGAATGGCTATTGAAGGAGGTTTCTGGCAAGTTTATCCTCAAGTTGGAGGCTTTTTCTAGAAAAATATAGATTTAAAGAAGATTTTCCCTTTCTTGAAGGATTTTTGCGAGGGATACATCATTATCACAAATTTGCAATAACTTATCGATAAATAATATAGACTAAAATCAAAGAAAAGAAAAATGAAACAGTCACGCTCGACCAACAACATGAGTTTGGAATGAATAAGGCATCTCCAACCCAAAATTCTATATTTTATAGAATTTTTTCACTAAAATTGTATAATTTTAACACCGACTACTATTTTATCTTCAATTTACCATATTAAATATTACGCCAAAAAAAATATTCTTTACAATATTCTCTTTTTTCTTTCTTCCATTTTAATTCTAAAAATTTTAAATTAATTTTCTACTTATTTATTAAATAGTAATTAAAATTTAACATAAATTATAGATAAATTTTAATCTATATTCTAAAATTTTAATTTATATTGTAACATATGTTAAATTTAAATTAGAAAAATTCACATATATATATGTAGGATTTAAATCTTGCATTTAATATGTTTTTCATATAACAATTTAAAAGAAAATAATGCAAAAAAAAAAATACTCCAAATAAATTAAGGCTTGATATTTGTTGCACCAAAAATGGTGTGGTGAATAGTGGTGCAGCGGTAAATAGTGGTGACAAATTTAGCAGACCACTATTCATCACATCAAATTTAATGTGACTTTTAATTCTATGTTGGAGTATCATTTTAAGGATTTCCTATGTTAAATTTAATATTTTGAGTTGTTTTTAGAAAACATATTAGGAGCATAACATCAAAACTAGAGCACAACTTCGAAAAAATACAATGAAGAAGTTAAAAGGATCATAACACATCTGAATTAGCATAAATATATGTTAATCTAAATATAGAAGTGAAAACTGCAATGATATCTCAAAATCTCAAATATTCCATAGTCAAACAACTAAGTAAAAACAGGGCTTTGTATATCCACCCAATTAGCCCCAGCCACGGATTGGAATAGGAATCGGAACCGATAGTTCCGGTTCATATAGTTCCAATTTCTAACCAAATCTAAAGTAATTTTTTATTTTTACAAAAATTGCCTTAAAAACTTAAAGGCAAAGTCCAAACCAAATCTAAACTAATTTTTTAATTTTTTTTTTTTTTATAAAAATTGTTCTTTAAAACTTAAAGGCAGGGCCTATAGGTGGTAGTTTGATTCAAAACTAGACTAATAGTTTCTTCCACGATTCAAGATTTAATGAAATCTAAACTAGACTGTAAATAGTTAGGGCAGGAACAAAATTGAAATCGAACGTTTTTTGCCAGTTCGAAATCATATATGCAAGCAAACTAAAATTAGATAGGGTAGTTTGTGAATTATCTCCTCAGTCGAATATAAATGGTCATAACCATTTCAAGTAGAAACAGTCACAAAGATATCTAATCAAAGATATTAAAGAGTTAGCTAGGAATTTTATATCTTTTAACATAGTTGTTGATTGACTCTCTAAAGTCATAGATATTTATTACAATACTCAGGATTTATAATAATCCTAGCAAATTGGAATCTCTTGTATGTGTGAAAACATATTATCCTCAGGACTAATGATATTTATCATTCTAATTGTTAAAAAAAAAAAAATCTTTTGCTAAGAAATATTATACATAATGCAAATATCATTACAAATATACAACTAGCAAATACCAAAGCTCAATTTCAACAAGGAACAAACTCAAAAATCCTGCTTATGAGGCAGAATTTGAACATGGGACATCAGGAAATCATTGGCATCTATCAACAAATTAATTCTGTTTCATTTTTTTAGGATAATTTTCCCATGAGATCACAACCCTATTCCATGCATTATAACCAAAAGATTCTGATGTGCAAATTGCTAAGGATGCATTTAAAATTGTTATTAGAAATTAAAAAAAAGCTTTTAAAATTTTTTATTTAATTGATTTATTTTTATATTTTTTGTAAACTACTTTTTCAAACTTAGCATTTAAAATTTTTATTAGAAATTAAAAAAATACTTTTAAAATTTTTTATTTAATTGATTTATTTTTATATTTTTTATAAACTACTTTTTGAAACTTCTAAAAAAATATTCATTTACCAACTTCTATTTAAAAACAATTTTCAAATACAGTTTTAGAAAAAATATAAAAAATTTTGTTGAAATGCTCTTTTGGAAACTCAATCACAAACAAATAGGCAAATCAAATCACGGTAACAAACACAAAAGCATAACATCAAAACTAGATCACCTCTAAAAGGCACTCAAGAAGCAAGGATCATAATACAACTGAATTAGCGAAAACATGTGTTAATCTAATCATATAAGGGAAAACCGTAATCAAATCACAGAGTCTGAAATATTCAATAGCGAAACAACTAATAAAAACAAGGCTTCAAAAATGTTTATATATCCACCCAATTATAAACCATTGACAGAAATTACAAAACAAGTCCTGTAATCATAATTCCTCATTTCCCATGACAAGCCTACCAAAATCATGTAACTTGGTTCTCTCACGAGATATTTCAAAAAATTTATAACCCCATTTACCTGCCACCATGTGTGGCCTTTGAGTGAGACTGCAGAGTAACGTCTGAGCCAAATGCTTTGCACCCGGAAAAAGACAAATCAGTTATACTCAACATTTGTGAGATTGATAAAGCAAATTCCAATATTGGACTAAACATACCTATCACAGGATTTGCAAGAAAACTGGCCCTCAGATTTTGGTGACTTTACATTGCTGCCGTTTGCAGCAATTTTTCCAGCACCCTTAGCTGGGTGGGGAGTTGTAGTATGCCCACCCTTCTTACCATCTGTCCACTCAAAGTAACAAAGTCATGATCACAGAAAAAACAAAATTCTAGCATCAGAAATCTGAAAAAAAAAAAAAAGTTCAGAACTTGATGTAGACAATATAGAACTATATTGAAAATGTTCAAACATAAACAGACAATAATACATAAAAGAATATTTTCGAAAAAACAAAATCTTGGAGCAACATATCTAATGATTGAAGATCAAAATATTCGCGATCTTTTAATGCATAAACGAAACACACAGATGATTTTAACAAAATATCAAGCAATAAAGAAAGGTGTATGATACCTGTCTTCTGAGGAGTAACTGACTTACTTCTTTGAAGGCACTGCTGTCTTTATTGCTAAGTCATTAGGCCTCTTCTTGCCTTTTTCAACCTTTAAATATATTATAAAAACATAGTTCATAAAGGTTATTGAGCCATTATTACACCTAAGAATTCCAAAGTCATATATCAATGTATATTCACATCAAACAATGATAAACTTAAATACCTTCTTTAGGTCTCCTCTTCACTCCTTGAATCATCTTTATCCTTTGAATCTTTATCAACAGACATTCCCTACATAAGGCAAAATACCAAATTTACTTCATAGCAAAGGGAAAGGTCCACTTGTGATCAATCTTGGTCAGGCAAGGGTGAGGGTGGGAGGAAAGATATTAAAACCAAACAAAATGTATGAGATAGAAAACGATTACATCACTACTACAAGGAAATTGATTCAAGCGACATCAGTTCCATAAAATATCTGTACTAATTACAAAAGTTTGTGTAATCACACAATTGATTCAACTAGCATCCGCTTTATCCTTTATAGCCCTTTCTCATTTAACTTCTGTAAATATGTTTTAGGGTGATTAAAAAAAAACAATTTATAATCATCCTAATGACAGTACGCACTATATATAAGTTTATTATGGAAATTAGATTTTTTAAATGAATAGATCAAGAATTCACAATTGAGACATTATAGTTAATTTGGTTATTAACTATGCAATTAGACTTCAATGGCACTAAATTCAATTAATTTAGTTACAGGAATGGAGTTACCTCTTCAAATTCTTTCTCATCATCAGATTCATCTTCTGAATCATCGTCATCAGATTTATCATCCTCATCTGATTCATCCTCTTCTTTGTTGCCTTTGCTTTGCTTAGTAGGCTTAGTCTTTTGCTTTGTGGAAGAAGCAAGCTTAGGCTTTGCAGTTTCAACCGATGGCAAGACTTTTCCTAAAACAATTTTTAAATTAGGATCTAATAAAAATGCCATAAAAAATCAATCACATCCTTGAACGAATGAAGATATACCATTATCTGCATTTATCAGTTGAAAAGGCTCTTCATCTTCTGAATCACCATCTACACAAAATAAATAACTCAGACTTTGCAAAACTAAGAGAAAAGGAGGTACCATTCATGCAGCGTTAATCACTAGACCCACCAGAATACATCGTGGCCACAAAGAAGACAGAATATAGTCAAGGATACAACAAAGATATTCATTTGATATTTATTTAATAATTAATGATAGGGATATAAGAGAACAAAGAAATTCTATAAAAAGGAATAACTTGTCTTTTTAATCTACTTATGGTTCCAGGGAGGAACTAATGGAACAAGCAATATAAGTATTGCAAGGAAATAGGAAAAAAAAAAAAAAAAAAACAAGCAAAGGATATTCTTCTTCCACGTCAGGCGGAGGAGTTTGATATCCACATAAGTAAACACTACCATTTTTCCAATTGTGAGATAGCACAACCTCTTTTTTAAACACCAAGTCAAAAGACAACTGAGAAATTTTTTCAGGGGAAAGAGTCCCCAGTACAATTTTCTTGTCATCTATCTTCAGAAAAAAAGAGCAATGAATCATTTCTTTTTTCTTTCTTTGGCTCAGCTTAAGCTGCCTGAATGACAAAAGAGACTAAAAAAGTTAGTAAGACAAATAAAACCAAATATTATTTATTAAATCAAACAAAATTTGTTGGCAAACCTGAGATAGACGTATGACATTTTTAGGGTCAGGCTGTACTTTGAGAGGTTCTCCAACCTTGACTTCAGCACCTTATACATCAAAGAGAATTATAGGAATCAGTATAACAAACTAATAATGGAAAGGGCAGTGCATTACATTAAAAATAATAGGACAGCACAAATCAACAAGTTTAGAATGCATGAAAACACCAAAAAACAACAGAAAAAATAACAACATATTCATTCTCAGAATGCACTTAACACAGACCAGGAACCCAATATAACCAAAAAAACATACATTAAATGTGGCTTTAATGGCTCTTTAAACAATATAACTTGTAGCATAATAACTTAAAAAGACAATAATCCATTATAAAGAAAAAATCTAAAATCATATGTTGTACTAAAATCACAAAAATATTTTCATGTTTAAAAACCAACGCAGCTCTAAAGTCTAAACAACACAAATAAAACCATAAAAGAAACACCAATATCATAACGACAAAAAATAAGAGCGACCCATTTACTTAATAAATATGGAGAAATGAAGAGAGAGAAAGAGATACCTCACAAAATGAAGCAAGAAAAAAATAGAAAAACAAAGAGTATGAATTAGGGAAAGCATATTAGAAATGAGAGAAAAAGAGAAAGGAGGCTTACCCCAGAATTTCATGGCGGATGATAATTGATAGACGAAAAGAAATCTAACCAAAGATAATACATAGTTAGCTGGGAATTTTATATCTTTTTATCGTAACAGAGTTGTTGATTGACTCTTTAAAGTCAAAGATATTTATGACAATACTCATGATTTATAACACTCCTAGCAAATTGGAAGCTCTTGTATGTATGAATATGTATTATCCTCAGGATTAATGACATTTATCGTTCTAATTGGTAAAAGAAAAAAAAAATCTTTTGCCAAGAAAAATTATATATAATGCAAATATCATTACAAATGCAGATATACAACTAGCAAATACCACGGCTCATTTCAACATGGAACAAACTCAATAATCCCACTTATGAGGCAGAATTTGAACATGGGGCCTCAGGGAATCATTGGCATTTGTCAACAAATTAATTCTTGACTATCCAATCTCTGAGATTTCATTTTCTTTAGATAATTTTCCTATGAGATCACAACCCTATTCCATGCATTATAACCAAAAGATTCTGACATGCAAATTGCTAAGGATGCATTTGAGATTATTGTTAAAAGTTAAGAAAGCGCTTTTAAAATTTTTTATTTAATTAATTTACAAATTATTTTTCAAACTTGTTTCAGAAAAAAAAATTAAGTTACTTAGTTCTTCTACTTAAAATCAAATTTAAATCATAATTTTAAAAAAATATAAAAAATTTTGTTGAAATGCTCTTTTGGAAACTCAAATCCCAAATAAATAGGCAAATCAAATTACGATCACAAACACAAAAGCGTAACATCAAAACTAGAACATCTCCTTGAAAAAAAAGGCACTCAAGAAGCAAGGATCATAATCAGGGTATTAAATAACAGTTTTATATATCGTATAGGCATTGGAATCTGTGTAATAGAATTGGACTGAATTGGCCGCCGCTATCCTGAATTTTCCAAAATGATTAGCAAACTGATATAATTCAATAAGAAATAAAATGTAGCATCCAAAATATAATACATTAAATTAATTAACACTTAAATAAGCATAATTGTGCCTAGAAAAATTTAATTTACAAAAATAATAACAATAAAATAAATTCAAATTACATAACTAATAATAAAAAATCAATCTTATTTTATTAAATCATGAGAGAAAAAACTACCTTATTTAAGATGAATAAGGTGCTAAAAAAAATCCTCCATATTCCAAATAAATAAAGTAAAATTAAAAAAAATAAATATATCATAATATTAATTAATCACTAACAAAAAGCGTGTCGGAGAATATTTGAATTGTATTGTCTACTATTAAACTCATTTAAAATTTATACAAAGCCATTATTTAAATTTTTGAAAATAAATATATAAAGACAAAATATAGTTAAATTGTAAAATTCAGTTAATAATTTATAGCCATAAATAAAAAATTTATATAAAAAAATGAATTTTGTAAAAAATTATCAATAATATTCTAAATATATTGAAATATAAATAATGTAAAAAAAATCCCAATAATTTATATTAATAGAATAGAACAAATATAAAATAATTTATTTTAAATAATATATTTATAATTTACATAAATAAAATAAAAAATAAAAAATATAATAATAATATTTTTTATTGAAACGTCAAGCTCGTATTGCTAAATAACAGTCGTATCAGTGTATATCGGGTAATTCAGTACCGATTCAGTACTAATTCCCATTAGCAATATTATAATGGATAAATAACATATCGGATCCTTCAAAAACCCCCTACGATCTAATACCCTAATCATAATACATCTGAATTAGCGCAAATATATCTTAATCTAATCATAAAAGGGAAAACCGTAATCACATCACAAAATCTCAAATATTCAATAATCAAACAATAAGTAAAAGCAGGGCTTCAAAAATGTTTATATATCCACCCAATTGTAAACCATTGATAGAAATTACAAAACAAGTCCAATTATCATAATCCTCATTTCTTATGACAAGCCTACCAAAATCTTGTAAATTGGTTCTCTCGCGAGATATCTCAAAATATTTAAAACCCCATTTACTTGCAACCATGCTTGGCCTTTGAGTAAGACTGTAAAGTTGCATCTGAGCCAAATGCCCTGCACCCAGAAAAGGACAAATCAGTTATACTCAACATTTGTGAGATTGATAAAGCAAATTCCAATATTAGACTAAACATACCTGTCACAGGATTTGCACGAAAACTGGCCCCCAAATTTTGGTGACTTTACATTGCTGCTGTTTGCAGCAGTACCTTTAGCTAGATGGGGAGTTGTAGTATGCCAACCCTTCTTACCATCTATCCACACACAGTAACAAAGTCATGATCAAAGAAAAAACAAAATTCTAGCATCAGAAATCTAAAAAAAGTTTAGAACTAGATGTAGACAATACAAAACTATATTGAAAATGTTCAAACGTAAATAGACAATAATACATAAAAGATTATTTTCGAAAAAACAAAATATTAGAGCAACATATCTAAAGATTGAAGATCAAAATATTCGCCATCTTTTAATACAAAAAGGATAAACACAGATGATTATAGCAAAATATCAAACAGTAAAGAAAGGTGCATGGTACCTGTCTTCTGAGGAGTAACTAACTTGGTCTTCTTTGAAGGCACTGGTGTCTTTGTTGCTGAGTCATTAGGCCTCTTGTTGCCATTTTTAGCCTTCAAATACATTATAAAAACATAGTTCACAAAGATTATCCAGCCATTATTGGGCTCCAGAATTCAAAAGGCATGCATAGATGTATATTCACATCAAACAATGATAAACTTAAATACCTTCTTTGGGGCCTCCTCTTCACTCCCTGAATTATCTTCATCCTCTGAACCTTCATTAATAGACATTCCCTGCACAAGGCAAAATCCCAAATTTACTTCATAGCAAAGGGAAAGGTCCACTTGTATGTCAATCTTGGTCAAGCAAGGGTGAGTATGGGAGGAAAGATATTAAAACAAAACAAAATGCATGAGACAGAACATGATTACATAACTACAATAAGGAAACTGATTCAAGCAACATCAGTTCCATAAAATATCTATACTAATTACAAAAGTTTAAGTATAATCATACAACTTATTCAATTAGCATCAACTTCACCCTAAGGGCTCATTTAACTTCTGTGAATATGTTTTAGAGTGATAAAAAAAAACACAATTTATAATCACCCTAATGACAGTACGCACTATATACAAGCTTAATGGAAATTAGATTTTTTAATTAAATAGATCAGGAAATCACAGCTGAGGCATTTCAATTAATTTAATTATTAACTATGCAATTAGACTTCAATGGCACTAAAATTCAATTAATTTAGTTACAGGAATGGAGTTACCTCTTCAAACTCTTCCTCGTCATCAGATTCATCTTCTCAATCATCTAAATCATCCTCATCAAATTCATCATCCTCATCTGATTCATCCTCTTCTTTGTTGCGTTTGCTTTGCTGAGGAGGCTTAGCCTTTTGCTTTGTGGAAGAAACAAGCTTAAGCTTTCCTGCAGCAGGCTTTGCAGTTTCAACTGGTGGCTGCACTTCTCCTGAAACAATTTTTAAATCAAGATCTACTAAAAATGCCATAAAAAAATCAATCACATCCTTGAATGAATGAAGAGTATACTGTTGTCCGCATTTATCAGTTGAAAAGGCACTTCATCTACTAAATCCTCATCTACAGAAAACAAATAACTCAGACTTTGCAAAACTAAGAGAAAAGGGGGTACCATTCATGCAATGTTAATCATTGGACTCACCAGAATACATTATGGCCACAAAGAAGACAGAATATAATCAAGGATACAACAAAGATATTCATTTGATATTCATTTAATAATTAATGATATGGATACAAAAGAATAAAGAAATTCTATAAAAAGAATAACCTGTCTTTTTAATCTACTAATAGTTCCAGGGACGAACTAATGGGACAAGCAACACAAGTAATGCAAGGAAATAGGAAAAAAAAAACAAGCAAAGGATATTCTTCTTGCACCTCAGGCAGAGGAGTTTGATATCCACATAAGTAAACACTGCCATTTTTCCAGTTGTGAGATAGTTCAACCTCTTTTTCAAACACCAAGTCAAAAGACAACTGAGGAATGTTTTCAGGGGAAAGAGTCCCTAGTACAATGTTCTTGTCATCTATCTTCAGAAAAAGGAGACTGAATCATTTCCTTTTTCTTTCTTTGACTCAACTAGAGCTACCTGAATGACAAAAGAGACAAAAAAAATTAGTAAGACAAACAAAACCAAATATTATTTATTAAATCAAACAAAATTTGTTGGCAAACATGAGATAGGTGTATGATATTTTTAGGGTTAGGCTATACTTTGAGAGGCTCTCCAACCTTGACTTCAACAACTTGTACATTAAATAGAATTATGGGAATCAGTATACCAAACTAATAATAGAAAGGGCAGTGCATTACATTAAAAATAACAGGATAACAGAAATCAACAAGTTCATAATGCATGAAAATACCAAAAAACAACAAACAAAATAAAAACATATTCATTCTCAGAATTCACTTAACATAGACCAGGAACCCAATATAACCAGAAAAACATACATTAAATATGGCTTTAATGGTTCTTTAAACAATATAACTTGCAAAATAATAACTTAAAAAGACAATAATCCATTACAAAGAAAAAATCTAAAATCATATGTTGTACTAAAAATCACAAAAATATTTTCATGTTTAAAAACCAAAGCAGCTCTAAAGTCTAAACAACACAAATAAAACCATAAAAGAAACACCAATATCATAATGACAAAAAATAAGAACGACCCATTAATTAATAAATATGGAGAAATGAAGAGAGAGAAAAAGATAGTTCACGAAATGATGCAAGCAAAAAAGAGTAAAACAAAGAGTATGAATTTGAGAAAGCATATTAGAAACGATAGAAAAAGAGAAAGGAGGCTTACCCCAGAATTTCATGGAGGATGATAATTGATAGACGAAAAGAAATCTAATCAAAGATATTACATAGTAAGCTAGGAATTTTATATCTTTTTATAGTAACAAAGTTGTTGATTGACTCCCGAAAGTCAAAGATTTGTATTACAATACTCAGGATTTATAGTACTCCTAGCGTTTTGAAATCTCTTGTATGTATGAATATGTATTATCCTCAGGACTAATGATATTTATCGTTCTAATTGTTTAGAGAAAATAAAATCTTTTGCCAAGAAATATTATATATAATGCAAATATCATTACAGATGCAGATATACAACTAGCAAATACCACAGCTCAATTTCAACATGGAACAAACTCAATAATCCCACTTATGAGGCAGAATTTGAACATGAGATCTCAGGAATCATTGGCATTTGTCAACAAATTAATTCTTGACTATCCAATCTCTGAGATTTCATTTTCTTTGGATAATTTTCCTATGAGATCACAACCCTATTCCATGCATTATAACAAAAAGATTCTGACATGCAAATTGCTAAAGATGCATTTGAGATTATTGTTAAGAGTTAAAAAAGCGCTTTTAAATATTTTTTTAATTAATTAATTTTTATTATTTTTTACAAATTGTTTTTTTCAAATTGTTTCAAAAAAAAATTAATTTACCTGGTTCTTCTACTTAAAATCAATTTTAAAATATAGTTTTAAAAAAATTTTAAAAATTTTGTTGAAATGCTCTTTTGGAAACTCAAATCCCAAACAAATAGGCAAATCAAATCACGATCACAAACACAAAAGCACAACATTAAAACTAGAACACCTCCCAAAAAAAAAAGGCACTCAAGAAGCAAGGATCATAATTAGGGTATCAAATAATAGTTTTACATATCGTATCAGTATTGAAATTGGTGTAACGGAATCGGACTGAATCGGCCTGAATCAGCCGCTGCTACCGTAAATTTTTAAAAATAATTAGCAAACTGATATAATTCAATAAGAAGTGAAATGTAACATTTAAAATATAATACATTAAATTAATTAACACTTAAATAAACATAATTGTGCCTAGAAAAAATTAATTTACATAAATAATAACAATAAAATAAATTCAAATTACATAACTAATAATAATAAATCAATATTATTTTATTAAGTCATGAGAGAAAAAATCACCTTATTTAAGATGAATAAGGTGATAAAAAAAATCCTCCATATTCCAAGTAAATAAAGTAAAATTAAAAAAAATAAATATACCATAATATTAATTAATCACTAACAAAAAGCGTATCGGAGAGAATTTGGATTGTCTTCTCTGCCATTAAACTCATTTAGAATTTATACAAAACTATTATTTAAATTTTTAAAAATAAATATATAAAGACAAAACATAGTTAAATTGTAAAATTTAATCAATAATTTATAGCCTTAAATAAAAAATTTATACAAAAAAAATGAATTTTGTAAAAAATTATCAATAATATTTTAAATATATTGAAATACAAATAATGTAAAAAACAATATCCCAATAATTTATATTAATAAAATAGAACAAATATAAAATAATGTCTTTTAAATAATATATTTAAAATTTAAATTAATAAAATAAAAAATATAATAATAATATTTTTTTTATTAATATATCACGTCCGTATCGCTAAATAATGATTGTATCAGTGTGTATCGGGTACTTAGTACTGATTTAGTGCTAATTTCCATTAGCAATATCATAATAGATAAATAACGTATCGAACCCCTTAAAAACTCCTACGAAACCGCCGATACGTAACATATCAGCCGTTATTTAATACCCTGATCATAATACATCAGAATTAGTGTTGCGCGATTTCTGCAAGTGCACAGGTCGTGAACAAGTAATATAGTAGTGAAATAAGTGTCGATCCCACGAGGAAGGGTTTGTCAAGTATCAATTTTAAGATTCCTCTATTATTTAGAAAATTAATTATGAGAATTCATATTTTAAGCTAAAGTAAAATTCAAGTACATAAATGATAATAAATATAAAAATAAGATTAAAGGTCTAGGATTTAGAATTTATCAATTGATCACATATGATTTCTTTATAATTTTTAGATGGATTATTTTTGCTGGAATTAATTATTAGATTTCCCTAAATTATATGATGTTCTCTCTCAAGATACAACATGTGTATTCATATTAACCTTACGTCTACTCTCGTGATCATAAGCAATTAATACAAACCCATTAAGTTTCACGGAAATCCTTTTAAAAATCACAAAGGAGTATTCTTATCTCTAAGCAATACATTCCCTAGGTCAATTATCCTAATGAACTAATATTGTGCTTCCACTCTCGCTACTTTACACAATATCTTAAATCATGCAATTAATGACCAGTTAATTACAAGCATTAAGTTCTAAGATAAAAAATTAATTCCAACAATCAAATCCAATCAATTAAATATAAATAATCATATGCAAATCAAAAGATTACATCTAAATCCTACAAAATAAAATTAGCTATTCATAATTAAAAGAGAAGAAACAATTAAATTAAAAATAAAAATAATAAACATAATAATAACTTATAATGAAATTCAAGAATAGAGTTTAGAGAGAACTTGTTTTGGGATACAATCTTTGATGAACTCAAACTTCCAAAAACTCCTCCTCTTGATCAAAATAAAAAATAAAACTAATCTACTCTAAAAAAACATATGAAAATCTCTCTACATATTTTTTTATGGATTTTCTTTGATGCCATTTTCTTTTGCCAAGCATGGTATTTATAGACATGTTTGGTGGAAGAATTCAAGTTCCATTAAAATTCTTACATCAAAAATTCAACATTGATGGTTAGGTTGGCCACCAACCATTGAATTCCTTCATCAATATTTAAAAATAGTTAGGTTGGCTATCAACCATTGAATTTTGGCCACCAACCATTGAATTCCTTTATCAATATTCAAAAATGGTTAGGTTGGCTACAAACCATTGAATTTTGGCCACCAACCATTGAATTTATTTTTTATGGATTGAAAACTTGAATCATTGCTTGCATCATTATTTTTACTGCATCATTTTGATATGCAAAAATAAAATAAAAATACTTAAAATATGTTATAATTTATTTATAAATTGTAGAACTATTTATTTCTAAAAATAAGTAATAATATTATTGTATTCTCAAGAATTGAGCTAAAATTTAAGTTTAAATAATTAAAATAACTCTAAAAATATAGAGTTATCACACCCCCAAACTTAAGTTTTTGCTTGTCCTCAAGCAAAAGAAAATTTAAAACCTAAACTAGTCCACTTTCGTAGGTAATTACGATTGCATTTAGCGTATGCAACAAGCCTTTAAACCCCTAGGTGTCCCATAGAGGACGAGTTATAGTCTCGTGAGGGCTTCCAGTGGTGATACCTACAAACACTTATAAAACTCTAAATTTTTAACTATTTATTTCAGAGAATAATCAAATATCACAAAAAAAAAAAATTTAATCCCCTCATGCTTATGTTGAATTTTTTTTTTTAAAGGTCTCAAGAAATTAATATTTACAAACAATATATCAATAGTATTGCAAGTCAAGCTTCTATCTCAGGTTCAAAATAATCCTCATCTTAATCATGCCTTGAATAATTATACATTAAATCAACTGCAAAGAAATTGTTGCACTTCAGATAGGCATATACACACTAATATCTTTAAATGCCTCTATCAAATGATATAAAATAGATGTACAAATCTCATAAGCATATTAAAGCAAACAATCTCCACTAATGGAATTCACAAATCAAGAGAGATCAATAGGTCTTGACTAGGGTTGTAATGGGGCTAACACAAGGTATTTTTGGCTAAACAAAGAACAAACTAAATGAACAAGAGTAAAATAATTATGCCAAGTTTACAAAATCAATAGCTCAAATAAAGAAATTATATTAATGAAGGATCCTTTTCATCTTAACCACTATTCTTTTTCAATGTTTTCTTCTTTTAAGCCCGCCTCTTCTTCTTCTTGTTCTTCTTTTTTCTTTTTTTTTTTTCGCCAACAACATTATTCTAAAGACAAGCAAGAATTACTAACTTTTATTGATTCAATTTTCTTGCTTTCCCCCAAACTTATTTTAAGCAGAAGATGATCTTTTACAATGAATAATACTCTCAGTTATTAGAAATCCTTATTTTCTTTTAAAACTTCAATAATTCCCTTTTCTTCATTAAAATGTAAACTTGACAAAATTATCTCACAAACAGGGTGAAAGATAACAATTAAGGTTAATTAACAAAAAAAAGAAAGCTAAAATTATCAAGGCACAAAGGGGTAAACTAAGGAAAAAAATTAAAATAAGGGTAGATACAAGTAACAGGCTAAACAAACAATGCCTAAATCATATCTCTCTTTCAAAATGAATTCAAAATTTCGCTTCAAAAGTTTGCAAAAACATGTTTTAAAATAGGTGAGGCAAATGAAGATAAAAATGTGTAGAAACCCTCTCTAAGTAAGCATACACAAATTCAATGCAATCAATATAATGCAAAGCAAAGCAAAACATAATCTTAATAAAAGTTAATTTCTTATCCAAAATAGTTGCTCAACCTGAAATGCTTTAATAAATTGTCCATAAATATCAATTATAATCTATCATTGGCCTTTCATCAAATTATTTAACACAAGCATATTTTATCAATAAAAGAGTAAAAAATTTTAAATTTATTCATCAAAACATGAAAAAAATTACTGAAAACAAAAAAAAACTAAATTTTCCCAAACTTGCAATGGACATTGTCCTCAATGTCAAAGAAACAAACCAAAAAAAATAAAATACTCTCTCTTGTAAAAAAGTGGATTCCAAATTGTAAGCAGAACGTGCATTTCACTTCCTTGTTTCCTATAAAACATCATGAAACAACACTAAAAACAAGCATGAGAAACTAATCACACAAAAAAGAAAACATCAATTTTTTTTTTTTGTATTTATTATTTTTTTAATTTTTTTTATTTTGGAAACTGGAAAAAGAAAGAAAAAAAAAATACAAATACGTATCAAGAGCACAAAAAGTACTCTTTACTCTGTCATCTTGTATAAACAACTCTTCAGTTAGTTAGTTAGTTAGCTAGCTAGTTAGTTTTTTTTTTTTAAAAAAGGAAAATCACATAAATTTAAGATACGTATCAAGAGTACAAAAGTAACTCTTTACTCAGCCATCTTACATTTAGTGAATCGAACCTAAAATTTCGCTTAATCAGGTGTAACAAAAAACACACACACAAAACAAAAAAATGCAATAAAAAAAAATACAAGAGTTAGGGAAGTTATAACTGGAGATTCAAATCTAGTCCTCGCTTTTTACTGCTGTTGGCCCTGGGGTGCCAAACTACCTGTGCCATCAATGGATCAGGTTCGGATTTAAAGTTTTGCAGTTGATCAATCAATTGATCAATAGTTGAAGCAGAGACTAATATGCGTCGACTCACTGGTGTCATAAAACCCTGTTCCACAGTATGATCAAGAAAAGATAACAAACCATTATAAAAACCATCAACATTAAGTAATCCCAATGGCTTTTGAAGAACAGTTAATTGAGTCTAAGATGTAATGGTGAAAATATCTTCAAATGTTTCTAAACCACCAGGTAATGCGATAAAAGCATCAGCATTGAAATTCATGTATGCCATTCGTTCGTACATGCTATTGACCTGTAACTCATTACCTATAGTTCCACCAGTGATTTGTTTATTTCGAGCCAAAGCCTTTAGACTACTCCTAAGACTTTACTACCTCTAATATATGCAGAACTTGCAACACAACCCCTTAACCCTAAACTACCTCCCTCAAACACCAAATCAATTTTTCGTTCAGCTAAAATCCTACCAAGTTCATTAGTTGCTATCAAGTACTCTCTTTTCTTGCCAGAGTTTGGACTACAAAAGACACAAATAGTTTTGAATTTGCATGTTGCGGATTCTGCCATTTTCTCACATAGATTTCTCGAAAGGATTGTGTGCATATTGACAATAATGAATGTGCATATAAAAAAACTAGAAGAGTAAAAGAACAGTTCACTAGGATAAAATAATTATTGACAGAAAATGTATAAAAACAAAAATTATAATAAAAACAAAAATAATCAATGCTGTGTGTACAAATGTCAAAAGAAATATTTGAAAAACTAAAAAAGCAAACATTAAAAGACTAAAAAGTTATCGACAGTAGAAAAATCTGCAGGGTGAGTACAAAAGTCAAAAAGAAAATATTGAAAAGTTAAAAGTAGACATTGAAAGACTAAAAAGTTTATCGACAGTAGAAAAGTCTACAGGAAAATAAAATTTAAGTGCTAAAAAGTCAAAAAGTACTGCAAAATGTAGAAAAAATAATGCATTGAAAAATAAAAAAGTTAGTGATACACCTTATTATAAACAGTTGTTGTGATTTTGGTTCACATCTTCCTCTGGTTTTACGTCCAGTAACGGCTTACACACCTTCTATGAGTCAAGAATAGGCTTTCCATCCAGTTTTCTTATTAACTGGCAAACAGGGTCTTTTATCGTCAGATTCCCTAGACTGTAATGCTGCTTCTCTTCTTTGAATAGTTCCCATAAATCTAAAAGAATGCGTTGAACTTGTCCACAAGGATGCGTCTCAAGAGTCTGAAGGATATTATCCATAGACTCCTTACTCAGTCCATCCTTTATGAATTTAATTTTGTCTTCTCGATTTATGGATGCAAATCCAATATTTTTACAGTGTGTGTTGCAATTCCATCTTGCACACTTGTAGCAAACCCCCATTCTTTTAGCTCTCCTCTTTTTTGAGTAAGAACTTCTTTCCGTACCTGGCAAACATTTAATAAATGAGTCATCAATCTCACCTGCCAATCGTACTTTGGCTTCTATGATCCAGCGAATATCCTCAGGAAGATTCAGACGCCTAAATGCCTTCATTCTTTCTAGTCTACGTTCATCAATTTTCCTGAGCACATCTTGGGGAAGAGTTGGAAATCTATTTTTTAGTGTTGCAAGAGATGCTTCCATGTCTAATTAACTTTGTTAAGAAAATGAAAGAGAAAATTTACAACGAAACAACTAAACAGAAATAAAAGAAACCTAATAAAGATAAAACTTGGGTTTCCTCCTAATAAGCTATTTAATAACTCACAAACAACACTAAAGCAAAATTAAAATAGAACAAAACAAACAAAAGAACAAAAGAAATTAAAAAGAAGTAAAAAAGTTAGAAATTTGGGTTGCCTCCCAAAAGCGCTTTATTTATAGTCTTTAGCTTGACTATAGCTAGATATTCATCATGAAGGATAATATACAAAGTATATCATCTCGATAATTATAGAAAGATAGACTTTTGCTAATTTTAATGAGTCAAGCCATCTTGATTTGAGCCTGCATGGAAAAAAATTAAGACATAAATTATTTAATATTTTATAATTAGGCTCATAATTTTTAAAAACTTTCCAACGAGCTCTTTTTCTTGCTCTAAATTTTCTTAAGAAATTGAGATAGGAAGGTAGTGGAGTTGAATCAAGAGTCGGTGAGTACTCAGTTGATGATGGTGAATGCTTCTTCTTTTCTTCTAAGCCATCAAATTGATATTCTCTATGGTCTATTGTATTCACCAAACAAACTAAAAGAGTTTCCTTTGAATGCTCTTTTTCAAATACTTCTTCAATTTCCCTATCAATTTCAACCATTCCATAGATATTATCCATGAGAGAAGGGTATTTGAAATTGTTGGGCAAATTGGGCTCATCTTCTTCTTTTTTATCTTGCTTGCTTGAAGTATCCGATTGATCAATCATCTCTTCTACATCATTACTCAAAGAAATTGCCAAGCATTGCTCTCTAGAATGTTTTTCAATTTGGCTTGTCAGGTTACCATGGCCTTGAGTATCTAATGGACTAACAAACTGTTCCATTTGTACATCATCATCTGTATTGTGGCTAGCCCATTGATCCATCCTATCTTCCAATCTTTCACATCGTTCATGAGTAGAATTTATGAATCTTTCCAATGCTACTTCATAAGATGATATGTGCTCTTCAAATGGTGCATGATCTTGAAAATCATATTGATAAGGATACCATAAATTGTTACCTTGATCGCATTGGTTTTCCCATGAAAAGTTTGAATAATCACTCCATCCTGAGTTGTCTATGTTGAAATATGGATAATTCTCATACCTGTTATAATTTGGGAAAAATTGTTCCTGCTCTGCATATTGGCACTCAGAAGTAAAATGATTACCTCCACATAGATTACAACTTAAACATGAATTAAATAAAATATTAGTATCAAGTTTATCAATTAAATTAGCCAATGTATCGATTTTAGCGTTTAACTTACTAAAACCATCCTCACCATACATGTTTGCTGCTCTATTTAGCATCATTCCTCCATCGCACCATTATAAGTTGTGGAAAGCCATCTTTTTTTTTTTTTTTTTGTTCCTTTTTTTTATAAAAGTTAAAAAAAATCTGCAGAATTTAAAAAAAATATATACAAAATAAATCTAAAGTAATAGAGTATATCAACCTATTGATATTGTCAAAAGTCGCCTTCCCCGGCACGCGCCAAAAACTTGTTACGCGATTTCTGCAAGTGCACAGGTCGTAAACAAGTAATATAGTAGTGAAATAAGTGTCGATTCCATGAGGAAGAGTTTGTCAAGTACCAATTTTAAGATTCCTCTATTATTTAGAAAATTAATTATGAGAATTCATATTTTAAGTTAAAGTAAAATTCAAGTACATAAATGATAATAAATATGAAAATAAGATTAAAGGTCTAGGATTTAGAATTCATCAATTGATCACATATGATTTCTTTATAATTTTTAGATGGATTATTTTTGCTGGAATTAATGATTAGATTTCCCTAAATTATATGATGTTCTCTCTCAAGATACAACATGTGTGTTCATATTAACCTTACGTCTACTCTCGTGATCATAAGCAATTAACACAAACCCATTAAGTTTCATGGAAATCCTTTTAAAAATCACAAAGGAGTATTCTTATTTCTAAGCAATACATTCCTTAGGTCAATTATCCTAATGAACTAATATTGTGCTTCCACTCTCGCTACTTTACACAATATTTTAAATCATGCAATTAATGGTCGGTTAATTACAAGCATTAAGTTCTAAGATAAAAGATTAATTCCAACAATCAAATCCAATCAATTAAATATAAATAATCATATGCAAATCAAAAGATTACATCTAAATCCTAGAAAATAAAATTAGCTATTCATAATTAAAAGAGAAGAAACAATTAAATTAAAAATAAAAATAATAAACATAATAATAACTTATAATGAAATTCAAGAATAGAGTTTAGAGAGAACTTGTTTTGGGATACAATCTTTGATGAACTCAAGTTTCCAAAAACTCCTCCTCTTGATCAAAATAAAAAATAAAACTAATCTACTATAAGAAAACATATGAAAATCTCTCTACATATTTTTTTTTTATGGATTTTCTTTGATGTCATTTCCTTTTGTCAAGCATGGTATTTATAGACATGTTTGGTGGAAGAATTCAAGTTCCATTAAAATTCTTACATCAAAAATTCAACATTGATGGTTAGGTTGGCCACCAACCATTGAATTCCTTCATCAATATTCAAAAATAGTTAGGTTGGCTACCAACCATTGAATTTTGGCCACCAACCATTGAATTCCTTTATTAATATTCAAAAATTGTTAGGTTGGCTACCAACCATTGAATTTTGGCCACCAACCATTGAATTTATTTCTCATAGATTGAAAACTTGAATCATTGCTTGCATCATTATTTTTACTGCATCATTTTGATCTGCAAAAATAAAATAAAAATATTTAAAATATGTTATAATTTATTTATAAATTGTAGAACTATTTATTTCTAAAAATAAGTAATAATATTATTACATTATCGAGAATTGAGCTAAAATTTAAGTTTAAATAATTAAAATAACTCTAAAAATATAGAGTTATCAATTAGCGCAAATATATGTTAATCTAATCATAGAAGGGAAAGCCGTAATCACATCACAAAGTCTCAAATATTTAATAGTGAAACAATAAGTAAAAATAGGGCTTCAAAAATGTTTATATATCGACCCAATTGTAAACCATTAACAAAAATAACAAAACAAGTCCTATTATCATAATTCTCATTTCCTACGACAAGCTTACCAAAATCTTGTAACTTTGTTCTCTCGCAAGATATCTCAAAAAATTTAAAACCCCATTTACTTGCCACCATGCTTGGCCTTCGAGTGAGAGTGCAGAGCAGCATATGAGCCAAATGCCTTGCACCCGAAAAAAGACAAATTAGTTATACTCAACATTTGTGAGATTGATAGAGCAAATTCCAATATTGGACTAAACATACTTGTCACAGGATTTGCAAGAAAACTGGCCCCCAGATTTTGGTGACTTTACATTGCTACCGTTTGCAGCAGTTTTTCCAGCACCCTTAGCTGGGTGGGGAGTTGCAATATGCCCACCCTTCTTACCATTTGTCCACACAAAGTAACAAAGTCATGATCAGAGAAAAAACAAAATTCTAGCATCATAAATCTATAAAAAGTTTAGAACTAGATGTAGACAATATAGAACTATATTGAAAATGTTCAAACGTAAATAGACAATAATACATAAAAGATTATTTTCGAAAAAACAAAATATTGCAGCAACATATCTAAAGATTGAAGATCAAAATATTCATCATCTTTTAATACAGAAAGGATACACACATATGATTATAGCAAAATATCAAGCAGTAAAGAAAGGTGCATGATACCTATCTTCTGAGGAGTAACTGACTTAATCTTCTTTGAAAGCACTGGTGTCTTTGTTGCTGAGTCATTAGGCCTCTTCTTGCCTTTTCAACCTTCAAATACATTATAGAAACATAGTTCACAAAGATTATCCAGCCATTATTACACTTCAAAATTCTAAAGTCATGCATCAATGTATATTCACATCAAATAATGATAAACTTAAATACCTTCTTTGGGGTCTCCTCTTCACTCCTTGAATCATACTCATCCTCTGAATCTTCATCAACAGACATTCCCTACACAAGGCAAAATCCCAAATTTACTTCATAACAGAGGGAAAGGTCCATTTGTATGTCAATCTTGGTCAAGCAAGTGTGAGTGTGGGAGGAAAGATATTAAAACCAAACAAAATGCATGAGACAGAACATGATTACATCACTACTACAAGGAAACTTATTCGAGCGACATCAGTTCCGTAAAACATCTGTACTAATTACAAAAGTTTAAGTGTAATCATACAACTAATTCAACAAACATCAGCTTCACCCTAAGGGCTCATTTAACTTCTGTGAATATGTTTTAGGGTGATAAAAAAAAACACAATTTATAATCACCCTAATGACAGTATGCACTATATACATGTTTATTATGGAAATCAGATTTTTTAATTGAATAGACCAAGAAATCACAACTGTGTCATTACAATTAATTTAGTTATTAACTATGCAATTAGACTTCAATGGTACTAAAATTCAATTAATTTAGTTACAGGAATGGAGTTACCTCTTCAGACGCTTCTTCATCGTCAGATTCATCTTCTCAATCATCTAAATCTATCCTCATCTGATTCATCCTCTTCTTTATTGCCTTTGCTTTGCTCATTAGGCTTAGCCTTCTGCTTTGTGGAACAAACAAGCTTAGGCTTTCCTACAACAGGCTTTGCAGTTTCAACTGGTGGCTGCACTTTTCCTGGAACAATTTCTAAATCACGAGCTACTAAAAATGCCATCAAAAATCAATCACATCCTTGAATGAATGAAGAGTATACAGTTGTTTGCATTTATCAGTTGAAAAGGCTCTTCATCTTCTATATCCTCATCTGCAGAAAACAAATGACTCAAACTTTGCAAAACTAAGAGAAAAAGAGGTACTATTCATGCAGTGTTAATCATTGGACTCACCATAATACATCGTGGCCACAAAGAAAACAGAATATAGTAAAGGATACAGCAAAGATATTCATTTGATATTCATTTAATAATTAATGATATGGATACATGAGAACAAAGAAATTCTAAAAAAACTAACCTATCTTTTTAATCTACTTATGGTTTTAGGGAGGAACTAATGGGACAAGCAACATAAGCAATGCAAGGAAATAGACAAAAAAAATAAGCAAAGGATATTCTTCTTCCTCCTCAGGCAGAGGAGTTTGATATCCACATAAGTAAACACTGCCATTTTTCCAGTTGTGAGATAGCTCAACCTCTTTTTCAAACACCAAATCAAAAGACAATTGAGGAATGTTTACAAGGGAAAGAGTCCCAGTACAACATTTTGGGATTATTGTTTGTAATATTTGGATTTTTGGACCCATTTTATTTACCTTGTCTTATAATTATATTTCTTCAATAAATGTCTTACAATTATATTTTTTAATTAAGTGTGATGATATCGCTTTGTTTTCTTAAGGGGATTTAAAAAACTACAAAATTTTAATAAAAAGATATGTGCATTTACTTCTATTAGTCATGAATTTTTTTTTTTCAATTAAGAACTTCCTTTGCTGAGATTTTTCTTATTGTATACTGAAGAAGATTCACAATCATAGAGACGAGATGGGAGATGAGATGGCTCCATGACTTAAAATGGGGTTCTGGCAAAAAAAAAAAAAGACTTAAAATGGGGAAGGAAAGAAAGCCCTAAAAGGACCTTCACTTCTTCTGCTATCCCTCAACTTACTTGGAAAACTTCTCCTCCTCCAAATTTTCTAGGAAAATTGGTGCTCGCTCCAGATGGTCTGCATTGTTCTACTTGTTACTTTGTCCATGGCTACCCATGTCATGAGCTAACCTATAAGGAAATATTGCCCATGTTACTGTGCTTATATTATGCGACCAAGGTATTGGTCAATAGGCCTTAATTTTCTTGACCAAAAGTGCTTTAATGTTCTTGATAAAAAGTTAGATACTTTAGAGGCTTTAATGGTAAAGAATCAAAATTTTGAAGAAAAATCATGGAAATGATTGAGAGAAACAGAGACTATTAAAGAAAGTTGTTCTGTTGGAATAGTTTTTCAAAAGCTATAGAAATTACCAAAAGAAATTCTTGATGATTGCAAAAAAAAATTTCCCTAAAATTGTGAATTTTCTTTATAAAAGCAATGTTGATTTTATAAAAGAAAAGTTTTTGGTAATATATCTAGAGCTTTTGTTTCGCTATTGTAAGGGAAATATTATTAAGTTTTTGAATTATATCTCTAAAACCTATTCGTTAGGTCAATCTCAATACAGCTTAATTTCAAGAATGGCTATCAAAGAAGATTTCTAGCAAGTTTGTCCTTAAGTTAGAGGCTTTTTCTAGAAAAATATAGATTTGAAGAAGTTTTTCCCTTTCTTGAAGGGTTTTTGCAAGGGATTCATTATTATCACAAATTTGCAATAACTTATCAATAAATAATATAGACTAAAATCAAAGAACAGAAAAATGAAACAGTGCTCGGCCAGCAACATGAGTTTAGAATGAATAGGGCATCTCCAACCCAAAATTCTATATTTTATAAAATTTTTTCACTAAAATTGTATAATTTTAACACTGACTACTATTTCATCTTTAATTCACCATATTAAATATTACACCAAAAAGAATATTATTTACAATATTCTCTTTTTTCTTTCTTCTATTTTAATTCTAAAAATTTTAAATTAATTTTCTACTTATTTATTAAATAGTAATTAAAATTTAAAATAAATTATAGATAAATTTTAATCTATATTCTAAAATTTTAATTTATATTGTAACATATGTTAAATTTAAATTAGAAAAATTAGCATATATATGTAGAGTTTAAATCTTGCATTTAATATATATTTCATATAACAATTTAAAAGAAAATAATGCAAAAAAAAATACTCCAAATAAATTAAGGCTTGATATTTGTTGCACCAAAATTGATGTGGTGAATAGTGGTGCAGCGGTGAATAGTGGTGGTAAATTTGGCGGACCATTATTCATCACATCAAATTTAATGTGACTTTTAGTTCTATATTGGAGTATCATTTTAAGGATTTTTCAGATTAAATTTAATATTTTAAGTTGTTTTTAGAAAACATATTAGGAGTATAACATCAAAACTAGAGCACAACCTCAAAAAAATACAATCAAGAAGTTAAAAGGATTATAATACATCTGAATTAGTATAAATATATGTTAATCTAAGTATAGAAGTGAAAACCGCAATGACATCACAAAATCTCAAATATTCCATAGTGAAACAATTAAGTGAAAATAGGGCTTTGCATATCCACCCAATTAGCCCCAGCCACGAATTGGAATAGGAGTCGAAACCGATAGTTCCAGTTCATACAGTTCCAATTTCTAACTAAATCTAAACTTTTTTTTTTTTTTTTTTTACAAAAATTGCCCTAAAAACTTAAAGGCAAAGTCCAAACCAAATCTAAACTAATTTTTTAATTTTTTTTTTATAAAAATTGTTCTTTAAAACTTAAAGGCAGGGCCTTTAGGTGGTAATTTGATCCGAAACTAGACTAATAGTTTCTACCACGATTCAAGATATTATGAAATCTAAACTAGACTGTAAATAGTTACAGGCAAGAACAAAATTGAAATCGAACATTTTTTGCCAGTTCGAAATTGGTGGCAGGGCTACAACCAATTGTAAACCATTAACAGAAATTACAAAAGAAGTGTCATTATCATAATCCTCATTTCCTATGCCATGTCTACCAAAATCTTGTAACTTGTTTCTCTCACAAGATATCTCAAAAAATTTAAAACTACATTTACTTGCTACAATGCTTGGCCTTTGAGTGAGACTGCATAAAGTTGTAGCCCTTTGTTTTTTAATATTTCTTACCAAATTAATTATAATATTTTATAATTTGGAAAACTTGAATTTAAAACCTCCCACTTCACACACCCCTTACAGACCAATCAAACTAATATACTTTGTTTTTAATTAGAATACAAAAGACAACATACTAAACCAATCATTGTAAGAGTCAAAGGTCCTTTTTTGTTTTTTATATTAAAAATTATATCTTTAAATCTATCAAAAAATTTATATTCTTAATGGACAAATAAAAAATTCTACTTCTTAAGATAAGATTATAGTAAGTATATACAGATTGAGTTTTGCATTTTTTTTTTTTTTTTCAATTAAAAACTTGTATAAAAAAATTAAAATTTATGAAAATAAATTAACAATCATATTAACATTATTAAAAGATTGCATCATCTTATTATAATGAGCATTGCATAAGAAAAAGCTCATTATTACAAAAATAAAAATAATAATAATATAAGTATAGCAATTCATGGGAGTGTCTATATTGTCATTCTAATAAAAATTAGTTGAAAGATATTTAAAAAAAAAAAAAAATTAAAGCATTATTCTTGAGATTTTTAGGGCAATCTAACTGCCACTTCATAAAATATGGTACAGAATAATGCGTAATTTTTTTTCCTCTTCTAGTTTAAAAATAAAAGACTAGTAATTTCTTAAATGCATTTCGAATTTTTTTTTTATAAATTTAGTTTCGACAAGCTCAAATTTATGACCAATTACGAGATTTCATTTAATTTTAAGTGGTAATCAATAAAATTAAAAATTAAATGCTGAAAATTTAAATATTGAATAATATAAGTGATATAATTTCTAAATTATAAAATAATTTAAAAATATAATCACTTATTCTATTTCATATATATTTTAATTTAAAATTTTTGACTTACTATTTTTAGTGATTTTTTACTTAATTATTTTAAATTATTTGGTGACGTAGTATTAAAAAATTTAAAATAATTAAGTGTTAAATATTTTAATTTTAAGTGTTGAATAATATTATTAGACAGTATGATTTACTTGAATCATGACCCACGAATTCAAAGCGTCTTGACCAAGTTGAAGAATGAAGATTTCCTTATCCAACTTGAAAACCAAGGAACTTGAATATGAAGTAGAATTGCTCAATTGAAGGACATTAAGGAACCAAGTTTACTATAAATATATGTGTTGAAAACAAACTTTTCACTCAAGAAATTGAGTGAGAAAATTGAATGATTTTATTTTATAATAACCTCTCTTTTTTTTTTTCCTTAAAAAAAAAAAGACATTAAATTATTATATGTTCCTGAGTTTTTTTTTTTTTTTTTAAATATTTATTGAATTTGGTCATCATCACTCAAGCCAAGTTCTTCCTCTTCCTTGGCAGCGTCCACCAATAATTTAATTATGGTTGGAAATAACAAACCAAATTCAATTAGGTTTAGGAAATTTATGTTGTGTCCTATTAGGTTTAGGATTAATATGTCTATTGTATTAATGCAACAGAGTTGATTAGAATTTCAATGTGTTTGTGGGATAAGAGAAATCTAATTATATATTGAAGAAGATTCACAATCATTGAGATGATATTGCTTCACGACTTATTGAAAAAGGAAGAAAACCCTGAAAAAGACCCTTGTGCTGTGATTTCACCTCAACTTTTTTGAAAAACTCTCCTCCCTCATCAAATTTTCCAGGAAAATTTGTGCTTGTACCAGATGGTTTACATTGTCCCACTTGTTACCCTGTCCATGGTTACCCATTTCATGAACTAACCAATAAAGAAAGTGAAGAATTTCTCCAACAATAAAGAAATTCTTGATGATTGCAAAAAAAAATGTTCCCTAAAATTGTGAATTTTCTTTATAAAAGCAACATAGATTTTATAAAAGAAAAGTTTTTAGTCATATATCAAGAGCTTTTGTTTCGCTATTGTAAGGGAAATATTATTAAATTTTTGAATTATATCTCTAAAACCTATTCATTAGGTCAATTTCAATACAGTTTAACTTCAAGAATGACTATCAAAAGAGGTTTCTGACAAGTTTATCCTCAAGTTGGAAACTTTTTCTAGAAAAATATAGATTTGAAGAAGATTTTCCCTTTCTTGAAGGATTTTTGCGAGGGATGCATCATTATCACAAATTTGCAATAACTTATCGATAAATAATATAGACTAAAATTAAAGAAAAGAAAAATGAAACAGTCATGCTCGGCTAGCAACATGAATTTAGAATGAATAAGGCATCTCTAATCCAAAATTCTATATTTTTATAACTTTTTCACTAAAATTGTATAATTTTAACATTGACTATTATTTCATCTTCAATTCACCATATTAAATATTACACCAAAAAGAATATTCTTTATAATATTCTCTTTTTTCTTTCTTCTATTTTAATTCTAAAAATTTTAAATTAATTTTCTACTTATTTATTAAATAGTAAATAAAATTTAAAATAAATTATAGATAAATTTTAATCTATATTCTAAAATTTTAATTTATATTGTAACATATGTTAACTTTAAATTAGAAAAATTAACATCTATATATAGGGTTTAAATCTTGCATTTAATATATATTTCATATAACACTTTGAAAGAAAATAATGCAAAAAAAAAAACTCCAAATAAATTAAAGCTTGATATTTGTTGCACCAAAATTGGTGGGGTGAATAGTGGTGCAGCAATGAATAGTGGTGACAAATTTGGCGGACCACTATTCATCACATCAAATTTAATGTGACTTTTAGTTCTATGTTGGAGTATCATTTTAAGGATTTCCTATATTAAATTTAATATTTTGAGTTGTTTTTAGAAAACATATTAGGATTATAACATCAAAACTAGAGCACAACCTCGAAAAAATACACTCAATAAGTTAAAAGGATCATAATACATCCGAATTAGCATAAATATATGTTAATCTAAATATAGAAGTGAAAACCGCAATGACATCACAAAATCTCAAATTTTCCATAATGAAACAATTAAGTAAAAACAGAGCTTTGTATATCCACCCAATTAGCCCCAGTCATGGATTGGAATAGGAATTGGAACCGATAGTTCTGGTTCATACAATTCCAATTTCTAACTAAATCTAAACTTATTTTTTAATTTTATTTTACAAAAATTGCCCTAAAAACTTAAAGGCAATGTCCAAACCAAATCTAAACTAATTTTTTAATTTTTTTTATAAAGATTGTTCTTTAAAACTTAAAGGCAAGGCCTTTAGGTGGTAGTTTGATCCAAAACTAGACCGATAGTTTCTACACTGATTCAAGATTTTATGAAATCTAAACTAGACCATAAATAGTTACGGGCAGGAACAAAATTGAAATCGAACGTTTTTTGCCAGTGTGAAATCAGTGGCAGGGCTACAACCAATTGTAAACTATTAACAAAAATTACAAAACAAGTGCTATTATCATAATCCTCATTTCTTATGCCATGCCTACCAAAATCTTGTAACTTGTTTCTCTCATGAGATATCTCAAAAAATTTAAAACTATATTTACTTGCTACAATGCTTGGCCTTTGAGTGAGACCGTATAAAGTTATAGCCTTTTCTTTTAATATTTTTTACCAAATTAGTTATAATATTTTATGATTTGAAAAATTTAAATTTGAGACTTCTCGCTTCACACACCCCTTAAAGATATGAGAAGACCAATCAAAGTAATATACTTTGTTTTTAATTAGTATACAAAAGACAACATATTAAACCAATCAATGTAAGAGTAAAAGGTCCTTTTTTATTTTTTATATTAAAAATTATATCTTTAAATCTATCAAAAAATTTATATTCTTAATGGACAAATAAAAAAATTCTACTTCTTAAGATAAGATTATAGTAAGTATTTACAGATTGAGTTTTGAATTTTTTTTTTTCAATTATGAACTTGTATAAAAAAATTAAAATTTATGAAAATAAATTACATTATTAAAAGATTACATCATCTTATTATAATGAGCATTACATAAGAAAAAGCTCATTATTACAAAAATAAAAATAATAATAATATAAGTATAGCAATTCATGGGGAGTGCCTATATTGTCATTCTAATAAAAATTAGTTGAAAGATATTTTCAAAAAAAAAAAAATTTAAAGCATTATTGAAAGATAATAGTTTCTTTCCTTATATAAATCTATTAAATTATTTTCTTAAATGCATTTTGAATTTTTTTTATATAAATTTAGTTTCGACAAGCTCGAATTTAAGACCAATTACAAGATTTCATATAATTTTTAGTGGTAATCAATAAAATTAAAAATTAAATGCTGAAAATTTAAATATTGAATAATATAAGTGATATAATTTTTAAATTATAAAATAATTTAAAAACATAATCACTTATTCTATTTCATATATATTTTAATTTAAAATTTTTGACTTACTATTTTTAGTGATTTTTTACTTAATTAAGATTTTTAAAACATACGTCATCAAATAATTTAAAATAATTAAGTTATTAAAAAATTTAAAATAATTAAGTGTTAAATATTATAATTTTAAGTGCTAAATAATATTATTAAGTGTATGATTTACTTGAATCATGGCCCACGAATTCAAAGCGTCTTGACCAAGTTGAAGAATGAAATTTCCTATCCAACTTGAAAACCAAGCAACTTGAAAATGAAGTAGAATTGCTCAATTGAAGGACATTAAGGAACCAAGTTTACTATAAATATATGTATTGAAAACAAACGTTTCACTCAAGAAATTGAGTGAGAAAATTGAATGATTTTATTTTATAATAACGTCTCTCCTTTTTTTTTTCCTTCAAAAAAAAAGGACATTAAATTATCATATGTTCCTGAGTTTTTTTTTTTTTTTTTAAATATTTATTGAATTTGGTCATCATCACTTAAGCCAAGTTCTTCCTCTTCCTTGGCAGCGTCCACCAATAATTTAATTATGGTTGGAAATAATAAACCAAATTCAATTAGGTTTAGGAAATTTATGTTGTGTCCTATTAGGTTTAGGATTAATATGTCTATTGTATTAATGCAATAGAGTTGAATAGAATTTCAACGTGTTTGTGGGATAAGAGAAATCTAATTGTATATTAAAGAAGATTCACGATCATGGAGATGATATTGCTTCATGACTTATTGAAAAAGGAAGAAAACCCTGAAAACGACCTTTACTTGTGCTGTGATTTCACCCCAAATTTCTTGAAAAACTCTCCTACTCCTTCAAATTTTCCAGGAAAATTTGTGCTTGTACCAGATGGTTTACATTGTCCCACTTGTCACTCTGTCCATGGTTACCCATTTCATGAACTAACCAATAAAGAAAGTGAGGAATTTCTCCTAAAACTTGAACATTGCCCCTGTTTTTGTGCTTATATTGAGTTACCAAGGCATTGGTTAATAGGGTTTAATCTTCTTGATAGAAAGTTTGATACTTTAGAGGCTTTAATAAGAAATCAAAATCTTGAAGAAAAATCATTAAAATTAGTGAGAGAAACAGAGACAATTAAAGAAAGTTACTCTGTTGGATTAGTTTTTCAAAAGCTGTGGGAATTACCAGAAGGAATTCTTGATGATTGCAAAACTTTTTTTCCAGAATTTGTGAGTTTTCTTTATATAAATAGGGTAGGTTTTATTAAAGGTAAGTTTTTAGTAGTAAGTACAGAGCTTCTGTTTCGCTATTGTGAGGGAAATATTACCATATTCTTGAATTATATCTCTGAAGCTTATTCGTTGGTTCAGTCTCAATATTGCTCAATTTCAAGAATGGCTATAGAAGAAGGTTTTTGGCAACTTTGTCCTGAAGGTGGAGGCTTTTTTTGGAAAAATATAGATTTGAAGAAGAATTTTCCTTTCTTGAAGGAATTTTTGCAAGGAAAGATGATTTTTATTAAGAATTTTAGTCTTTCAATGGGGCCTTTTTATCTAATTGGAGGTGGGTACTTTTCTTATATATACAATACAAAAGCAGATTTAGTAGTATGGTATGTTCCTAATTTTTGGCAAGAAGGACGTTTTGGATTCAATCCTAAAGAAAAAACATTTTTTCACAATTCTAAACACTTTTGGTATGGAAATGAAGGATCCAAATTTGGGTGCTACTACAAAGGAGTTACAAAGGAAGTTTGTGATTATGACATGTTGCAATTTCTTGAAGAGTACTATCCCTAATTCAAAGAAGGATTTTACTTTGTTGTAAATTAATGTTAGAAGTATTTTTTGTAGTTCATTGTTGATGGCAGAAGCTTAAGCATTGATGTATGTAAGCAAACTAAAGTTAGGGTAGTTGGTAAATCTATCTCCTCAGTCGAATATAAATGGTCATCACCATTTCAAATAGAAACAGTCACAAAGATATCTAATCAAAGATATTAAATAGTTAGCTAGGAATTTTATATCTTTTAACAGAGTAGTTGATTGACTTTTTTCAACAAGGAACAAACTCAAAAATCCCGCTTATGAAGCAGAATTTGAACATAGGACATCAGAGAATCATTGGCATCTGTCAACAAATTAATTCTGTTTCATTTTCTTAGGATAATTTTCCCATGAGATCACAACCCTATTCCATGCATTATAACCAGAAGATTCTGATGTGCAAATTGCTAAGGATGCCTTTAAAATTGTTATTAGAAATTAAAAAAACACTTTTACAATTTTGTATTTAATTGATTTATTTTTATATTTTTTATAAACTACTTTTTCAAACTTATAAAAAAAATATTAATTTACCTACTTTTATTTAAAAACATTTTTCAAATACAGTTTTAGAAAAAATATAAAAAAAATTGCTGAAATGCTCTTTTGAAAACTCAATCACAAACAAATAGGCAAATCAAATTACGATAACAAAAACAAAAGCATAACATCAAAACTAGAACACCTCTAAAAAAGGCACTCAAGAAGCAAGATTCATAATACATCTGAATTAACGGAAACATGTGTTAATCTAATCATATAATGGAAAACCGTAATCACATCACAGAGTCTCAAATATTCAATAGTGAAACAATTAATAAAAACAGGGCTTCAAAAATGTTTATATATCCACCCAATTGTAAACCATTGACAGAAATTACAAAACAAGTCCTATAATCATAATTCCTCATTTCCTATGACCAGCCTACCAAAATCTTGTAACTTGTTTTTCTCGCGAGATATCTCAAAAAATTTATAATCCCACTTACTTGCCACCATGCTTGGCCTTTGAGTGAGACTGCAGAGCAGCATCTGAGCCAAATCCCCTGGCACCCGGAAAAAGACAAATCAGTTATACTCAACATTTGTGAGATTGATAAAGCAAATTCTAATATTGGACTAAACATACCTGTCACAGGATTTGCAAGAAAACTGGCCCCCAGATTTTGGTGACTTTACATTGCTGCCATTTGCGGCAGTTTTTCCAGCACCCTTAGCTGGATGGGGAGTTGCAGTATGCCCACTCTTCTTACCATCTGTCCACACAAAGTAACAAAGTCACGATCACAGAAAAAAATTCTAGCATCCGAAATATAAAAAAAAAAAATTCAGAACTAGATGTAGACAATATAGAACTATATTGAAAATGTTCAAACATAAACAGACAATAATACATAAAAGAATATTTTCAAAAAAACAAAATATTGGAGCAACATATCTAATGGTTGAAGATCAAAATATTCACGAACTTTTAATACAAAAAGGAAACACACAGATGATTATAACAAAATATCAAGCAGTAAAGAAAGGTGCATGATACCTGTCTTCTGAGGAGTAACTGACTTAATCTTCTTTGAAGGCACTGGTGTCTTTGTTGCTGAGTCATTAGGCCTCTTCTTGCCTTTTTCAGCCTTCAAATAAATTATAAAAACATAGTTCACAAAGATTATCCAGCCATTATTACACTTCAGAATTCCAAAGTCATGCATCGATGTATATTCACATCAAACAATGATAAACTTAAATACCTTCTTTGGGGTCTCCTCTTCACTCCCTGAATCATCTTCATCCTCTGAATCTTCATCAACAGACATTCCCTGCACAAGGCAAGATCCCAAATTTACTTCATAGCAGAGGGAAAGGTCCACTTGTGACCAATCTTGGTCAGGCAAGGGTAAGGGTGGGAGGAAAGATATTAAAACCAAACAAAATGCATGAGACAGGTGATTACATCACTACTACAAGGAAACTGATTCGGGTGACATCAGTTCCATAAAATATCTGTACTAATTACAAAAGTTTAAGTGTAATCACGCAACTTATTCAACTAGCATGAGCTTCATCCTTTATAGCCCTTTCTCATTTAACTTCTGTAAATATGTTTTAGGATGATTAAAAAAAAAAACACAATTTATAATCATCCTAATGACAGTACGCACTATATTCAAGTTCATTATGGAAATCAGATTTTTTAATTGAATAGATCAGGAAATCACAACTGAGGCATTACAATTAATTTAGTTATTAACTATGCAATTAGACTTCAATGGCACTAAAATTCAATTAATTTAGTTACATGAATGGAGTTACCTCTTCAGACTCTTCCTCATCATCAGATTCATCTTCTGAATCATCTGAATCATCCTCATCAGATTCATCATCCTCATTTGATTCATCCTCTTCTTTGTTGCCTTTGCTTTGCTCAGCAGGATTAGTCTTTTGCTTTGCAGAAGAAACAAGCTTAGGCTTTCCTGCAGCAGGCTTTGCAGTTTCAACCGGTGGCTGGACTTTTCCTGAAACAATTTTTAAATCAGGATCTACTTAAAATGCCATAAAAAATCAATCACATCCTTGAATGAATGAAGTGTATACCATTGTCCGCATTTATCAGTTGAAAAGGCTCTTCATCTTCTGAATCCTCATCTGCACAAAACAAATAACTCAGACTTTGCAAAACTAAGAGAAAAGGAGGAACCATTCATGCAGTGTTAATCACTGGACTCACCAGAATACATCGTAGCCACAAAAAAGACAGAATATAGTCAAGGATACAACAAAGATATTCATTTGATATTCATTTAATAATTAATGATATGGATACAAGGGAACAAAGAAATTCTATAAAAAAATAACCTGTCTTTTTAATCAACTTATGGTTCCAGGGAGGAACTAATGGGACATGCAACACAAGCAATGCAAGGAAATAGGGGGAAAAAAAAACAAGCAAAGGATATTCTTCTTCCTCCTCAGGCAGAGGAGTTTGATATCCACATAAAAAAACACTGCCATTTTTCCAGTTGTGAGATAGCTCAACCTCTTTTTCAAACACCAAGTCAAAAGACAACTGAGGAATGTTTTCAGGGGATAGGGTCCCCAGTACAATCTTCTTGTCATCTATCTTCAGAAAAAGGAGCACTGAATCATTTCCTTTTTCTTTTTTTGACTCAGCTAGGGCTGCCTGAATGACAAAAGATACTACAAAAATTAGTAAGACAAACAAAACCAAATATTATTTATTAAATCAAACAAAATTTACTGGCAAACCTGAGATAGGTGTATGATATTTTCAGGGTCAGGCTGTACTTTGAGAGGCTCTCCAGCCTTGACTTCAACACCTGGTACATCAAAGAGAGAGAATTATGGGAATCAGTATACCAAACTAATAATAGAAAGGGCAGTGCATTACATTAAAAATAACAGGACAACAGAAATCAACAAGCTCAGAATACATGAAAACACCAAAAAGCAACAGACAAAATAACAATACATTAATTCTCAGAATTCACTTAACAGAGACCAGGAACCCAATATAACCAGAAAAACATACATTAAAATATGGCTTTAATGGCTCTTTAAACAGTATAACTTGGAGCATAATAACTTAAAAATACAATAATCCATTACAAAGAAAAAATCTAAAATCATATATTGTATTAAAAATCACAAAAATATTTTCATGTTTAAAAACCAAAGCAGCTCTAAAATCTAAACAACACAAATAAAACCATAAAAGAAACACCAATATCATAACGACAAAAAATAAGAACGACCCATTAATTAATAAATATGGAGAAATGAGGAGCGAGCGAGAGAGAGAGACAGAGAGAGAGAGAGTTCACGAAATGAAGCAAGAAAAAAACAGTAAAACAAAGAGTATGAATCAGAGAATGAGAAAGGAGGCGTACCCCAGAATTTCATGGAGTATGAAAATAGATTGACGAAAAGAGGGAGAAGTTAGGGCTTTGCAAAGTGTACTAAGAGAACCGTGAATATGACAGAGGCGGAGCAAGGCAGGGTTTTGAAGAGCATTTATAAGGGTTTTTGAAAGGGTGCCTGTCTAGGGTTTTTGAGTGTGTTCCTCGTTTTGGGCCACCGTTTTAGGGCCTTTCTAGAATAAATGTTTTCTCTAATTAAACAAAACATTTTCTTTAATTAAACAAATGTTTCCGTTTAATTTCTTTTAAAAAAAAAATAATAATTATGGATTTTGGTAGACTTCTTTTGGCCCATTTCATTTTCTTCTTAATTTTCCCTTTCTCGTTAGGACTTAGGCAATGAAAAAAAAAACAGATAAATTTATTTAATTAAAAACTATTAATGATTTTAAGTGTTCTCTTAATCTACTTACCAATTAGAAATGAATGCTAAAGTTTAATTTGATATCATTTCCAATAAATCAAATCAAATATAAATTAGTTATTTCATTATAATTTTAATTTAATTTCAATTTAAATATATTTTAAAACTGAAAAGTATATATATAATTTGATATTTATTACATTGTTTTAAAAACCAGACCAGACCGAGAGATTCAATGGGAATTGAGGCCAATCCGATTTGATTGCCTCTAAATAATTAGATTTTCGACTCGAATTGAATTGAACAGGATAAACTGATCCAATTTTGAAAATTATTAAAAAAATTATAACTTATATTGTATTTTTTTTAGATATATTTAAATTTTGTATTTGTTTAATTGTATTTATTTTTTTCTTAGATATTTATTTTAGGTGGTTATAATTTGATATATTATCTTAATCATATAAAAATATTAAAAAATAATTACATTTTATAGTAAAATGATTAAACTGATAGTTGAATCACTGACTAATCAGACTAAATACTAGTGATATGATCTGTTCGATTTTTAAAATACTGATTTATTAATCATATATATCATGTAAATCAAGCCTTCTTAGTGAGCTTGCAGGAGGGTCCAATCCCATATTATTTTGGGCTGGAAACCACTCCACACTAGTCTTATAAACATTGGGCTAGAACCCTAGTTCCATACACAATGATGACCAATAGGCATCAATTAGCTGATTTTTTTTTTCTTTTTCTTTTTTTTTTTTTTGTTCTTTTTCCTTTTTCCTTTTTTTTCTCCATAAATAAAATTGAATATAAATTAATTTAAAAAAAAAAAGAGTATAAATTAAGTCAATGTTTAGTAATTAAACGTCCAAACATGATTTTAAATGGATACCATAAATCATTAATAATAATTTGAGAAAACAAATAAGGTAAATTTATGATAGTATTGATATCGACATGTATAAGAGTTCAATTCAATTGAATTAATATTAATAGAATTTAACTTAATTAATAATATAATTCATGTTGTTTAAATAAATTTTAAAAATAAAATAATTACTTTGAATTTGATTGTTTGGAATAGTTGAAAACTGTAAAAAATTTAATAATTTTCTTATTTTATTGTTACATCGCGTCGTATTTAATTAAACTAAGAGTCTTTTGAGTTTTTAATATTAGTTTTCATTAAATGAATTAAATTTTTGAAAAATTCTTACATTTTGGCATAATTTCCTTTTTTTCAAATTTTTTTTTTACTCGAACAAATTGAATACTATTAGTTATATATATTTTTCAAACATAATAATTGACAAAATAAAATTATGTTCCTTTAAATTTTTATAAATTTGAGTTTCCAAAAAAGATTTTACGCATATCAAAGTAAATTGCAACAAGTATCAAATGAGGTTCGATAAATTATTTTCATTATTTTCAACCATATATATTTTTATATGATTTATTTATATAGAGCTATTCACAAATTCTTTTTTTTTTTTACTATTGGAGGAGAATTTGATATTAATGAGATAATCTTATAATAAACGTATACATAAATTTTAGTAAATTTTAAGTTAAAAACTTTTTTTCCTTATAAATGGAAAAAAGGAAAAAAAAAACTATTCTTTTAGTGAAACAAAAGAAAATATATTAATTTTCTTTTTAATTTTCACGTTATAGTTATGCTTGGTTTGCTTTTTTTCTTGTTTAATTTTTAATTTCCTTAAAATTTTTTTAATAGTAAATAATTTTATTATAAATAAATGTCATACTAAAATATATTAATTTCCACTTATTTATATGAAACAAAAGGCAATTTGCAATACTAAATTTAATTTTATTTATTGAAAAAAAATTTGTTCACCTTTAATTTTAGTCGTTTATCATACAATTAAATACTATTTTCCAATAAAAAAATATAAATTATATTTAATTGCAAAATAAGGTTTTTTTAAGAAATTTTAAGGTAAGTGCTTAATTAATTTAGAGATAAAATAAGATAACTTTAAAAATTTGTGCTAAATTCTAATTTTTATCAATATTAATTTTCCTCCTCAATGTTATTATATGATACAATGAATATACATATATATATATATATGAATTTTTTTTTCTTTTTTTGATAAATATTGGATAATTATGAAAATCACTTTCCATAATTTATATTTTCAGTATTTATGCCGAAATGGAAATAGAATTTCATTTTGGACACATCACCAACGACAAACCCATATGGACATGTGTCAGGGGGAACACATGTATTTTTCAAGTGCCCCCCACAATTAAAAAGGAAATTGTAAATAATTATTTTTTTTATTTATATATATATATGTATATATTTTAAAAAAAATGTGGGAATAGATACATCATTTTCATTTTTTGTTTTTATGCAGGAAGTTTCGTGTTTGGCCGGCTAAGCTTGGCTCCTTAGCAAAAGCAATTTTTTATTAAGTTGTGTTTGTTAATTATAAACTAATATTAAATCGAATTGAAATATCAATTTGATTTAATTAATATTGTATTATATTATCAGTGTTTTGATATTCAAAGCAAGAATTATATGGAATCAAAATATATTAAATTGAACTAAAAAAATTAGAACTGAATATCCATTATACATATACATATACGTATATAACAAATAACAATAATAGTAAATCAATTTTTTTTCTTTAAAATTTCAATTATTTTTTTATTCAGTTCATTATGAGTCACCGTATATTTATTTTAGTTAATAATAAGTTCTCAAAATTTTTAAGAATCAAATTTTTTATTTGATTGTCCAAAATTTTCGATTCGATTTTGGTTCTCAAATTTTAAAAAGCTAAAATTTTTTATTTAATTCGATTCTTTTTAAATAATTGAATTGAACTAAATTATACAGAGTTGTATCTTCCACTTTGTTTTTCTTTCAATAACCATTCTATTAAAAGAAACCAAAGTCCTAAATTTATTCCATTTTTGCTTTTATTAAGCTATCATATTTTGGATTGATGAACTTTAAGGTTCTCTGAAAATTTATTCGATTTTGTTACTTAAGTTAATTAATTTATTTTGATTATTATTAAAGTTAATTCAATTATTTTAATTTTAAATTTTTTTTTTATAAAATTTACTTTTATATACTGTATTATTTAATGAATATTAAATAATACAATATATTAATTTATAAAAGTTAATTATCTCCAAGTCTTCTCTAAAATTGAAATATTTCGAAATTGAATTAGTTAAATTTATTAAAAAAATATGTAATATTTTGGGATTTATTTAGATGAATGAAATTTTATAATTTTTTTACTTGGAATATAAATTTAAATATCTTCATTTTATATAAATATTTAGGACACCTTTTTGTAAAAAAAACGATTATTAGAAAATAGAAATGTTAAAAACAATGACGAGAGTGCTTAGATATTTAGATGGCAATTTCACGACTCTTATCTATGAGATTAGACATTAATTTTGGTCTAATTTAAAAAGTTAGTTTGAATAGATATATTTGGTAGATTTAATTTATTTGAATATGATAGCCGCTAATGAATCCTCTCCTTCAATTATAAATTGTTTATTAATTTTTTATTTTCTACTAATAAATATATATACAGTTTGAATAATAAATTTAAATTTAATTTATTTACTGTTTATAAAAAAAAATTATTTTTTAATTTATAATTTCTTTTTAATTAATCCATTAATGTCCAGAATATAATTTTTTTTCTCATAAATTCTCGAATATCAAGAATTTAATTTCTTGATAAAACTTTTAAATTGTTGTGGATGCAAACATAATATTAAACATATTAATTAGAGGTTATTAAAAATAATTTTTAAAATGAATTTGACATATTTTGATTAAAAAATGCTAAAAAAAACTAAGTAATTGTTTTTAAATTACTTTTTTAGGAATATTTTAAATAAAATTTTGAATTAATGAGGCACTTGAGAACTTAATATGATATAAATTAATTGATTGCTAATTTATATATATGTAACGTTTTACATCTCAAATCAAATATACACATGATAAGGTGATAATAGTAATAATAAGAAGAAGAAGAAGAAGAAGGCATTAATTGTGGTGGTAGTTGTGACTTTATTTTCTCTCACATGATTGTTCTGCTTGAATGAATATAGTAAAAATAGTGTGCAAGACAATTGAAAATAGAGAAAATTAAAGGGGTAATTAAAACCACAAAATAATAATAATAATAATAATAAATCATAAAAGATTATGTTTATCTCTTTTTCCCCTTTTCATCTGATTGGGAAGATTTGAGTGCATGTGTGTGGACAATAATAAGACATTGCATGTGGTTTTGGTTACAAATTATAAGACAATGAGATTAGTTTTTCATTGGGTGACAACATTTTTCCTTGCTAGGCATTAGAAGAAAAAAATATATATATATTTACTCAATTTTTTTTAAAATTTTTTAAATTTTTAAAATTTTAAATTATTTCATATGAGAAATTTTAAATGAAAAATTTTATAAAATCTATGAATTTAGATAATATTCACTATTTGCTAATATAAAAAAAAGATATAATTAATAGATTTTAAAAAATATCTCACTGTCTAAAATATTTCATTTTTTTAGTTTTATTAGCACTAATAAAACTATCAATCAATTTTGTAATCTATCCAAATGGTAAAATTTTTAAGATTCATGGATTTGAAAATCTGTTCACCTAAATGAGGTCGTATTGCTTTGATTTTGAGTTTAAATTCAAAATTTAATAAAATAAATTTGAAATTGGACCAAATGTAAACAACTTAATTACTGTTCCTAAATTTATATGCTTTTTTTTTTTTTCTTTGCCAATGCTAATTTTATATGCTTGCTCCTACTATATAGTAGATAGATTATAAAGTTGATTATTATAATTGACTTTTAGGTAAATTACTTTTTTTGATATTTGAAATACTAATTAATTATAACCAAAATTTAAAATAATATTTTCTTTTGAAAGCAAAATAATATATTTTTAGAAAAATAGGTTTAACAACAAAAAAAAATTAGGATAAAATACATACTAAGTTTATGAGATTTTTAAAATAAAATAAATAGTATTTTAGCTTTTGGAAAAATACATTCTTTAAATTTTTTCGTCATATATTTTAGTTTATTTTGATTATTATTATAATCTTTAATAGCCAATATAAAAAAATTAAGTAAACATCAACAACTAATTTTAACATTTCCTTGTTTGCTTTTCCCATAAGCATCATCTATCACCTATAATAATTAATTTTTCGATCACGGATATTTATAATATTTAACGAGCGTTTAATTAATTAACTATTCATTTATATATATAACAAGATTACCACTACATATTGAATCGAGTTTGAAATTCAGAGTAAAAACATATACCCATCTGCCTATTGAATCTAGAATCGATTTTCAAGCAGAAAGAGAGCAGCTCGAGCTTGAAGATAGAAGCCAAATCCTAAATTATTATAATACCCTCGAAATTTATTTATCTTTTTTTTTTTAAAACATTGAGGAGGGATAATCCAGGAAATATATACTGTTAACTATGTTACCGCGTGCTACACTTGAAATTTATTATAATTAGTATTTTAATATCTATTGTTATATATATATTTTTTTCAATTACTCTAAAGTAAACTACATATTTTAATATAATTATTAGTATTTTAATATAATCTCAAAGCTCTTTAAGAAAATAAAAGAAAAGAAGCAAGAAGAAAAAGTTGCGGCTGTAGTAGGAGGCAAGGAATGCACTACAAATTCCACAAACCTTTTTTTTTATTAATTTAACCAACAAAAACACACATATTTTATATATTTAAAATTACCTAAAATGCAATATCAAAAATAATAATACTGCAATTTCTAACTTCTGCTTGCAGAATCTTAATTGTTCAAATTTTTCTAATTCAAACCTAATTTTTTTTATATATATACAAAAATAGAAAATTAACAAAACAATTTTAATAACTGACCTCTTGCTGTCAGTTACAGCAAGAAATCCATGAATTTTAACCATGGATGGATACTTTTAGTCACGGTTTCAACTTCTTTAGAGCAAGACGATGACGGCGATGTTGACTTTGTTACACCACTGACACTGGAAGAGCTTCCGCTGCCATTTTCACCGTCGGCCACCACCGATTTTTTCGCGCAAAGGAAAAAATTCCTGGATCCTAACTCCAATAGCTTCTCTTCTTTGTTCAAACCTGCCGACAAAAATTTAAAAATATATCTTAATCTCTCTGTAGATATCCATCGTACGCGTCAATTTTCTCTACGGTTTTGAAAAAAAAAATAATCGGAAAAATCATGTGGAGGGGGGAAATTGAATAATTTACTTTCTAAGCTGAACTGTGAATAATGGAGGTCGAATTTGGATGAATCGCCGGAAATAATCGGACGGCGGGCTTCCTTCATGTACTGCCGGATAGCAGCAGCGATCAGATCTCCGACAGTAGATTCCGGCGACATCACAACTTGTACGGCCCCAACGCTTCCTTGAACTGTCACGTTTAGTAGCAGCTTCGTCAATTTTGGCCGCGCTTCCAGGCTAATGGTTAAGCTCCTACCTCCGAGCAAGTTAGGCAGAGTATTTGGACGGCGAATCCTTGGTTCAGGCACTTCCATCGGAATCCTCCCATGAAAAGACGACGCCTTATCTGTTAACCTGTTTTTCCGATTCTTCTCCGGCTCCTGTCCTCGCCGGTTACTCTTCGGTGTTGTTGGCATACTATATCGCTAAAGTGTATATATTATCCCAAAATATCTATCTCCTTCTGCAATTACAAATATTTTAACGAATATCTCTGTTTATATATATATATATATATATATATATATATATATATTTTTTTTTTTTCGACGGACTTTCGGTGCACCGATCACCTCAAACGGCGGTAGCGGAAAAATCGGAGGCGGGGGAAACCGAGAGCTGGAGAGGAGCGGCGGCTCTCAGGTTTCCGGCAAGCAGCAGAGACCATAACCTGAATGGTACAACTGTAAATAAAAGGAAAAACCAGAGGCAAAACTTTGAAAAAGAAGCAGATGCAGATGCAGATATAGAAGGTATGCACTCAACTAATATAGCGAATAGGGGTATATATGGACGGAAAGATGGTAGCAGAAGATAAGAAACTGACACAATTTTTACCGGCTATAACCGGTTGCACATCATAAAAAAAAAACTCTAAAATATCAATATATACAGTATTAGTAAGTATTTTTTCAATCAATTTAAACTTTAATTTTTATAAAAATAATGTTAGATTTCAAAGCTACCAATGTTATTTTTTATTTAAAATTTAATTTAATTATAATAAAATATAAATATATACATTATTAGATTTCAAAGCTACTAATTTTATTTTTTATTTAAAATTTAATTTTAATTATAAGGTTCAATAAATTAGTGATTGAAATACAATCATTAATTTTTTCTTTTTATTTTATCAAATGCTTTAAATTAATGGTTTGTAATTTATCACTAATCGATATATAATTTGTATTAATTTCATTTTTTTTTTCGCGAAGTATACTTTATTTAGTTACTGGTTCATGCAAATTAACTCAACATTTAATAATAGTCAATGATAAAATCATTAAGTTTTTTTAGGAGGGTTAAATTTTTTAGATTATAATTTCCATCAATGTGATATATATATATATATATATATATATATATATATATATATATATATATATATATATATATAATTAAACCAAATTTTACATATTTAAAATAAAAAAATCAAATATAATATATAATATATGATTCAAATTTTATAATTTTATATCTAAAAATTTTTATATTTTAAGAGATTATGACCATTCTCGATATGTAATTTATTGTAATTAATAATTAATAATTACTGCTATAGCTAGTAAGTTACATACAAAATATTGCAAGCATTGTAGAAATTATAAAAGTAATCAAATCATTATAAAAAAATATTAGTTAATATAATAATAATAATAATAATAATATAGATTTGAGTCAAATAAGCTAATTAGTAGTTATTATTAACTAAGACATTAAACAACTAACAAAATTATTTTTAATCATAAAAAAATTACTTAAAGCATAGAAAATCGGTTTGACAGTGTCTTTCATTGTAGTCAATCGCCAACTTAGACCGTCAAATGACCGGTAGGCCAAGGACGTCGTGTATACGATCTTTCTAGGCAGTAGAAATTTCAGTTATATGGTTAATTGCTAACATGCGCGGAGGAGTAGTAAGGTGGTGAGAAAGTGTAGGTTAGGCAGCCAGAGTGGGACACGTGGAAGATGAATGTGGTGTGGTCTGCGAAACGTTGGTAGACGTCACGGTAGACAATTATCACTCTGAAAGATGGCGGAAATGGATCGTATTGTCACGTGGTTTGCACGTGTAAATTATTCGGCAATTGTCATTTGACAAGTAGATTTACTTGATAGTCTGCAACTTCCCTTCTATTTTCCCTATAAAATTTTGGATTTTTTGAAAGGTAAAAAAATAATAATAATAACAAAAATAAAATATATAATTTTATTTATTTTAGTAGTAGTTACTTTGATTTTTAAAATAAAAAAAATAAAGACTTTTTTGAAATTGTGCTTATAGTTATACATGCCTCAATTGAATTTTATATAATATAATAAATATAGTATCTTTTTATATTTTTTCAACTTATTCATATATAATAAACTCGAAATATATATAATATAAAAAGTTGAAAAATGCAATATATGTAAGTACAAATAGGAAAATAAACTCTTACTTATATATTGTTAAATATGAAATATGAAATATATATATATATATATATATATATATATATATATATATATATCATTGATTAAAAAAAATTAAGTAGTAAAGTGTTCATTTACTAATGCAAAAGCCAAAAATTTAAATTTAGAAAATTTTCTTCTATAATATTTATCACTTTAATGTATAAATATTTTAGTAAATAATATTGAAAAATGAAGTAATATTTTATTTTTATAAAAAATTAAAAAAAATTAAAAGGAAATATAGTTGAATTACTCAATCAATTCTATTGAGATGCTGTTTTATTTTAGTAGATAAATAATTTTTTTAAAGGAAAAAAATTAAGACTTAAATTGTTTATTTTGTAAATTATAGGACATATATATTTCATTATTTATTTTTTAATATTAATTTTATAAGTGAGATATGAATCCTAATGTCATTTATAATGACAGTAATATTAAAATTTTATTGAGTGAAGGTTGAATTATTTTTTATATTGCACGAAAACTCTTGAGATATCATATTTATACTTTTCGGAAACTCACGAAAATTTTATTAAAACATTTTGGGTACGTTTATGTAATTTGAAAAAATTAAAAACTCGTTTCTATAAACGAAAACCCTTCCAAATTTAAAAAAAAAAAAAATTAGTTTGTCCAGTTCAACTCCTAAATAAAAATATTCACTTATGACTTAATTTTTTCTTAATAATAATAATTATTATTATTATTATATATTTATAAATATATTTTAAATTATTAAACATATATTTATAAATTATTATTTTTAATATATATATATATATATATATATATATATATATATATATTTACGCATTCCTTTTATATTTTATTTCCTACACCTTTTAAAAATATCATTTTCCTATTTCCATTTGTACATTTTTCATTTCCCGTTTTCATCCTATCTATATTATTTTGAATGAATAATGAAAGTAGTATTATATTTTGAGGAAATTGTTTATATATATATATAACGTGTTAGAGATTGAGAGGTTGTCAAATAAGTCCAGAAACAACGTATAGGGTTTGGGGTCGAGAAAATCTGAAAGAGATATGTCGGGACGTGGAAGCAAATAATTGGTCAAGTGGCTTACAAACCTTACAGGTGGACCAATTGGGAATTTAATTAGTGTTTTCTGTGAGTGGACGTCACTCTTTGCATTGTAGCAATTACATATTTTGTCACTATATGAGTTAATATTTTTAATAATTACACTAATAATGGTTTATTGATATTTTTTATATGTTAGATGAGGTAAAGGGCCATTAACTCATGATTCATGAATACATATATATATAATATTTTTTTACATTACTTTATTTTTAATCAAAATAATATATTTTATTATAAAAAATAATTTTTTTTACAAAAATATATAATATTATTTATATTTTTCATAAATTAAACTATTTTTTCATAATTTTACTTAATTAACAAAAAAGTTCTAATTTTATAAAAATATAATTTATTTTAAAATATGATTTATTTTATACAAAATAACAATTTTATAAAAAAAATAATTTTATAATTATGAAAAAATATTACTTTTTTAAAAAAAATCATAATCATCTTGTAGAAAAAACATCATATAAATAAATTTTTATATTATTTTATTTTAAAATAAAATATAAAATTTTATTTTTTACAGCCAATGGGATAGTTATAAATAATAAATATATTTAAAATATTTAAAATATCATAATTAAATTAACCTAAAGTATCATAATTAAATTAACATATTATTACATTTCATTAATTAAAAATGAGAAATATTAGAATGATTAAGATAGTATTTTAAATTTATATATTTATAAACTTTATAAAAAAATTATGATTTTTTTTAAGATAACATTTTTTTGTAATTTTGAAATTACTTTTTTTGTAAAATTATTATTTTATAAAAAATAAATCATATTTTCGTAAAATTAAAATTTTTTTTTTGAAACTAAAAAGAATTATGAAAAAAAATTAATTTACTAAAAAATATAAATAAAATTATTATTTTTTGTAAAAAAAATTATTTTTTTCTCAAACAAAGTAAATTACTTTATTTAAAAAAAAAGTAACTATAAAAAATTACTATATATATATATATATATATATATTACTCAAATGCTTCTCTAGATTTTTTTTTTTAATCCGCCAATGTCAGTTTAATTACCTAAAAAGTTTAATATAGGTCTGATATCATAATTAGGTTTAGAATTTTTTTATTATTTGATTTTGTTTTTAGCAGATTATTTTTACTAGTTCAAAATTAAATATTTTTATTTTACCAATTTTATTTTGAATTTCAATATATATATTTATCTATTATTCTACCTCATTCTATTGCTTCCTATATCTTTATTAGCTTCTATTAGTTTCAAGTAATTTTTTTTTATTTTCTCTCCAAAAAGAATTTAATAACTAATAGATATTTTTATTTAATATTTATATTAGGTTACTAATTTTAATTATCTTTTTTAATTTTTCTTTTTAATTGAAACTATAAAATGATTAAATTAGTTTTTTAATTGTTTCTTTGACTAACGGATCCTCGAACCAACTCAAAAAATATATTAATATATTAGATATTTTATTATAAATATTTTGTAACATGTAAATATTATAATTTTTAATATCATATATATATATATATATATATATATATATATATATATATATATATATATATATATATATATATATATATATATATATATATATCATTTATGTATATATTAATATATAAATTTTTCATTGAAAATAATACAAAATATCACAAATTGCAGTGTAGATTAAATTTTCTTATGATTTACATGATATCAATAATTAATTTTAATATGAGTTAAATTTATTAATAGGTCAAAGACTAATCATATAGCAACTGTTTCTATATATTATTCTAATGTGCTTATTAACTAGTTAGTGGTTAAAAGTTACGAGGTTTATAATTATTTAAATAATTATTAGAACATGATAGCGCTGCCTAATAATAAAATTCACAAAACGTGATCACAAGTCACAACTCACAATAGAAAGGTGCATTAATAAGCATATTTTGTGGTCTCAGGTCTGTTTGGAAAAAAAAAAATTATATTTTAGAAACTTAAACCCATTAATTAATTACTTTTAGTTCTTAATTAATTATACTTTAGATGGGTTAATTTTATTAATTTATTCCAGTGTGGGATTCTACTTGAGATATTTCAACAACAAGATATGCGTTATTATTATTCTTATAACAGGCACATGCACAGAACTAGGAGTATCAAAACAGGTTAATGAGTCATATTCGTGTCGAATTAACTTGCTTATGTTACATTATTAGAATCAATATAAATATAATATATTTATTAATCGTGTAATAATATTTTCAATCTAATACAACACAAAAATTAAATCGGTTATACTAACATGATACATATAACTTATTTATTTAAATGGGTTAATAAAATTATAGAAACCTATTAATAAATATATGTTTATTTTGATTTACGTACATAAAAAATAAGAAATTGATTTATTCAACCAAATAATTAAAAAATAATCACTTCGGTTATGATTTCGGTTTTGGAACTTGAACTAAATGTGCCATAAAATTAAAAATATGTATATATATAAAAAGAAAACCAACAACAATTGGCTTCCTAATCTTAAGTTACTTAACGTGATAAAACACTTCTTGACATTAGTTAATTCATTCAAATTATAATTAATATAATATTAAAAAATTGATCTCAACAGCTATCATTTGACCAAATTATAGCTAATTATGTGATAGATAACTTCTCCCTTAGAAATCTAATTCCTAAAAGTTTTCATCTGATTTATTATATGATATGTTGGGAAATGTATTTTACATTAAATAAATAGAAATATAGTATAAACATTTATCCAAATATAAGTTAATATGAGTAGGAATTTATAGATTTTATCTTTTTTCAGTATTAATCAAATTACATATCCATTTACTGAAAATCTATGTTTAAGAGTGCAGGAACTTATGAACGATAGTACTGCTAAAAATTCAAAAGCTGGGATTTATCTGAATTAATTATTGATAAAGAATGATATTAAAAATATATATTTCTTTTTCCCAAATTATTGTTCTGAACTTGGTCTAGTTCTCCATCTTTTTTAAATAAATAAATAAATAAAACTTTAATTTTTCCATGACCATAGAACCTAAACGTACTATCTGGGGTAGGGCATACCCATCTGCCTATCTAGCTAGTACAGGCAGTATCTCTCTCTCTCTCTAGTTGGTGAGCTAACACAAATACACACAAATGATCTGATTAAAGAGAAAGACAAGAGAAGAAACATAAAAGAAAGTGATGACCAAATTCCAAACAAGTCCATTGTAGGTCATGAGTAATGTTGATAAAAGGCATATATGCATAGGTCATAGTCCCTTAGCCTAGTTGATGAGAGTCCATGTTGGAGTGCTTATTAATCTCTAGTGGTTCCTAGTGCTCAGTGGTCACATTATATAGTTAGTTATTAGGGTAGCAAGTGGAGAAGAAGAATAGTAATAGTAATTTGGACTATTTGATTTGGTTATCAACCCTCCAGTCTGCATTATTGTATGGCTGCTCCAACTTCTATCCACATGAAAATCTCCTAACTAGAGTGTTGGAAAATTCAACAGTTATTAGGTATATATCTGTTTCTTGTTAGCTGTAATCTTGGAAATCTTTATTGAAGAATTGTCTTGTTGGATTTTTAATCATTATATGCCAATTGGTTTTGAATTCATCAACCTTTTTTTTTTTTTTTTTTCTTTTTCAAAACTTATTTAATTGCTGGTTGATTTTATCTTTATCGTATTCATCTCTAAAATTATAAAATTTGAATTTCAATCGAAATTTTATATATACAGTAGGCTTAATGATAAATAAAAAAAATTAATTGTATCTAAACCTCTAAATTTTCAAAATAAATTATTTTACTTTAAATTGGAGAATTAATATCGTAATTAGACCCATTTGATTAACGTTAAATACATTCATTTTTTTTTCTTTTTTAATTAAAGAGAGATTGATGAAATTAAGCTTAGTGCTAAGGGCTTAGAGAAAATAATAATAAATATAATTAGCTATTTTTTTTTAAATTTCTTTTTAACTATATAAACGTAGTTGAAACTCATTTATAATTTTAAAAAATTGAAATTTATTAATAATTACATCTTTACAGTATACTAAGCAAAAAAATTATTTGCACACATTAAATATATATTTTTAAGGTAAGATATTAATATTATGAGTTAATAATAACTGAGAGTGAAAAATTTTATATTGAAATTCTTTATTTCATTTAGCTAAAATTTTATTTGTACGGTGAAAATAAGAAAATGGGTATCTCTATTATCGTATTATTTTAGCTTGTGTGGTCATATATATGCATTGGGTATTGTTCTGTTTACATGATTGATATGAGCTGGAACCAAGAAAACATAGGACAATTATTAATTTTGCAACCTGATAAAATAAAAAATAAATAAATAAAAAGGAAAAAGAAACAAAGAAGAATTGAGAGAGAGGGAACTATAAAGTTATGGTTTTTTTTTTTTTTTGATGGAAATAAAGTTATGGTATTTTAAAGCATCGTAAATTTGTTAAATACAATCTTCAAAGTTATAATTAAATATAAAATTATGTAGTTAAACCATTGTTTTAAAATCCTGTGTAATTTGAACCGAAAATAATTAAATTAATAATATATATTTATTAAGTGAATAATATTATTAATTTTTTATTTTCATAGTTATAAAATTAAATTGTGAAGAAAATATTTAAAATATAATATTTAGATAAAGTAATTGGTGATTTAGAATTTTTTTTTTTTTCCCTAAAGATCATGAAATCAACTACCGTAACTTGCACAAAAATAAAATTCTTGTCAACACCCAAAACCAGTCAAAGTCGTTAGACCGAACTGATTTTGATTCAATTTTTAATTAAATCGGCTTAGCCAGTCCAATTATGACAATATAGGTTCAAACGTATGTTGTTACAAAGCATATATATATATATATATAAGATTAAATATAAAATTCTATTATTCCTTTTCCTGTTAAAAGGAATAATGCTAAGTAATTTTAAGTATGATGATGGTGAGAAGCAAACTTATAATAGAATTTTATATTTAATCTTTTATATATATATATATATATATATATATATTCACCTAATCCTCTTAAATTGATATTAATTAAAACAAAACCTCAAATAAAAATTCCATCAATTGATCAGAAATAGGAAAAATCTTATAAAAAGAAAATGAGAGAGAAACTATCTCCGATAAGTTGTAGTTTTTAGACTTAAATTATTAGATGTTCTATACATGGTAATAATTTATTATTTTTTTTATAACACTTTTGAGTATTTTTTAGCAAATTCGAACGTTAATTAATAATATTAATTTTTTTTCGAATAAATCAAAAGACACATTTTATATCTTACGCATTTAATAATTTACGAGTTAAAATATTATTTATATTAGATATATATATCAATTTAATAAAATAAGAGTATATAAAACATAAAAAAGTATTGATATTATTTCATAAAAAAAAATAATCATATTAACTAAAATATTTTATCATTTATTGAATAAGATAAATCAATGCAGTTAGTGTAAATATCAATTTTTTTAATTTATTTTAAATCGTAAATTTATTGCGTAGAGCATGTCAATTATGTATACTAGGAGAATCGGCAACAATTTTTTATTTTTATTTTTGGGTTTTTGCCTAATTTAAATTTAAAAATAAGAATTGGCTGGCAATTTTGGGAGTTAAGTAATAGAGGAGACAAAAATAGGTATGGACCTCTTGCAACTTTCCATCCAGAATATTCTTCATTTATTTAGTTATTTGGGTACAAAGAGCACAAGTTAATTTCTTTTTTAAATAAAAATAATATATGAATATGATGAGCATAATATTCCTTGTGGAAAATGTCGTAAAATATATCTAAATAACTCCCATTTTAGATAAAACAAAAAATAAGGATTTTGACTTCTCATGTGAGATGGTAATCATTAAAATTAAATCCAATTTTAAACTAATAAGATAAAATCTTCACTTTTCTATCATTTACTTCATTTATTTTTTTAAATTTATTTATTTAATTTTATCTGAATGCCAATTTTTTAACAATATGATAGAAATTGAATTAAAAAATAGATGTAATTTTAATGGATATATATTAAGTTCTCGAATGAATTGGGTTTAATAAATTTAGATTACTTATTGTTAGAAAATTAGATCTAATCAATTAAATAATTAAATCCAAATCATTATATTGATATTTTTTTTAATATATTGATTCTTAACACAATATGTTGGATAGACTTGACAACCCTCAAAAGGATAATGATTGTATATATGAAGATTTCTTAGACGGGACCATCAAACTATTCTCATGAACTCAATTATTATTAGGGAACAAAAAACAGAACTGTTTTGTAATAAGTTCAACACATGAAAATTGAGAGCGAAATAATTTGGTTGTTTCCCTTTAATTTTCATGTCTACAAAATAAGGAAATTATGGTGCATGACCCAAGTGGCCCAACTTGCGCTTTCCTCCTCTTGTTGTGTAGTTTAAATGCTAACAATTGTAGGCAATTGTTAGGTGGTTGTGTTTGTTGCATCATTTCTGTCAATTTTTAGAGGTTTCAAATGCCTTTAGTTAACCTCTCTTTAATCACAAGGGAAATACACTTAATTAATAGTGATACGAACAAAAAAATGATCTGTTTAAACTTTAAAACACATGTCCATAAAGAGTTTTTATTCTCCTCCGTATAAAGAAAATTTTCATTGAAAACATTTTTTTTAAACTCTCCAACTCTTTAATTTAGGCATTGAAAATTCTTCAAGCTCCTAATCCTTCTCTCTCTCTCATATTTACAAGTTATCACCTGTAAATACTTCTCATATAAGCTACTAGATAAATTTTATCTATATCAAATATATTTTTTTTAAATTTGGCTTCTAAATGTTATTGTAATTAGATAACTTGAAACTACTATTTAATTATTTTAGAATTCAAGCAAAAATAAACCATGAATGTTTTGGATTTTGGGATTCACAGGATAAAAGGAAATACATCAACATGGTAAGAAGTAAATCTAAAATAATTTAATATTTCCTTTGTCCTAAAAAAATTATTCACTATTTTTTTTTAAATATTTTAAAATATATGTTCATTATAAAAATAGATATAGGTATTTATCTATTTTGTCTTTATTAAAAATAAATGAATATAAATAAAAAAAATATAATAAAATTTATAAATTAATAAATAATTAATGATATTTTTCTAAATTTTAGGATAAAAAAAAAAGTGAACAAGTTTTTGGACGGAGGAATATACCATTTGGATTATTGGTTAAAGTCACTAAAATTTGATTTTTGGACATAATAAAAATCCAGTCAAATAAGTATTGAAGTATTTTTTTAATATAAATAAATGCACCACCAAATTAATTACTTTTTTAATTAGGTGTTGAAATTTCAATTTTCAATCATTACTTGAGTAAAATTTCGACCGATAATTAATTGAACTCGATTAAATTTTGAATTAGTTAACATGGCAGATTTTGAAGAATTCCACTTCAGCAGTCAACATCCAACACGTCACCAAGTAAATGGCACTCTAGCATTAACAATGATAATATTATTATTATTATTTTTTCCAAAAATATTATATTTAACACAGATATCATATGTCAAATTGAAATTAAATCAAATATTACAACACAAAATGAGTAGAAATAAATTTAAAAATCAAATCTGTCAAATTTCAGTATCTCAGTTTTAATTTTTATCACTATAATAATAATAATAATTTATTATTATTATTAGCATAATACTGTTTCAAAATCTTCAAAAAAATAAAACTTGTGTCACACTCAATGCCCTGTGCATGTTTTTATGATACCTCTCACTTGTTCATTAATAAGATGCATTGCATTTTATCAATGGTCCCAATATTCATGGTGGCTTTGCAGAGAGAGAGAGAGATTGGTTCTTTATCCTTATAATTTCATTAATAACAAATATATAATTAAGAAAAAAAAAAAAAAGGAAACATATGTGTGTTATTATCTCAATTTCAAAATATTAGTCATTTAAACTTTCATAATATAAATTAAAAAAGTTATTAACTTATTATAATTTTAAAATAAAAAAGATTAAAATATTCTTTTTTAATATTGATACAGAGAAATGAACTAATTAATGCAAATACTTAACAAAAAAATGAATAGAGGGTAAAATTAAAAAAAATAATAAATACTTCTTCCAATCTTAAAATGACGTACAAATTAAAATAATTTTTTTTTAAATGATAAATATTTTAAAACTGAAAAAGTATTCTATTAGTAGCTGATGAGTGGTGAGCTGAACAAAATAAAACAAAATGATAAACAAAATCAAACATATCAGATATGTCTATTCATTTGCTTGATTTAAGTTAGATAATTTCAGAGAGTAATATGTTGTGCAAGGTGTTTAGGGTTTGCAGCTATTCTAATTTTATCGGAAGAGATTTATACTTTTCTGTAGTATTTAAATTGTTGGTGTTTCTATAAATGTATTTTCAATTTGAATATTAATATCATTGATAGAAAGAGAGGGAACTGGAAGGGATATGGCTCCTCTTATTAATCTCTGAAGTCTGAATTTTTTATAGGCTAATTTTATAGTAAAAAATAGCCATATTTTGAATACTATCCATTTATTTTAAATGAAAATTTCTCGCAAATATATAGAATGAACTTTAATGTAAATGATGATATAAAAAATTTGACTATTTAAAAAAAAATTAATTAGTGCTAAGGTATTTAGGTATTTTTTGATAGGTCAAACTAATGTGTAATATAATGTAATTAAATATTTTTTAGTGTAAATTTACATTAAAAATATATTTGATTAAATTATATTACATTTTATTATAACTTATCAAATACACTTTTAATACGTTTTAATTAATTTATATGCCCTATGAGCAAGAAAAAAAAAGATCATTTTTTTTCTAAAATATAAATTGCATATTTCCCTCTTATTGATATTTATTTCTCATATTCCGTTTATTTCGTGGAAAATAATTTATATTTTTAAAAAATATTTTTTTAATGTGAAAAAATATTTTTTAAATAATTAATTTTCTTTTGTTTGGTTATGATATCAAAAATTAATTAAAAATATCAAAAATTTTAATTTATAAGGCCATAGATATATTTAAAATTATAAGAATTTCATATTTTAAAATTTTTATTGTTAAATATCAAAAAATACATAAAAATAATAAATTTGGTAATCGCTAATGGCCAATGATTATTGCCAGATACTGTCAATAATCATTGATAGAATCTAGTAATGAGTATCAGTGATTGATAAATTAATGAATTTATATTTATATATTTTTCTTTAATTATAATAAGTTTATCAAAATATCTGAAAAATAACTTTTTATAAGTCATTTTTTTTAAAAATGATTTAATTTTTCATTAATTAAGAAAATATTTTTCGTTAACTAATTTTTCGAAGTGTTCCAAAGATTAAAACATATTTTGCACGTAACAAACAGAGCCTTAAAATAAAAAGATCTGGTAAGGTTGATGCAACTTGCAAGATTGGAAAGCGCAGCAGTTAACAAAAATATCAGTGACTTATAATAGTATGTAGTTAAAATATCTTTATAATCGCTAGTAGGATAAGACTGATTTGTAAAGCATTGAAATTGATAGAATTTTTTCTAAAAAAAAGTTATCATTTCAATTTTTTTAAATATTTTTAATTTAAAAAATATTTTTAACTGTTTTAAATTATAATTATAACAAAATGAAAGAAATTTATTAATTATTAGCCAAATATTTTTAAATATTATAATTTTTTAGAAATCGGAATAATATAATTTTAAGAAGATATCGTAATAAATAAAACAACATCCTATAAAACCTTATAATAAATTAATAAAAAATCATTTTATTACTAAAAATGATTCTCAATTGATTTTTGTATTTAAGAAATATAAAATTATCATATAAACTTTATATAAACAATTGTTATAAATTTCTAAATTAGTTTCTTTATTATTGTTATTACAACAAATAAACACTTTAAAAGAATATTGACTGATCATGTTTGAAAAATTAAAATTTATCATAAACAAATATTTTCATTACTATATTTAATTAATGTAATAACCTCTTTTATTTTATTTTTTGGTAATATTGTTTTCTATTTATTTTTCTTTATTTAATTTTTTAAATAAAATTATTATAGAAAAGGAAGCAAAAAAAATTTAAAAAAAAAATCCTATGCTGTTTTTTTTTTTTGAAATAAAATCCTAAACTTTATTAAACTCTTAATTTATGACAAATTCAGTCAAATAAAGAGTGTCTTGTGTACTTGATTCGTATGTGTATATATCTTATTTAAAAAAAAAAAAATTAACGATTGTGACTCAAACACATTGAGACATAGCTTCGCGATATATATGCTCCTGGATGATAGATTTAGAATCGATTCATCCTTTTCAATGCTCGAAAACAAATTATTGTGGCTCAAGGTAACCCCCCAGCAGATTCTGTTCATTTGCTGCGTACCATAAAGGCATATTGAAGAAAGCATCCATCTTCCACCAAATAAAAAAAAATTAAAAGGAAAAAAAAAGTGAGGAAAAAGGAAAGAAAGAAAGATAAAGTTTTATCCTTATATTCACACATCATGCCTTTTGTGATTTACAGCAATTGTCCATTCCTTTAGCCAACCAAGAAAAAGGGTTTAGGACAATGAGACATTTAACAATACTATTATGAATAATTATGTGAAACAATCTTTTCATATTCTTTCTATAAGAAACAATCATGCAAAATTCCATTAAAGTTCACATAATTCTAACCTACCTTTGTCGTAAAGAACAAAAAACAATTTAGTCTATGCCTGAAATCCAAAGCAAGGACCACCATGAGCCTTGCTTAGTTTGGTAGCAAGGGGCTTTGCCCCTTATGGAGAGGTCTCGAGTTTTGAGTCCTCTCCTCTTCACTAGATGTTATGCTCACCAAAAATAAATATGGTATCTCAGAGAAAAATTTCTCCATCTCCTCTAAAACTAATCACTAAGGGAATAATCAAACCATACGATTTCCAGTTTTAAAAAAAAAAAAAAGGAAATCCAAAGCAAGGAATCAAATAGTTCCTAATTACTCTTGAATAAAACAAAAATTCAGAGTTGCAGCATTTTTTACATGCTTGGATTTTCTTTCATCACCTCAATCTAGTTAAAGCTAAAAGTACAGTAAAATTTTCGCCAAGATAATGACTTTGTATTATCATTTCTTCAAAAAAGAAATTGGCCTTTTCTTCAAAAGCATCAAGTTCCTTGATTTTAAAGGGAAAGAGGCTCACACAACTTTTTGGCACGTGATTCAAATGGATGAACTTGGGTGTGCAATGACAAAATGCTGTCTGAATCTCTCTCTGGTGCTGCATGCAGCCAAGTATGGCTTTGTTTTCTTGAAACCTTTAGTCCTTTTTCTGGGTTTGCGAAACCTGAAGGGCACGACAGAATTTGGGATAAGGAATGTAACTGAGACATCTTTCTTGATCGTAACCTCTGATTTGCATGACCTTTAGCTCTCAAGCTTCCCTTCAGGCCAATGATTGGAGGAAAACTGACTGAACTTAAGGCTCCCAAGAAAACATTGGGGCTTGCCGCTTGCAAGGAAGGAGTTGGCTTTTGTAGTAATCTGTTCTTCCAAGCCAAAAATGATTGTTGTAACCTAGATGGAACCTGCAAGCCAGAAGCAAGATGAGGTCGAGTATCCAATTGGCAAAGTAGCAGGAGAAATTGCCAAATCAGGGGGAAAAAAAAATTCTAACTGTTCCTGGTTCCTACATATGAATCAAATGCCATAGATGAAAGGGGAAAACCGAATGAATTTCCACAGATGAATCAAATGCCATAGCATCCTAATCAAAACCCAACTGTTCAAAGTCTAATGAAATATCAGTCATCCTTCAGGGGACCCAAACTAAGTAAATATCAAATGAGTTCCCAGATGGCAAAGCTATATTAAATAAAAATGATGATCCATTTCGTACCCAAAAATGAAATTGCCATTTTCATGATGCGAGACCTCAATAAATCTCCAGTTAAATGAGTCATTTCACAAATTAATTCTTTTCTTGTGAATTAATCTTCAACACACACAACGTTAATGAATAAAAGTCGCACAGAAAAAATTGATAAAAAATTGAATTTGTACAGAACTTACAGATGAAAGAATGCTACTAGAAGCAAATGATAATGAACACGAAGAGAAAGGAGTTTCCCCAGGTCTATTTCCTTTCTGGTCTTTCTTTGTTGGGCCCTCATCTTGGGTTACAGACCCAAAACTTGACGGTGTAATATCATTGTCCTCGTCATCTTCCTCTTCCTCAACCTCTTCTTCCTCTTCAGATATAGGTTTCTGATCTTGGGAGGGAGATGAAGTATCCTCTTCCTCCTGCAAATCCATTTCTGCCCTCTCCTCCTCTTTCTCTTGCATCTTCAACTCCTCATCCATGTCCTCAATGGCCTCTTCCAGAGACAATTCAGCCTCCGCCAGTGCAAGTTCTTCTTCAAGCAGCTTAATGTCCATCTCACCAGCTTTCTTCTTCTCCTCAGTCCATTTCTCTAGCCTGTCAAACATTGGCTTGCATGCATTTTCCACTGCTGTTAGAATGCGCAGCCAGATATTTTCCTTCTTCATCACTGTCTCTTTTCCATAAAACTCATCAAAACCTAGGGGTAGGAACTGAACCTTCTCTGGATCCACATCTTCTCCTTCTTTTAGAGGCGGTTGCCAAAACAAACGAATCCCATGTTCCTCATCCTCAATGAAATTGATTATTCGTCCAGTTCTTGTGTGTAGGATGACAGGATCTTCAGTATATATGAGCTTTGATGGGTCTTCAGGATCAGGTTCTGGTTCCTTGTTAAGTATAACAAATTCAGGCTCCTCATCTGGTCACATGTCAAAAACCATAAACCATCAGACAAAAGGGTAGATTGCAGAAAGTTGAACCAGATGAGAAGGAAAAATGATTAAAATAAAAGGCACATAGCCTAAAACACTTGGCATGAAGCAGGCCTTCTACTTTTGGGTTCAGTAATAAAAAATGAAATGATTGAGTCATTAAGAAAGGCTCAAAGGCAGTATGAAACAAATAATTTATTGGTTAATGTTAAAAAGAAAGGCTACTTATTCTCTAATTCTCCTTATTCTTTAGTGAATTTTAACCCCACCAAATCAACAACTTATTTTGTTTACAAGAAAAACTCCAAAAAAGAAAAAACTTCCTCAGTTTGTAACCATTTTGTTTAGCTGTTAAAATAAGTTATTATGTCCTTGTTTATAAAAAAATCTCACTGATTTTTCAAACAAGGAAAATGTATCCAGGAAGAAGCAGAAGATACAGAAGTTGGAGAAGCAACAGATGCTTCCAAGCCAATCTTTAGAACTCTGTTCATCACATTGAAGAGGCAGATGCTTTTCTTCTGATTGCCGAGATGACAGAAGGATGGACTAGAAACTAGCTGTTATTTTACACTAGCAAGTTGCTGGATTCAAATTATCTTAGCCTTTTTGTCACCTTAATTACCAGAGCAATAAAGCAAAGCATAATTACTACTGTATCATAATAGAGCATGCATTGGGCATCACTTGCCAATAGTCGCTGTGCTGTTAGAAGAGGGTGTACAAGGTAAGACCTTTTCAGGAGCAAAAGAACTTTCAAGAGCAACATTCTACAAAAAACAGGTCGACTTAGCTAATTTTGCGTAAGTTTTCGAATGAAAAGCAATGCCTGAAGTAGCCTGAAATTGATCAAGGAACAATATAATAAAGTTTCCAGAAGAGAACCACATAAGGGAAAGAAAGAAATTCTTTTAAGTTTTGATAAAGAGAGAGTGCAATGGCCTTGTGAAGTTGCATTATTGCATATTGCAAAAGAAAATTTCTTGCAAGGATGCAAATACACATGCATGCAAGAAAGATAGGAGGTGAAACCTTTTGACCACCAGTACTCGAGCTCAGCAGGCATAGGTAGTCTCAGTGGAGCTTTATAGAAGGAATTTAACCACATTTCTCTTTCTTGATCCACATCATGCACATATCTTTTCCAAAAATCAGGGACCTGCCAATTGAGCATAGTTCCTCAGACTGTGCATGAGCTAAAAACGAGTAAAAGGAGGAGAAGAGGAAGAAAAAGAAACCTTCACTTACCTCATAGAACTGGTTGATGAAGCCTGGTGCCATCCACACATCTTCTTCCTCATAGAAATAGGGATGTTGAGGATCGCTATATGGGCCCCTCTCTTCCCTGACCACTGTAAAAAATGCCAAAAGCCATGTACAAATTATAGGCCATACAATGAATACATGCAGCAGGCATGCTATGGAACAAAATAAGACCCACATGCAATTAAGAATAAAAATCGGGCATTCAAAATTGCTTGCTATTGTTTGATCAGTAGCATTAATCACTTTCGCTGGGTGACAAGCAAAATAATCTTAAGACAAATGGGCTTAGGCCCAGCAGAAAGGCTAAATCTAAAACATTATGTTATACTCAGATCCTGTTATTGAATGTTCAAATCTCGTCTTCTACGTAGATTTAACCAGTAATAGCAAATGACCAGACTTGATATCAATCTCAAGATACAGCTTGCTCTATCACACTTTTAAACCAACCACCATGACTATGTTTTACCAGTAAGCGCACAATAACAAGTGCAGTTATAATTTCAAATTGGATATCATATTTCTACAGTTGTCTTAACTATCAATTAGCGAGTTACAGGGCCAGGGATTAACATTCCAGTGCCCACACGGCACCATACTTTGCAGTTCAATATTGCTATGGTCTTACAAAAGTAATTTAGAAGGCACAAAAGACATACTTCCATCTGGTTTGTTAACAAACATCCGAGCCTTGGCAGCTGCTACTTCTGCTATTCCTGCATGCAACTGAAAGAACATGTATCAGAGAAATATCTTTTCACTGGTAAGATTTCTTTTCACTGTTAAAAGAAAGAAAATCATAAGATACCGCTGAAATGTTCTCATCACAGTCAGTAGCCTCGTCCACAAACTCTCCAAAGTAAAACCTTCCCTGTGTGCATATCAAATATAGTTAGTCACTTGAAAATAAACACCATTACCTAGGAATGTCCTATTGAAGTGGGGTCATGAAAAAATTAGGAGTAGTCCTGATTTCAGTATTTATGCATGAGTAGTCATTTTTAAAATTCCAACTTAGACTTGTGCAGCTGCACCCAAAACATCACTCATTGATTAAGCAATCAACCCTTGACTCATTAAACATTAGATATTGTACAGGACATAAAGAGAAGCACACCACACAGCAAAGGTAGAGCATTTGCAGCATTACTCTGTTGCAAGTTTCAAATTTATAGCAATTTTATCACCACAATATGCACATTTAAGCTACAAAGTTTAATCTAATCTCAGGAATCTCAATTATTATTAAATAAAGGTGCACTAGCTGTGGGAAAAATTGAAGTGTAGAACACTAAAAAATAAATAAACTTGGATCTTAATTATTATTTTGAAATGGTTTTGTATCTTCAACAGATTACTGTTTAAGCTCCTATTTAAATATTTTAACAAACAAAGTGCAATAAACTATACTAATCCTAAAAATACTGCTCATATTTCAGGCACCTACATATAGCGTCCGTTCATTCACTTCATAAACACCACATCCATGCATCCTGCCATGCTTCCACTCGCCAGCATATCGGTACCGACCTTTTTCCCTGGCATACACTATTATCATTTGTCAGAAATCCCAGAAAACAAGTCTTCATAGTATAGAAGTATGCACGTGTTTCACACCATTAAAGCAAATATGTTTTACACTAGTCAAGCCCCTTTCTTGGCAAGATAAGTTTAGGATTTAAAGATTGTTCAAGTTAACAGCTATACCGTGATCATATTACTTGCCTTTTGTCTATGTGGTTTATAAGCTCCTGAAACAAATTATTTTGCACTGGCAATTTGATGTCAACAACAGATTAAGAGATGTTTTTCGTGAAAGAGTGTTTGGTTTGCAGGTGTCCTGTTAAGCTGTTTCATTTGTTTTTTTATTATAAACAGTGATCATCAATTATTGCATTATCTAATTGCTTATCATATCAGTCCTTTGCTTGCTTTTCTAGTTTTGGGATTTTCTTACTAAATAGTTTGATCTACACATAATTCTTAATGCATTCTCTTCATTTAAACATACTGGCAAGGGTAGGCAGGGAAGCACTTGGGTACATTTAGTTGGAACCTAGATTTTGAGAGGAAAAGAGAGAGGGGTGGTGATGTGAAGACCTCCTTGAGGTAACAAAAACCACTTATTTAGTTTCCTTATCAATGACAGGAAACAAAAACAAACTAGAAAAACAATATCAACTGATAGAGCAACAGACTTACAGAGCTCATTTCACATTCTTATTAAGATTCATTAAACTAACTTCTAAAAAGTAACAACATAAAAAAAATCTAAATTTTCTTTTGCAGAGACATTAATGCTAGTTAAAACACATGGATCATAATTACACTAACATTAAAAGGCATGAATATATGAATAAAGAAATAAAGTTGTGCAAAAAAGTGGATATGATAATAATTGAAAGAAGAAAACTAGATAATTGAAAGAAGAAAACTTAGTGTGATATAAGAAGAAACTCACGGTTTTTCCCCAAATTGTTTGATCCACTCATCATTCTCATAAAAAGGTATTTCATATTCTCCTCCAGCTAGATTAATGCTATCTTCAATATCCATCTCCAGCCATTCTCTATCTTCTGGGGACATAAAATCTCTTGAAAATATATGTCCTTCAGCACGCATCTTTGCTTCAAGCCTTTGAAGATGGATGACAAGCAATTTAATTTGTTTATCTTGCAGAGAAAATTATGCTTGGACTGCAACTGCCGAATAATATTATGGTGAAAAAGAGATAGAGATCATAAACATACTTGGAACCTGGCACAGGTTCTATGTCAGGTATATCAACTTCAACAACTCCATGGCCTTCCATGTTATTCCGAAGCCATTCACCTTCATATCTGCATTAAGGAAACAACATAAATTCCCAGTAGAAAGTACTGCTATTTAGTGAGGTTAGTGACTTTATGCATTTACTAGAATGAGACAGGGCGACGGTTGAACCCTGGACAAAGCATGCATTTTCATCACCAAACAGAATCTTCAAATCAAACATAGTTCCACTATTCCAACAACAGAACCCCAATTGATTGATATTTTGCTGGATTCATGAGATATCAAAAAGTTCCTTGAGACAAAATTCTCCCCCTTTCCCATTAAGCATTGCTAAGCCTGGTAATGACAGGAAACTAGTATAGGTCAATGCATGTGCAAAGTGAAGCCAAGTTCATGATCTGCCATGCGTTTTATCATCTGAACCAAACAATGTGTGTATGCTTACACATACACGTGAATTTCAGACTCCTCTGAGCTGCGATGCAGGTTTTGATTGTAATGAATTATTGACAATAAAATGCCACAGAAAGTTAATAAGAGAGAAAGAAAGAGAGAAATGCAAGTGCAGAAGCTTTTGTAGTTTCTGACAAAATTATATGTGTACAAGCAATGCTTCACTTCTATTCTTCCCATCATTTACAAATTTCCTCATGCATTTTTCCTTCCAAACACTTGAGTCTTTACATGTCAAAATACTTACCTGATATACCACATAATTGTACTAAGAGAGAGGAAATACACACCTGACTAGCCCCTGTTCAGCAACATACACGCCCTTGCCATGAGCCAAGTCATCCCAAACAGTGCCTTCATACCTTGACAATACCAAAATACAAGAAAATGCAAAAAGGGATTACTTTCCATCTTATTGTCTATGTGAATGAGGGAAGAGGAGGGAGAGGGGCAAGAATTGCTTCAAAACAACAGACATATCTCCCTCAAAACAGAAACAGCAATCGTCCTCACCCCAGCAATTCAGTATATGAAAATGAACAAATTCCCATTTGTTGAACAAGCCAGAACAGAGAAACAGCAAAAAGGGAAAAGAAACATGCATCTAGACAGTCCATGACAGTATTTGAACCGTGTCCTATTGACCTCATTAACAACCCATTGAGTTTACTACTCAAACCTGAACTACTTGGCAAAATAATTATTTCTATCCATTCAAATCAGCTGAAGAATCAACTAATAACACCAGTAGCTTAACATCTAACAAAGCATATTATGCATAATCAACAAGTGGTTAACAAGTCAATAAACTTCAATTCATCCACCAAAAACAATCAAATAGTAAACCAAACAATCAGAGTTAAAAATCATCTATTTCAGTCAAAGCAGCTGAACTCACTAAGTAAAGGGCAACGAATTAGAGAAAAGAACAAAATCCAAGACAAAGTGCAAGAAACATACGAGCTCCCATCACGGAAAATGTAGCTAACCCAAGTGAGGAACTCTTCAATTCTATCCAATTCCTCAATAACCGCCTTGGGATTCGAGATATCATAATGGTTATCGGGAATAACCGGGTACGGTGGTCTATACGGCAGATAAAACGGAGCAATAGGTGGGTCTCTCCCTTCCTTAATCTCCTTCCTCATAATCTCCCAATCTTCCTCATCCGCCCACACTGGATCCCACCCAGGCTTCGTCATTTCCAATGGAGCATCAGCCCATAGCTCTTTCAAATCCTCTTCTCTCCAGTTCTCCTTATCTTCAGGAAAATTAAACAAGTCCTCATAATACGTATAATTTCGTTCCTCTTCCTCTTCACTCTCCTTCATTTGCTCGCTATCTAACACTTGGGAAAACCGAGAAATGTTGATTTCCGGTGTGTTCGCAGACGGCGGTGGCTCATCACCCGGACGAGTGTAAGGGACAGCGGCGTCTTGGCCAGGCGCATAGTCATAGTCATAGTCGTAATCGGAATCTGAATCGGAATCGGAATCTGATGATGAAGAAGAACGCTTATCTTCATCTGGGTCTTGTTCATGTAGTGGTTCAAGAACTGGGTTTTCTTCTAATGAATCAGTGAGTTGGGTAGGCGAGTCATCGTTAGCCATTGTTGAAGAGAGAGAGAGAGACAAGAGAAGATAAGGGTATGAAAGTGAAAATTACAGAGGGAATGATAGCTAAAGAAGGCAAGCAAAGGCTTACTTTGCAGCAGAAAAAAGGGTTTTTTGAAGGGTTTTTGTCTGCTTCTGATAACAAATTTTTGAGCTTTTTGTCATTGGTGAATCAAAATCTTTCAAAATTTGCAGAAATATAATTAAAATTCAGACTTTTTGCCAATTCAGAATCCAAAGAAAGATGGGCGTATAAGCCCAAGCAGACTATAGAACTATCTTTGGGCTTTTGAAAGCCTTGAGATCTTTTTTTTTTTTGGAAAATTTCAAAAATAACTTAAAAAAAAAAAGCAAAAAATATCATTTTTACTGTGCTCATGAAAAAATTTGAAAAATACAGTCTAAACTTCAAAAAATAATATTTTTACTAGAGTATATGTTTGACTTATTTTTTGAATTTGTTCACCAAAAAAAAAACTCAGAAAATGATAAAAAATAAAAAGATATTAATTTATATTACATTAATGTATACCAACTATTTTATATTCAAATTGCAAATTTATAAAAGATATAATAATAGTAAATAGTATATGTATACCAAAATTTGGTATATATTAAGTATATGTTTAGTATCTGCAACTAATATATATATATATATATATATATATTGCAAATTTGAAAAAAAATAAAAAAATAAACTCAATAAATGGTATATGTATACCAAAATTTGGTATATATTAAGTATATGTTTAGTATTTGCAAAATTGCAAATTTGAAAAATTAAAAAGATCAACTAACACTAAATGGTATATGTATACCAAATTTTAGTATACTTTAAGTATATATTCGGTATCTGCAACTACTATATATTTATATAGATTATAAATATGAAAAATTAAAAAGAGAAACAGTAAATGGTATATGTATACCATAAATTGGTATACATTTAGTATATGTTTGGTATTTGTAACTACTTTACATATATATATATATAAATTGTAAATTTGAAAAAGTAAAAAGATAAACTAATAGTAAATAATATATGTATACCAAAATTTAGTATATGCTAAGTATATGTTTGCTATTTGCAACTACTTTAATATATACATATTACAAATTTAAAGAATTAAAAAGATAAACTAATAGTAAATGGTATATATATACTAAAATTTGGTATACATAATAGTAAATGGTATATGTATACTAAAATTTGGTATACATTAAGTATCTGCAACCACTTTAATGTATACATATTGCAATTTTAAAAAAAATTAAAAAAATAAACTAATAGTAAATGGTATATGTATACCAAAATCTAATATATGTTAAGTACATATTTGGTTTAATATATACAGATTACAAATTGAAACATTAAAAGCATAAAATAATAATAATAAGTGTATGTGTGCGAAAACACTTTTTACATATGCGAATATGGTATACATTAAGTATGTGTATGATATACAATAAGCTAAGTGCAATTAGGATATAATTGAAAAATAAAAATTACCATTATATAGAAATATACGACAAATATAAAAAAAATACATAAAAACCATCAAATCTACAATTACTAAGTACTAAAACTATACAATAAAAGAAAAACAACATAATCAACAAACTAAAATTATTATTATTATTTTAATCATAATTTTTAGTATTCTAATAATTGAATAACTCGTTAATCAATACCTCAGGAAACCGACTAGAAAAATTCTAAAAATATTAATCATGCATCTTTCATCTTATTTATAAGAAGAATTAATTTAAAACCTCTAAATTGAGAAATATAGGTAAAGCTAATAGAAAAAACATGAAAGTTTAATTATCCTTTTTCATATAAACTTCTATTAGAACTTACATGTAAATAAAAGATTTTACATTTTTTAAGCCTGGAATTCACTATCTTGCACAAAAGAAGTGAAATTGATAATGTACATTTAATAGTACTTACCAAGCTAACCATAAAGGTCATAAGAAGAAACCTTTATGCTCCAACAATAGATTAATGTGCTTAATAATTCAGATTTTGAGTGCAAAGAAGTACCATCTTCTGCCAACTCCAAGAGTTGTTCTTCTAGACTAAGTTATAACCAAACAATCATATAACCCAGAAAAAAAAAAAAAAAAGAACCAAAAATCAACCTCGTGGACTAAGTTATTGCAGCAAAATGAGCAGCTCATGCTGCCAGCAACCAAACAAAATAGGAGCTGAAAATAGAAGGCCTTAAATTTGATCGCTTTAATAACAAGAAGTCACAAGCGCAAAAATACTTCCTTTCTCCACCTCATGCACTAAAGCAGTTCCATTCCCACATGTCATTAGTTGTGGACATTGATACTCTCCCTCTACTAACCATTCTAATTCTACAAAAGGCTCACTTCACTAATCAGATCCTGAGCTCAAGTCTAATTTTTGCCCTTGAAAGCAGCAACAACTCTTCCTCAGCAGAAAATGCAACAGTCCATCGCCCTAAATTTGCCATCCCAGTGAAGTGTCCTCAAAGCAAGCACCCTTAGTCACATATTCCCTTTCATCTCCACTTCCTATGCTCCAAAACAGTATCATACTCTGGGTTCTTCTAAATCAAAATCAGAATCATATCCTGAGGAGAAAAAGTTGTTCCTTGCCCAGAAAAAAATAGAAGAAAAAGATTCGATATGGGATTTTTTACATGTCAATTAATTAAAGGCGGTGGTGGTAGCAACGATGGAATCAAGAAGAAAAGGATTTTTGTGTTTGATGGGTAATTTGGAAATAAGATTAAGAGAGTGGTGGTGGAAAATGGCTTAATTTAATTGAGTCTCATTGTGTGTCTTTTTCATTTCTTGTGGATTGGATAAGAGTTTAATAAGCAGATATCTAAGGGAAAAGGAAGAGGCAAAGAAGGAAAAGACATAAAAGAAATAAAGAAAGAAGAAAACGATTTAAAAGAAATAGCAGGAACGTTAAAATGAATAAAACAACAACCAACGATATAAATGATAATTTTCAAAAAAAACAGTGATAGATGTAATTTCTTCTTTTTTTTTTTTGACAAAAGTAAAAAATGTATTTTGTGTTAATTTGAATAAGTTTTTTTTTATTTTTTTTTATGCATATTATGTAATGAATATCGATTAGTGAATTAATCAAATATTCACTAATAAAAACAGAATTACATTCATAATTTAATTTTTTGTTATCTTTTAATTGTAATTATATTCAAACCTTTTACAAAATATTTGATTTATCCTACTTTCAAATTTTAGTTGTATTTATACTATTTAATCAAATTATAGTAATTGAAAAGAGATTGATGAAAAATTATATTAGAGTTCGGAAACAAGTGTACCAAAAAAAAAAAAAGATAAGTATATATGTGTTTTCTTAATAAAATTAAATTACAAGTAAAACAATTCATATATTTATTAAAATTGAAATATACACGTTGAAATTTTTAATAATATTTATATTTTTTGTTATAAATATGTAGTTTTTTTTATTACAATGGAGTGGAAAATTCAAAAGCACACTAAACTACCACTATTATTGGTCAAGAAACCCCAATTAAAATCTTCTAGTAATAGACTACCATCGCTCTCTCAAGTATTGTTTGATATGAAATAAATAAATTAAAAAAGTAAAATTTTCTATGAAATAAATAAATTAAGAAAGTAAAATTTTCTAATAACTATAAAATTTCGGCTTTTTTGGTATCCATTATATGAAAAAAGTTTTCAGAAAATAGGATGTATACTTTCTGAATTTGGAAAAAGTACACTTCCTTAGCCCCTAAGAAAGTTAGACTTTATTAATTAAAATAAATATAAATTAATATATCTACCATTCATTGAATATGATTGAATAAATGATGCAATATATATTTTTTATTGAATAAATGATGCAATATATATATATATTTTTTATTATTAAGTCAAACAAAAAAATCTGAGTCAATTTCATCTATGGTCCTCAAACTTTGATTCTCTAATTCAATTTTCTTTCTTAAAAAGCACTGAACTTTTTATATAATGCACTTTAAAGTCCTTTTATCAAAATTTTTAGTTTAAACTAATGGATCTAATATAGACTTGCCATATAAGCAATTTTTTAATTTAAATAAAGCCACATCAGCAAGTCTAACTTCTTTTTTCATTCTCCTATGCATGTTATGAATTAATCTGGACAGATTGCCCCATGCAAACTATGAGTTCGTCTTATTGAACCATATACATCGCCTAGGTGTTACTTATGTTACACATCTCTTATCCATTGCCCAACTAAGACTCGGAAATAAGATATCTATGTCCCGCTTGGACAGAACTCGTCCAATCCATCTCTAAGTATAATATTGCAACATATGAACCATCTCCATAATGGACTTAAGTCCCCAGATTACCTCCTATAAATAGCTTCCTTTTCTCCATGAAATGGAGAACACATTCTAAGCACTATAAGCTCTATTTAATTCGTCAAAACTATAGTCTTTCTGACTTAAGCATTAGAGTGGTCTCCCAAGCACATCATCTGAGTCCTCTAATCCATCTATTTTGCAGGTCTTAGAGATCGAAAGATCACCTAGCTGTGTACTTAAGATCAAAACTCATCTTCAAGCACATTAGAACTATTTTATAGGATGAACAGCAGCCAAGTTTGACTACTTCAAACCCATAGTCAATTTGTTAACTATAGTCTTGGTTTGATTCATCAAATATTGGAACTTCATCACTTGTAAATATCTATATATATGTGTATCACTTATAAATCAAAACACATCAGTGAAATATCATTCATCTCCATATTCTTGTATTCTCTTTACCCCTCTCCAATGTATATGGTTATACATCTCTTGACTTAGTAATAAACTCATGTTTGAGTCCCATTCTCCCCTATACTAATAAATAAATAAATAAATAAAGATATTGAGATTATAGCAAGAAATATTGATGCTTTATGTTATATTGAAAATTGATTTTATGAATCTGTGAAGAAAAAAAAAATTGAACCATTCAATTGATAAGTTTTTACTTGTTAGTTGCCACAATAAATGATCAATTGAAGTCAAATTATTCATTATCACATAGATAAATGCCCAATGAATTGAATTAGTCTTTTCCTAAACAAATTGTGGAAAGCAATTTCTAAATACATATATAAATGTAAAAATAAGGCTCTTAGGCAATCCACTATGCATGAGGACTAATTAGGCTTAATTCCTTTTGATGGTGATATTTGTATCCAGGAGTGGATGCAAATAATAAACTGTGATAAATATGATTAAAATCTTAAAGTGAAAATTATTGTGCACAATAATAATCTTGGGCTTTTTCTTAGCATCCAATGAGGAATCCCCAATATATAGAATGATTCAACGACATATTAGTTTATACGACCAATCGTTTTGTATGTTTCTAGACAACCACCTTTAGTTACATTGTTTAGCTTGTACCACGATCATCTTCATGTGTTACAACTTGTGCATTTGAAATTGTACTCTTTTTTTTTTTTTGCCAAATGATGAGTCTGAAATCATTATGGATTGTAGAGGGAGAGCCCCATAAGGAGTACGACCTGCATACAGAAAGAAAGAGGGTTAAAGGCTCCTGGAGGCTGATCTCCAAGAGAACCTCCGACGCCCAAGTCAGCAAGCCAGTTAAGAGAGTTTAGGCTAGAGAGAGAGTCTAGAGAGAGAGAGAGTCTCTATTTTACCTTTGTTCCTTCTATATATAGAGAAAAATGGGGACCCCCTTATAGAGGCCATTTTTGTCCCTCATCAGGGGCCCCCCACTCCCTAGTCTGATCAAGCATGTTGAAGAGAAGGCTGAGGGAGTAGAAATATCCTTTCCTTGCTTGTGATTCATCTGCGTTGCAGGTATAATTGCTAATTTGGTGGCATCTTATGAGCTTAATACGAAAGTTGCTAGATGTTTTGAATGTAAAGGGTGAGCTAAGGAGCTCAATTTAGAGGCGTCTGAGCACCTAAATAATAATGCGAGCTAATTAGCCCGATGTGAGGCATTTGGGCGTCTGAATGATAAGGTGAGCTGATTAGCTTGACCGAGAGGCAGTTGCATGCCTGAACAAAGATGTGAGCTACATGATTGCCACTTTAGGGGGTGGTCTTATAGTCTTCGATGCCACATCATAGCATGGACTTATAGATTCCATATAGCCTCAAGTCTTCAAATAATATGCCTTCTCAAGGAAGGTCTTATATAATATTCTTCATTGGTAAAGGACTCTAATAAGAGTTACTTCGCCTGTTGAGGCCTTAGGTACTTTGATTCGTCCGTCGAAGGCTCACATAATAATATATGCTTTACTGATTGGATAATTTGCTTGGAAATTGGGGGTCTTTGTCTGATGCACTTTGCTAATTAGCAACATTAAAGGCCTTCGCTAATTAAAATCTTGGATAATAATGATTTACCTTGACTTATCGAGGACTTTTAGAAATCTACCTCTTTAGAGGTCTTTAAGAAAGCCTTTGCCTTGCTAAATGAAGACTTATGTAATAACGGTTTGCCTTGACTTTTCGAGGACTTTTAAAAATCTACTTCCTTGGAAGTCTTCAAGAAAAACCTGCCTCAGCTTATCGAGGACTTTAGAGAAATCCACTCCACTTAGGAGTCTTCGAAAAAATTTGCCTTACTCGGAGGTCTTATAAATAATATGCCTCAATTTTTCGAGGACTTGCATAATCATATGCCTAGTGTTCGCTAGGTCTTATGAAATCTACCTCTCATAGGGGTCTTCTCGAATCTGCCTTGCCAGATGAGATATTATATAATAATATGCCTAGCTTTCGCTAGGTCTTATGAAATCCACCTCTCATAAAGGTCTTCTCGAATCTGTCGAGGGTTGGGGAGTTTGACTCACTAGGAGGTCTTCGATAATAATATGCCTCAACAGATGAGGACTTATATAATAACAATGTGCCTAGCAAATGCTAGGTCTTATGAAATCCACCTCACCTGGAGGTCTTCTCGAATCTGCCTCGCCAGATGAGGTCTTATATAATAATATGCCTAGCTTTCACTAGGTCTCATGAAATCCACCTCACCTGGAGGTCTTCTCGAATCTGCTTCGCCAGATGAGGTCTTATATAATAATATGCCTAGCTTTCGCTAGGTCTCATGAAATCCACCTCTCATAGAGGTCTTCTCGAATATGTCGAGGGCTGAGGAGTCCGACTCACCAGGAGGTCTTCGATAATAATATGTCTCGACAGATGAGGACTTATATAATAACAATGTGCCTAGCGAACGCTAGGTCTTATGAAATCCACCTCACCTGGAGGTCTTCTCGAATCTGCCTCGCCAGATGAGCTCTTATATAATAATAATATGCCTAGCGAACGCTAGTCTTATGAAAATCACCTCACCTGGAGGTCTTCTCGAATCTGCCTCGCCAGATGAGATATTATATAATAATATGCCTAGCTTTCGCTAGGTCTCATGAAATCCACCTCTCATAGAGGTCTTCTCGAATCTGTCGAGGGCTGAGGAGTCCGACTCGCCAAGAGGTCTTCGATAATAATATGCCTCAACAGATGAGGACTTATATAATAACAATGTGCCTAGCGAACGCTAGGTCTTATGAAATCCACCTCACCTGGAGGTCTTCTCGAATCTGCCTCGCCAGATGAGCTCTTATATAATAATAATATGCCTAGCGAACGCTAGGTCTTATGAAAATCACCTCACCTGGAGGTCTTCTCGAATCTGCCTCGCCAAATGTGATATTATATAATAATATGCCTAGTTTTCGCTAGGTCTTATGAAATCCACCTCTCATAGAGGTCTTCTCGAATTTGCCTCATTAGATGAGATATTATATAATAATATGCTTAGCTTTCACTAGGTCTTTGGTGCCTTGCCTTGACAAGGTCTTTCGCCTATTAGACTTTCGCTTGGACTACTCATCACCTCTAGCTATTTGCCTGGGCTTTCATCTTTTGAGCTAGTCTCAATAGGACTTAAATGATAATAATAATTTTCTTTTCTTTTTCTTTTTCTTTTTCTTCTTTCTTTTTTTTTTTCTTTTATTTTTTTCTTTTCTCTTTTCTTTTATATTTTTTTTATGTATAGTACATGATTCTTTTTTACAAGTACATTTACATAATTGAATATTTTATACAAATACAATATTGTTTGCTAAAATGAAATGGCTTGTCTTCAGAAAGCTTCATTTCAATGCCTTGTACAATTCTTGAGTACTTTATCTTCCTTGTTTATTTTTCATGTGGTTGAGTAGCTTCTGCAGAGAGCTTGAAAATTGCTTTTGTGAGTCATCTTTCTTCCCCCCACGAAGAGGGAAAATTTCCCTTTGTAGCTTCATTGACAAAGTGTAAGTCTTTTCGACTCTTCATTTTCTTCTTTTGTTGCCTTGTAGCTAAGTGTAGCTGAACTTGATCTTTCGCCTAGATCTCGCTAGGTCTTTTTGCCTGGATTTACCAGGGCTTTTACTTCGTTCTTCAGGAAGCACATCTCGCGTTTGCGAGGTATATTGCCTAGAATCTCGCTAGGTCTTTTTGCCTGGATTTACCAGGGCTTTTACTTCCTTCTTCAGGAAGCACATCTCGCGTTTGCGAGGTATATTGCCTAGAATCTCGCTAGGTCTTTTCGCCTGGATTTACCAGGGCTTTTACTTCGTTCTTCAGGAAGCACATCTCGCATTTGCGAGGTATATTGCCTAGAATCTCGCTAGGTCTTTTCGCCTGGATTTACCAGGGCTTTTACTTCGTTTTTCAGGAAGCACATCTCACGTTTGCGAGGTATATTGCCTAGAATCTCGCTAGGTCTTTTCGCCTGGATTTACCAGGGCTTTTATCTATTGGGATTTCGCCTGGAGTACTCATCACATTTGGCTTTTAGCCTCTACTTTCCTCTTTTGAGCTAACCCCAATAGTCTTCTTGAATCCACCTGTTAGGTTTTGGCTTAGGCTTCTTCGCATTTTAAGCTTAACCCAGCAGATTCTGTTTGTTGAAACTCTATCCAAGCTCTTTGTCTTTAGACTTTATATCATCAAATGTCTAATCAATTGACTTGAATATCTTGATACTTTTTGCCAAGTTGAGTGTTATTGTTCGCATCGAATGACAAATTTTGCATTATTTCCTGCTATAAACAAGGGTTATAGGAGCATAACATATAATATGTGCACTTTATATGCTACAAATTTATGTAAGATGCTCATTTAACCTATATGATTGCATTTTTTGAAAATATATTATATGCAACATGAATCATGTGAAGTCTAATTAGACTTTAATAATTATAATAATTTTAGCATGCAATAACAATTTAGCAAATTATTAGCAGATGCAACATGCTGTAAATTATTCAAATAATGAATTTTGATTGAATCATGCCATTTTGAGAGACTTTTACTCCCCAGCAAAAATAATGGATTTAGTTGAAATCCATTTTTTGAACAATAACTAGTAGTAAAATAGTATTTGATATGCACAACTAATCATGTATCAGCATCAAATATGACATAGCATTTTATGCTACATAGTCATGATAGATAATTTTTTCATGCAAGATTATCAACATATTCGCATCATACTTTGGCAAGTAATATCACAAAATTTAATTAAAGCATGAAAAATATGTAAAACATATCTGTATTGGCGTGCTTTGCCATGCACCTCATCATGACATTTGCCTATTAAAGGCCTTTACTTGGTAGGCTTCATCTTAGCCTCTAGCATTTTCATCTGGCTTTCTCCTCTAGCTTTTTTTTTGGCCTTTGCCTTTGGCCTTCGTCCTGTGGCCTTCGGCCTTCATCTTTAACCTTTAGCCTTTAGCTTTCGCCTTCGTCCTCTGGCCTCTGACCTTCGGCCTTCGTCCTTTTAGCTTCGTCCTTTGGCCTTCGTCCTTCGGCCTTCAACCTTCGGCCTTTGGCCTTCGTCCTTCGTCCTTCGTCCTTCGTCCTTTGGCCTTTGTCCTTCATCCTTTGGCCTTCGTCCTCTGGCCTTCGGCCTTCGGCCCTCTGACTTTTGGGCTTCATCTTCGACCTTTGGCCTCTAGCCTTTGTCCTTTGGCCTCTTACCTTCGGCCTTTGGCCTTCGTCCTTCGACTTCAACCTTCGGCTTTCGTCCTCTGGCCTCTGACCTCTGGCCTTCATCCTTCGACCTTTGGCTTTCGTCCTCTGGCCTTCGGCCTTTGGCCCTCTGACTTTTGGGCTTCGTCTTCGACCTTTGGCCTCTGGCCTTCGTCCTTTGGCCTCTTACCTTCGGCCTTTGGCCTTCGTCCTTCGACTTCGACCTTCGGCCTTCGTCCTCTAGCCTCTGACCTCTGGCCTTTGGCCTTCATCCTTCGACTTCGACCTTCGGCCTTTGTCCTCCGGCCTTCAGCCTTCGACCTTCGACTTCGACCTTTGGCCTTCGTCCTTTAGCCTCTGACCTTCCGCCTTCGGCCTTCATACTTCATCCTTCGGCCTTCATCCTTCGGCCTTCGTCCTTCAGCCTTCAGCCTTCGTCCTTCAGCCTTCGGCCTTCGGCCTCTAACTTTCGACCTTCAGCCTTCGTCCTTCAACCTTCAGCCTTCGGCCTTTAGCCTTCGGCCTTCGGCCTTTAACCTTCGACCTTCGACCTTCGTCCTTCAGCCTTCGGCCTTTGTCCTTCGGCCTTCGGCCTTCGTCCTTCAGCCTTCAGCCTTCGTCCTTCAGCCTTCGGCCTTCGTCCTTTAGCCTTCATCCTCCGTCCTTCAGCCTTCGGCCTTTGCCTTTGACCTTTGGCCTTTACTTGTGGTCTTTAGCAAATAAGTTTTCATGGCACATGGGACTCACTTGCCAGTGACCAATTGGAGATACACCTCAGATTCTAACTGGAATATGTTTGCAGAGATTTGGTTGCTAATTTTTTAATCTATCTTTCCAGTGATAGATCGGCTACATAATTGGTACCAAAATGAAGCTAGAATCACGAGGAACTCATTAATGTAAAAATCATCGTGAATAGAGTTGTGGCTCGGCAAAAAATGTGCTGGAAGTTTTCGATGACCATCAGCTTTGGATGGGAGGTGCAGCTATTTCTAACGTCGATTCACGATGATTTTCTGGAGGATGACCAATCGGCGTGTGGACTTGTTCCTGGTGGTGGAGGTGTTATCTAATGGTCATCGGAGATGGGCAAATAGCTATGGCAATCTATTTTCTCTCTCCTCTCTCTCGAACTGATATTTCTTGCTTTTTTCTTTTTGTTGATTTTTTGTTGGAGATAAATACTCAAATCTCTTAGATCAATGTCGGTGAAGGCTAAATCTGTGATGATCAAGAATATTGGTGACCGAAAAAATGATTTCCGATAGAAATAGAGGTTGGGATACGACTTTTTGTGTTGTTCCCATAGACGGCGCCATTTTGATGAGTCTGAAATCATCATAGACTGTAGAGGGAGAGCCCCATGAGGGGTAGGACCTGCATACAGAAAGAAAGAGGGTCAAAGGCTCCTGGAGGCTGACCTCCTAGAGAACCTCCGACGCCCAAGTCAGCAAGCCAGTTAAGAGAGTTTAGGCTAGAGAGAGAGTCTAGAGAGAGAGAGAGTCTCTATTTTACCTTTGTTCCTTCTATATATAGAGAAAAATGGGGATCCCCCTATAGAGGCCATTTTTATCCCTCATCACCAAATATTTGAAATTGTACATTTTAACATCCACATACATATCTTTTTTAGATGGATTCATGTGCATAAACGTAGTTTCCATTAAATTAATCAATCCAATAATTAAACATATTATAAAGTAGTCTTATTAATCATATTAGGTTTATTGAAACTTAATCACACAAGAAATATAAGTTCATATTAAGTTTACATAAATATAAATGAGTCAAATAATTCTTGAACTTCTTGAACTTGATTGTAAAATACTATAAATTCAATATATAACTTACATTTTCATTTTCACTGTCTGGATACTGCCTGATGATGAACTTGCAGCTTGAGGTGTTTGAAGCAATAGTTACATGGTGCTCCAGATATTTTCGGTGGTGATTAGTCCAAGTTGAGGTGTTTGGAGCTCCCTCCTCACGTGAAATCTTTTATCTAGCATGCTTGTCATGAATACTTACCAGTTAAAGGTGTTATTGCTTGACGTGGGTTGCAGCTTGATACTGGTATGTCTTTTGCGATTATGATTACGAGACTTTGACACATTTATTCTTTCATTGCTCGTTTGCTGGCAAGTGCTTAATATTAATTTAGAAGGGTTAAATTATGCATCATTTGCTGAAATGTTCTTTTCATTTTGGTCCACTGGTTACCGGACTTGCAATTGATGATGATGCTTGATAAAATTTCTACTATTAAAAAAAAAAAAAACTTATATTTTCATTTTATAATTATAAATTTAATTATATTTTGTAAAATATAAGTAATAAAATTATAGTTGAATTTGCATTTATATTGGCATTGTGCAATAAAATTATAATTTCCAAATAGAATCTATTTGGGAGTGCTATTTAAGGTTAAAAAAACACAATTTTTGAATTTTTTTATTTAATTGGTTGCTCTTTTTTTTTTTCTTTTTTCAATTTTTTGAATGCCTAATTACCTAAAAAAATTCCAAACAATAAAGTATTTAATAATTTTATCTCATTATTCCATATTTTTCGCACAAATATTTATACTTCACATTTTTTAACAATTTTACCATATTCTTTTATATTTTTTACACAAGTGGCTATATTTCAAATTTTTTACTAAATTCATCCCATTCTTTTAGATTTTTCACACAAATATTTATATATGTAATTTTCTAAAATACAATCTAACGACAAAAAATACAAAAATGGAGTAACTTGATACATATAATATCACCTGCAGTCTCAATCGATACTAAGAGAATTTTTAATATGAATTTTCTATATCATTAATATCCACCATTTTTTCTTTTTCCGTTGTCAAATTATATTTTAGAAAAAAAAAATGAAGTATACGTATTTGTTTGAAAAATATGAAAAAATAAGATAAAATTATTAAAAATTTTGAAAAATAAGCATTTATATAAAATTGCTTTTTTTAAATTTACTTGTTAGAAAAATATTTATTCACCTTTTTTTTTTTTCAAATAACAGTGTTCAAAACTCAAAATAAAAAAAAAAATTCTTTTTCGAAAAAACATTTTTCTGAATTGCAATACAAAACTTTGTTCAAAAAAAGAAAAAACAACTGCAGTACAAAACAGGCCCACTGTCATTTTTGTACTCCCTAATACAAATAAACCATTTGTGTTAGATCACAATCAGAGTCTTCTCCAAAATTGGAGACTGCAATTTACATTTTGACCTTTTCACGAGCGCACGAGCGAAGGAGTGTTAAATTTTTTCTGTTTTTTATATATATATATATATTTTTATAATGACACGCAAATTAAATTTATAAATAATATATATTTATAAAATTTAATATAATTTATATATTATTATAAAAAAATATAAAAAAAAAATATTTAGCACCCCACTTCCACTTGTTTTACGTGATTGATTACACAGCAGTCTGAATCTTTTCGACCCAAATTTAAAGTCCACTTACATTGAAGGCAGTGAAGGAATTCTACTGGAGCCCAAGTTTCAGCCCAGCTGGGAAATTCGCAAATGAATACTGAATTGCCTATTTATTTGATTTATTTTATTTTACAACTCTTTTATTTATAATTTCTCTTTATAACTCTGTGTTAAATCTAATTCGTAAATTTATTCTTTACTATATGTTGTATTGATTTTCAACTCTTATATATAATTTTAATTAATCTATATATAATAAATTTAGAATATATTTATTTATATTAATATTTAAAATTTAATAAAAAATAATAATTATTTATGTATGTTAAAATATTTCAATAAAATACAAGTTAAATAAAAAAAAATTGACCAAATGAAATAATTGTTGAATTAATGCATACACTAAGTGTCAAAAGTATCAAATTAGTTGAATATATATATATATATATATATATATATATATATATATATATATATATATATATATATATATATATATATATATATATATATATATATATATATATCAATGTAGAAAACTATTTTTTTTTTTACATTTATATATTATTTCTACATTAAAGATATTAAAGATAGTGTATACTATCTATGTCATATCTAAGTCTAATTCTAATCCACACATAAATGCCATTGAAGTCATTAGACTTGATTCATTTATAAAAGCAATTCATTATTTTTTTAGGGAAATTTACAAAAAAGTATCATGTAGTTACAACCATTTTCACTTTAGAGTTTATGAAATTTTTTTTTTAATAAAATAGAGTATGAGATTTTCACTATTAATATTTTAGATCTATATCCTTAATATAGTTAGAGGGTACTAATATGGGGCACATGTAGCATTAAAAGATACTAAGGTAGCATAAGACTGATAATGTGGTGCTCATGTAATATATCATTATAAAATCTATTAGACACCATATCAACAGTCTTATACTACGTGCATATTATGCCAATAGCCTTTAACAATGTTAAAATTGTATACCATAAAGTACTAATAGTGAAAACCTGGTATTATATGATATGAAATAAATAAATTAAGGAAGTAGAATTTATAGGAAAATAGAAAATTTTGACTTATTTGATAGTCATTATTGAAAAAAATTCTCAATAAGTAAGATATCTACTTTATGAGTTTAGAAAAAGTATACTTTTTTAAGGAGAGTTAAGAATATTAAACTTTCTTAGTTGAAATAAAAAGAAATTGATATATTTATACTCTATTAAATATAATTAAATAAATGGGATAATATATTATTATCTTTTTTATTATTAAGTTAAATAAAAAAATATACTTTTCAGTAAGTTATATACAAATAAAATACATAATTATTTAATATAAAATTTACTTCTTAAAAAATAATTTACTTAAATGTTTACTTACCCAAGAAATATACTTCCCATAAAATATACCAAATGATGTTTCAAATTCTTTTTTATCCAAAAAATTTCATTTTAATGCCCTCCATCAATGTTTTTGAGGTATTCTATTAATGCCCTCTAGCAATGTTTTTCCGTACGATTTTGAATGGTCAACACTCAAAACGATGAATGTTTACCCTACGACCATACTGCTTATTCATTCAATACCGAAAATAAAATAAAAGAAATTCAAAGGATATATTTGACTTTGTTGTTATAACATTGAAAATATCATCATCATAAAAACATTCATTAGAATCAATTAAAAACTCATTGGCCAAAAAAAAATCAATTAAAATTTATTTTATTTTAAAATAAAATTCAATATTTCTCATTGTACAAATTCCAAAAAATAATTAAGCAATATATTATAATAATATGTCAATCAAGTGTGATCTAATTAATCTTCTCATCTTTTGAAGAGTGAAAAGTAAAAAACTAAAGTTTGAGTCTCCCAAATCACACAATGTTATTTCGGTCTATAGATTTACTTAGTATTAAAAAAATATATTGCAATATTATATCATAATTTCAATGTCAAATAGGCATAAACAACAAAATTCCTTTTAATTACCAAGTTGACAAATAAATAATGGATTTGATGCTAAAGAAAGGAAGTAAGAAAATACATTCTAAAGTAATGGAATCAACAAAGTAGAAGCTTTATTTGTGTTATCTTTAATTCTTTTTGTATTTCTTCTACAATTTCATATATTCTATCATCTCTAGATAACATTGTTTAATAACTAACAATTTCCTTCAAAAATCTTTTATATATCTATATATAAATTGAATTTAAGAATTCATTAAAAAAATTTATAGAGATACATTAAATAACTCCATAAAAATTGTTAGATTTATATGAAATCAGTTAATTCAAATGATAAAGTCTAATCTCTTAGGACTAAGAAATTTCATGTTTGAACTTTATTTGAACTTTATCTTCATAAGCAAAAAATTTTACTCAAATTGATGGAGTAGTAATATCTCATTACATTAATAAGAATAACATTTTATATAAATTATATTTTTAAATAAAGTACTTGAAAAAATATCAAAAACCATATAAATCCCAAAATACAACTAGTTATACACTTGTACTTAATCAAAAATCTTACTTAGTTCTATTTTTTTCTCTCTCTAGAAAATTTTGCTCTCACTTCTCTCTAATCTTTTGTCTCTCCATCTAAGGTTTCTCTTGGGAAAACTCTTAGGTGGCCTAGACCATTGGAGAGGATCCCCCTTTTCTTCAATTTCCTCTTGTTTTACGCTAGGTTTTAATAGACATTCAATGATCTCCACCTTGTTCAAGATTTGCTTTATGTCTACAAGTTTAGTCTGGTTTTGTATTTTGCAAGTTACTATTTGGCTACTTAGTAGAGTCCTTGCCGTAATAAATTCTAGTTTTATTTGGCTGTTTCACAAGCTCTATTTCTCAAAGTATCACTTTAGGAGTGGAGGTTGAAGAGGGAGAGAAGATTTTGTTATTATCAATGTTGAATCTATGTGCATTAACATTGGGAATTTACTGTTATGTATGATTATTGTTTTCAGATAATGGCGGCCGAGTCTATGTTGGTTGAGATTTGAAAGTCTATGTTGGTTTTGTTCCACTAAAAAATCTTGGAATCTATAGTGGGTGAGACTTTATTTATAATAACTCAAGCTACTGTGTGAGAATATTGCTATAAATCACTGCGATTGATGGCCACAGCTATTGCATGTGGTGAAAGGGGAGGTACTGGAAGCTTGTGTGAAGAAGAGTTTCTCTAAGGGGTCAAATTATGATTTTCTCATGTTTTTAGATTTAAGCTCACTGTTTAAAATCCACTATAGGGTTATTTCTATTTGGCACCTAGCTTGTATCCTTTTATGAGTTTGATATACTGTTGAATACTTCATGCTTTTTATTAAATGACAGTAAGTTTCTTCTTGGGATTTTTTTTTTTGAAAGGAGTTATATACTTGTACTTAAAAACCAAAAAACAAGAAATCCATCACTTTGTCTACGAATATTACATGTGCAGTTCTCTTCTTTGCCATTTCGCATAACTACCAAACTCGTAAAAAAAAAAAAAAAAAGAAAAAAGGAAAAATTACATAGCGTATATATATATTTTTAACTTTCACTTTTTAACTCGTTTATTATTATTACCATTCAATTTACCTCGTTTCTTGGAAACTGTTTGTGCGGCTGCTGGTCTCTTTGGCCGCGACGGCGACGTTGGCACCGGCAGCCGCTTCCATGGCGCAAGAAGAACAGAGTCTCTGTATCTAGACGGCAATACTTGGCTCCTTCTGCTCTTCGATCTCACCACCGGCGATATATCCACCACTCCACACTTGTCGTTTCTTTTGGTCGATGACAACCCGCCGCCGCAGCCGCCACCATCCCTACTAGCTTCCGATTCTTTTTCTTGATTCGGAGGCTTTTCTTTCTCTTCCTTATTTTTCAAATTATTATAACCTGAAACCGTTTCGGCTGCTTCAATGAGAAGAGAAAAACAATCATTTTTATTACTCTTCAGCTGTTGTTCTTGAAAATCCGGCAACGTTTTGACTAATTCTTGTTCTTTATCGTTTCGGGTTTCAAGATTTATTATGGCATCTGAAACTTTTTCTTCAATAGCTTCAATTATGTGAAGAGGATCACATTCTCCTTCCGATGAGCTCTTCTCCGTCGTGAAAACACCACAATCCTCTGCCTCTGAATTGACAACACTACAACAAGCAGCTAAACACTCTGATTGATCTTCTTGAATCTCCAGCGATGAACATATTCCCATATTCAAATCAATACCCAGTCCTCCTCCTCTTCCTCCTCCTGTCTTATTATCTTCAAAATCAAGAATCTGAGGATTCAAAGATGATTTTCTTGAAGTTTCTTGAGATGGGTATGAAGCAATTATTCGTAAAATCTTTTGGAGATACATTTGAGACTTTGAAAGTCCATGGCGACGAGTAGTATTGCTAGAACAAGAAGAAGAATTACAAACCTGATTCGCAATTGAATCTTCGATGAATTGATGATGTGAACTCATTATTCTTTAAGCTCGATATAACTAATTATGCAACTAAATAATAATAATCCTGTTCTTGATCGAGTTAATTAAGCTTCTTCGTTGCATGCTATTGGAGCTCAGCTGCTATGGATTCTGAGAAGGACGTCAAAGAAAAATTCTACACAGAGAGAAAAGAAAACGAGTGGAGAATGAAAGAAAAGAAACCAAGAAAACTCGATATCTTTTGGTCTTTGATGACTTTTTCTTTATTTCTTTATTTTTTTTTTTGTTCGTGTTTTTTTATATCTGGCATTCCTTGGGATTCTTGTTGTTGATTGTTGATTGGCAACTTGGTGACGTGTCATCTTTTTGCCATGTCATCCTTCCCATAATCTAAGCCAATTGAATATTATCATATTAATATATAAATATATGTTTTGGTCCTTTTATCCTCATTATAGAATATATTTCTTTTTTATTCTTTCGTCTTCAGCCTTGCTATAGAACCTTTCAGCATTCTCATAATTGCATAATTTAAAACCCAATAAAGAAAAAGGAATTAACTCATCTAAGGTTGTTGAGTTAATTAATAATAAAGTGAATTTAGTTGTTAATTTATTTGCTAAAGTTAAAAAATCTTGCAAAAAAAATAATAAAAAATATCAAACCTTAATATAATATCTAAATCTTATTATTTAATAATTTAAATTTTTAAGTTGGATTCGAAATTTTTCTCATGATATTAAAGCTAACTCTATATTCCAGTCTTCCCATACTTTTTCGCACTTTGATCACGCCTGCAAAATTTTATGAATTTACTTAATTTTCAATATATTTATATTATGTGCAAGTTAAGAATTTAATACATATCAATATATAATATTAGAGTTAAAAAATTCAATATAGAAGAATAATATAAAAAATATCAATATTTAATATGATATCACCACTTGATATTTTAAGTTTTGAATTAGACTAGAGTTTTTTCACATTATTAATGAAAGTTTAATTTTTGAATTTAATATACAATAAATAATTTTTGAATGTATATTAAATGTGAGAGTTACATTCTTAAATTTATCTCGACAAGTAAAAAATAAATAAAAAAATTGCATATATATATATATATATATATATATATATATATATATATATATATATATATCAAGCAAGCCAATAATTTTTTGAAACTTGCCATACGACATGTATCTTACCTATATGCATATAAGTTGTACAAAAAACTTATCATAATAAGACATGTATAAATAACTATAAGATAATTATTTTACATATATTTTTAAATGAATTTTATCAACATATTATTTAATACTAATAAATAATAAAAAATATATAGCTGATATCAATTCAATTAATATATCATAATACAATTCAATTAATACATCTTAATATAATAAAATTGTGATTACAATTGATTGAAATCATAAAATTCTTTTGCTATTAATTCTTTCCCATCTTGTTATTACATATGCATTTAAGTCATTAACTATAGGATCATTTAATTTCTTCTATTAATTTAGTGAATATTCATTAGTTACTATTACGATTTGTTTGTAACCGAATTGAGTGTCATAATGATTGAAATTCATGAGCTGTTAAAATCTAAAAAATTATAAATATATAATTGAAATTTCTTAATTCTTATTAGCTCTTAAATATCTATTTTTTCTTTTATATATAGATATTGATTTGCTATTATAAAATTATTATTATTAAGTGCTTCTACATTAACTATTTATGAGTTACAATATTTATGAATGACTATGAATAATTAATTCTTATAAAATAATAAATAATTTATAAATAATTTTAGCAAAATAAAAGTTAATTCTTATAATTACCACAATAATTATAAGTTACAATTTGATTATAAATAATTACGATTTAATGTATAATCATTATACATACAAATTTTTTTTTACATATTTATGTTTCATTATCTTAATGTTTTCTTATTTATTTATTTTTTTTGTAGTATATTTTATGTCTTTAATTGTCATTTTTTATTTTTTAACGTCTTACCTATTCCAATTTATTTATATAATATACAATTGGGTTATATAATTCAATTCCATCTTCCTTTTTTCATTTTTCACTTTCATTTGGCAAGCTTCCATTTTCTTATCATCATCTTATTCTTTAATAATTTCCTTTATAAAACTATTTTTTAATTTAAATATTTATATAATTGGATCTAGATATATAGTTGATATTTTAGATTTAATTTTCTATTATTTTTGCAATAATTATAAGGATCTATATTTATTAGATACCACATACTCTCTGATAAAAATTTTAGTTAATGTATTTTGAATTTTTTTTTAGTTACATTTTGATGTTTTGATTTTATAATCTTGTGAAATAGATAAATACATACATATACAAGATATTGAGTTGTACATTTTTTTAATTTTATAATTTTTAGTATCATATTGATAAAGTTGTAGAATTTATAAATATGAATTTCATAGGCATTTATATCGATCATGTGTAATTTTTCATATATAATAGTCCATATATTTTTCTATCAAAATTTTATTTTCTAACTAATCTTATTTTGGCATATATATTCTATTTTTATTGACTATCATTTTATATATAATTTTTATCATTTTTTTGAATATACATTTCATTTTAATTATTAATATTTTAATAGTCTTTATCATAGATATTTATCACATAAAATGGTTAAGCCCATGTTAATAATCAATTCATTTGCTAATCAAATCAATTCTTAAATTCTATATTCTTTATTTTCTTTTTAAGCCCTCTTTTTTTAAAATTACATATTGATTTTTTAGTTCTTAAATAATTTTGATCATTGTTCAATTAAGTAAATAAATTATGAAATTAGGGCTTGTATATCATTATATTAATTTTTTAAAATTTAAAATTTTTATATTTAAAATTTCAAAAATTATAATGAAGATCTATCAAAAAATTTAGTGTTCAATATTGTAAATTATCTAATATTATTGACATATTCATCTCATCTTTTATTTTTTATTTCATGTTTCAATTAAAATATTTTTTGTGGATTAATTAGAATATTGTTGAGTATATCATTTTGTTGATTTTGTTGAATGAGACTATTTATTATTTTAGTTATATTCGTAATTTTTTAATTATAAAATTGAAATATTTAAAATTAATTTAATAAAATATTATATTAATAAAAGTCTTAAATAGCTTGTACAAAGCGCGGACTGATGATATCATTGTAATTATTTATAATTTCGTAACATTTATTTATTATTCATTATTTTCTACCTGTTAAAAAAAAAAATCATTATCCACGGATACAAATAATATATTTGTCTCCCTACAAACAAATTAAAAATCTAGTTGTTTTATGTTTATAATAAAAAAAAATAATACCATTATATATTATTAATAATATAATAGCTATTATCTTTTAATATATTTAATAAAATTGTAATAAAATATATTTATATGGGTTTGGCACGTGTTGAGCTCAATGATATTTTGTCGCCATACTTTCGTTGTCCGGCGTTTTATATCGTGCACAAAGATGACGTTTACTTGTAGCGACTAGTGGGAGCCTTTAGCACGGATTAAAAGCACATCAATTCTCTTTATTTTAAAAAATATATTTTATTCAATAAACGACATTTAGTTGATAAATAATAGTAATTTTTTTTAATTTAATAGATTATATACTTTGCTATTTATTTTATTTTATTATATAAGTATTAATTATTTTAATTTATTTCTTTAAATTTATCAAATAGAAAAAATAAGACTAAAAAATCTTAAATAAAATGTATAGAAACTTATATTACAATAATTAAAGTTGGTAATAGGAGTGATATTTGACTCTCTAAATGTGAAGAGTCAAACTAACTCTCTTTTTTATTTTTTAAAGGTAAAAAGTCCATTAAACCTTTATTTTTTGAGACAACTCTTTATAATAAAGAGTTTGACATACTCCATTCATTCTTAAAAAAATAATTATTAAAAAAATTAGTTTTGTTCATAAATAAGTGGCCATTTAGCAATTCAATAAAAAAAATGACTAATTTACCCTTTCATTTTCCAAGTATGAAAAATATTTTTCTAATTTATACTGCAATTAATAAGGGTCTTTTTGACAATTTATAATAAAGTTATTACTGCTTTAAAAATAGTGATTTTTTCTTAATGGCCACTTTTTTCATAATAAAGATAGTATATAAATAGTGCATTGGAAATGCTCTATGATTTTATTTTAAGACCAAATAATGAAATGCTTTGTAATATGTTCAAAACAAATTAATTCATAGTTCATGGTAGGATTTAATTAGTAGATTTTTTTTTTCATTGCAACTAGTGAGAATTGAGAATTTAAACTTTCTATTTTGATGAATACTAACTAAACAATTTTAATACATTTTGTCTCGTTTAGTTCATGAAATAATATGAAATTTAATAAAAAATAAAATAAAAAAATAATTATTTCAATTTTAATTTAGACGTGGAATAATATAAAATAATGTATTTATACTTACGCGTATTTCTTTTTTATCGTCAAAGATAATTTCCAACTAGTTTATGCACTAATTGAAACTAAGATAATATTTGATGATATCATTTAATATTTAAAATTAAAATTTTCAGCACTTAATCATTTTAAATTATTTAATAATGTATGTTTTAAAAATATTAATTAAGTTAAAAATGTTAAAATTTTTAACTTAAATTTTATATTAAATATAATAAGTGATTAGATTTTAAATATTTTTATAATTTTGAAAATTATATTATTTATTTTATTCAATACTTAAAATTCATTTAAATTTTTAGCATTTAAGTTTTAATTTAATAAATCACCAACTAAATCTTTTTAAGCAAATTTAAAAATATATTCTTATATTCGATTTATACATTCATAAATTATCTTACAAATACTGAACTCAAAAATTAAATTAATACAGCACCATGTTATTTTGTTGAGGGCAAGCTTTCTCCAACAAAGGAATTAACGGTGAAGGCCACAAATAGTTCTTGCTGCTAATTTGATGGTTGCAACTATGCATACTGAAAATAACCACATAGTTAACTTTGCTTTGATGAATCAATCTCTTCCACCTCATAAATATAGATTTTGCTAGAATTTGCTCTTCCACCTCTTTGGATGATTTTTTTTTATATTTTTAAAAATTTTTCCTTTTAATAATTTTAGATATTCTTTGGCATAATGAAGGTGTTAAGGTTGTGCAATATAATTAGGATAATTTAATGCTCTTCCTGGAAATCAATCTTGCTTTTTATTAAAATAAAAACCTTCATTAGAGCATCTCAAAAATATTTTTAGTCTCATTCTATGATGTATTATAAATAATTTAATTTTTTATCTTAATTTGTCTTGAAATTTATACGTACATCAGTAACACATTCTATTTCACTCTTTATATAATTTTTTATTAAAAAACTATTTAAAAAATAATGAGGAAAGAGAAGAAGAGAGAAAAAATAAATATAAATTAATAAAAAATTAGTAAGAATCCACTTTAACATTTCTTGGATTCGAAGAAAGAGAATGCAACTCATTATAAATTTTAAGGAAAGAGATTAGTTTAATTAAGAGATTGTTAGATGAATTTAAATGAGTTGAAATAAAGAGAGAGAATAAGGAGATTGTCGATAATACTCTTAGTTTTTTTTCTTTATTTTAGGTTGAATGCATATTTTTCCTATAAATTTATTGTCATTGATTATCTTTCCTTATAAACTTATAAAAATATCAATTTTCCACTCGAAATTTGATAAATCATAATATCTTACTCTCTAAAACTACAATGTGTATGAAAATACACACCAAAGCGTACATTGATGAAAAGATATCATGCTTTAATTAACAAATTTTTTTTTTTTAACTTGTACCAAAATCCCAAATTCATATTAAAAAAAAAAAAAAAAAAGATAGAACACAACCTTAGATCTGATGGAATGAAAAATCAAACCAAACACAACAACAGATAAATAAATCTATAAACCTCCTCAAAAGTCTACACAAACCCATAGAAACAAACCCACCCAAAAAAAAAAAAAAATCAATTTGTTTTTTCGATTAACTAAAAAACCTAGAAATTTTTTAATTTAGTTTAGTGTATTTTTGTTATTTTCAGCCACTCATAAAGTCATCTTTACTCTTTAGCCAAGATCGATGTTCGTGGAGGATTTGCTGCAACCACGAATAAAATACTGTAATTTTTTAATAAAGCCGCATAAAAAAATTATCTGGTCAACAAAAAAAGTTCATATAATATATTTTAAGTTGATAAATTTGAAATTTTGACGCGTCATCTAGCATGACTAACACTCTTCGTCAGCTATACATTTAGGAGTAATAAATTATAATCCCACTCCTGGTATTCATTGGATTAATACATTTAAAATTTTTAAAGTGTGTTTAGTAGGCCGTAATAAGATATAATATAATATAATTAAATAAATTTTTAATATAAAATTATTAATATAAAATTATATTAAAAATTAATTTAATTATATTATATTATATTTCATAACAGTTTATCTAACACATTTTTAGTATCATTATACTAATACATTTAAGATTAGTAAACTGAAAAATGTAAGCCCTGATACTCACTCTTAGTATTCATTGTACTTGGATGGTGACAATAGCTCCCCTATATTTTATAATCCCACACGACAAAATTCAAGCCCGACATTTCTTGATAAAAATTTTATTTTTTTATACCGTTCGATACATGAAGTAGTATGAATGAATAAAATAATTATTTCATATAAAAAATATATATTTTACATTATGTATAGAAATTGTTTTTTATAAATTAAAAAATATTTATTTTTATAATAATAAATTTTTATTTATTCAAAAACTTCAATTAAAATTTTTAGATCATAAAATAATTATTGTACATTTAAAATTAAAACAAAATTAAAACTTATTATTTTTGTAATTAAAGAAAGTAGTAATGAGGAATGATTAGACTTATTTAAATGGCAGTTGGCCGGGCTTAGTTAGGGTTAACTTTTTAAAGCTTTAAGTTCGAGTTTGGTCAGGCTTGCCCAATTTGATTATACAAACTAATTATTTTGATGAATTTATGTAAAATTTTCAGACAAATTTCAAAGAAATAATATTTTTAAACTCATAAAAAAAATAATAGAATTTTTTAGGTTCAAGCTCAAACAAGTCAAGAAACAAAAAAAATCTATAATCAAACCTAAATTGTTTTAGACAGACTTGAGCAAATCAAGCAAGTACTAAGCCATAAATAGATCTATCGCAAATTATATTATGAACTCGTATTCATGACCATTAACCCGTATCCATGTTGCGACATGGACCAAGTCCATGATACAGGTGGGAGATTAAATACAAATAAAGGTGCACGATTTTTTCAAATTTTGTTACCATGTTTTGCTCTTTTTTTGTTTTTTCATTTTTTTATTATTTAATTTTTTAAGATATTTAACATTCCAAAAAATTATAAATGGACCACAAAATTTTTTAAATTAAGTGCTGATTATTTTTTTTTAATACTTGGAATATAAATAGACCACAAAAATTTTTAAATTAAGTGTTAATTTATTTTTTTATTTGTTTCAATACTTGGAATTAAAAATATAATAATTATTTTTGTTTCTCTCATCTAATGATTATTATAATTTTTATTATTAATATTATAATTAAAAATATATTTTATCATTAATTGGCAGTTCAAAAGTAATGTACATGTAGTTCAATATTAATATACATGCAGTTTAATACTAATGTATATGTAATTCAATACTAATATATATGTATTACATAACAAACATTGATATTAAATATTATGTAAATTTATTTTTGAATTTATATACATTAGCGTTGAAAAATAGAACTAATGTATATGTGATTAAAAATAACTGTATTTGAATTCTAACCAACAATCCAACATTGTATCTAAAATTTATGATTACTATACATGCAGTTCAATACTAATGTATATGTAATATATAACCAACATTGATATTAAACATTATGTATATTTGTTTTTGAATCTATATGTATTGTTGTTGAAAAAGATAACTAAAATACCTGCAATTAAAAACTACTGTATCTAAATTCTATTCAATATTGTATATAAAGTTTATGATTAATGTATATGTAGTTTAATACTAATGTACATGCATTTAAGTAATCATATACTTATAGTTGAACAGTCATATACATACAGTTAAATTAGAATGCATCTCTAGTACAGACTAATGTGTATAAACTATTATTATCAGAATATTTTTATCATTAATATTGTAATTGAAAATATATTTCATCATTAACTGACAGTTCAAAAGTAATGTACATCCAATTCAATACCAATATATATACATTTTAAGTATAATGTACATGGAGTTGGAAAATCATATACATACAGTTAAATTACAATGTATTTATAGTATAAAACTAATGTACATAGGCTAATTGTTATCAGGATTTTTTTTATCATTAATATTATAATTAAAAATATATTTTATTACTAACTTACAATTGAAAAGTGGTATACATGTAATTCAATATCAATTTAGCTGTATTTTGAGTAACAATGTACCTGTTAATTTAAAAATATATATAATAACTTGATTTATATATTTAATTATAAATTATAAATTTTATATTTATTAGAATTATAATAATTATTAGACGGAGAAACAAAAAGTAATTTAATTATAATAATTCAATTTTAAGTATTGAAATAAATAAAAAATAAAAAAATTAGTATTTTAAATTAAGAAAAAAAGAAAAAACGGTGAAAAAAAAAAGCAAAAAAGATGGGAATGGAATATAAAACAAATCCAATATTTCTATAATATTGAAAAATCTTCATATTTTTATCTTTTAATAGATATTTGACACGTATGTTATAAACTCAGTTCATAATATATTATGGATACGGATCCGTGATATACCAATTGCAGGTTGACTGATGACTAATGGCTCAACTCCATGCTGCTTAAATTAGTGAGCTTTAAGAAGGTCCAGAAACAGAAGGTCAGAACCATTCGCCACTTTTCAAATCAGCCCAAGAAGGCCCAATTTAATGATCATTTCTTCTTCTCTCCCCACATTAGGATTTAGGGTAAAATTTTAGACGTTGATAAGAGGTTTCGGTTTGAGTTAGTGTAATAGATTCACACAAGAGAAGAGTTGTTATTATATAACTTATCATTTAAAGTTTGATTTATATAAAAAATTATGATGTTGATTTTAATAGTTAATTTAATTGGGAAAATAAATTTTAATTTCAAATTTTGAAGTGAATGCTTAAAAAATAAATTTTAAATGTATTGAGTGAATGCCAAGTATATCACTAAATTCATGCGAAAATACAAATTGATTAAAGAATACTTTAGAAATTAATTTATTTCGTGTGATTTATTATTAAAATATATTTTTAATTATTTTTATGCATTATAAAAATGTAAGAATAAAGAAATATTATATATTATAAACAAAAAGATATGTAAATGTAAATTATTGTATATTTTATACAATATTATTTTAATATATTTTTAAAACTGCCTTGTCGTTAATATTTTTATGATTATACACTAATATAAAAATTTAAATTATCAATCATAATATATTTAATAAAAAAAATTATGGGTGAGTATAATGAAAATAATTATATTATAATATAATAAAAATATTTATTTTATTTTATTTTTTTATTTTTATATTGTAAAAAAATAAATTAAATTTTCATATTAAATATCTTATTAATTACCTAACATTTATTTTCAATTATTTTTTAAATACTTAGGTGAGCATACAAAGAATTTCAAAATTTTCTCAATACTCCAACTTTAATATAGTATAAGAACGTATCAAAATGACTTTTTTTTATATGCCCAAAACTCTTATTAATAAATAGTCAATACAAAAAAATAAGACTCAAATAGAGCTAATGTGAATTGAATAAGTTTCAATCTCACACTAAAAAATGACAAAACTAATTCAACTTGCAAAACAAGAAACTAAAGTGTCAAGACGATTTGCTTGAGCGGACATTATAATATTTAAGTTAGTTTGTGATTTGATGAGAAAAAATATATCTTTATGTCTTTTTGAAAAAACGTACTTTATCCTTCTAGACTAAGAATATTTATAGTGACAGACTTGAGGAGCAAGTTCTTGAAATTCAGGATCGCTAAACTACTGGAGAGCGTAGACATAATCTCAAAAATCCCAAGAGTGAAAGTCATGGTGATGTAAAGCCATCCGGATGTAAACATTTACTAGTAGTGATCGGTGTTTGGCAGATAGTCTTGGGAGCTGAAGTACTGATGAGAGGGGTTTAGGTATAGATATATAAGAAAGGGGGTGAGCCATAACTCGCTTTGAATTAATTGAATTAGAATGTTTTGTATCAAGACTATTTATTATTTAAATTTAAAATAGAGAATGAATTTGACTCTCCACATTTAAAGAACTATTTTCATTATTTATTTTAAATTTTACAATTTTCTATCTATGCTATTTAATTCTCTCACTTATTATTTATGGAAAAAATAAAAATAAAAATAAAAATAAAAATAAAAATAAAATTTAAAAAGTTTATTAGACTTAAAAAAAAAAAAGAAAAATATTCTTCATTTTTAAAATGGCCCCGCCATTTCTCCAGTATAAAGCCTAATGCCTATCTGCTGCAACGGCGTATCGTTATCAAAGTATTTGACAAAGCTTCAAATCTGTGTTTTAACTGGGTATGTGTTTTTATTATTACTGCATAACTGCAAGTATTGAGCAAATCATCTATTGTAATTTGTAATTGCCATTCAAATTCAATCTGCTTTTATTAATTTTGCCATTCAAACAATGAAAATGGTGTCTCATTTGTTAATTAATCGTAATTCTGCATTAGTTTTTACAGAACGACAATGGGGTTCAGATTGGGACTGATTTTTCAAAAGGAAAACAACATTTTCTTTTTTTTTTTTTTTGTAGAAAACAATTTGAAATTTGTTTATGATTAAAACATGCAAAATTCATCTTAAAACAAAACTTTATTAATCTCTAATTAATGGGTTTTAACTCAATGCTAAACAGATCCATATTCAGCTTTTATTTGTTTTGTTTTGGATGTGGGAACAATCCAATCCTAACATTAGATTTTGTTGCTGAGATAATATGCTACAAATTAATAATAATATTTCCTTTAAAGCATGGAGAGAGATTTATAATAATAGGTCCCAGCTAAGGAAAACAACAGAAGATGATGACTGATGAGTGGGTCTTATAAATCTAATTAACGTATGAAACTGTATTTGGTTGAACTGGGCACTTAATTATTGGCCATTTAGTATTAGAAATATGAGATTATCTTTTGCCTTGTTGCCAGTGATGATTGACAGTTGGATAATTACTGGCCACATGAGGGTTTAATGCTTCAATCACTATAATTTAATGTGTATGATTGAGTACAAGAATTTTGTTTGGGATTTTTAATCATGCAGATTGTGATGGATTGATGATAGCATATAAATCTTCCTTATAATATTTTCTTTAGCCCAGAGTCACATCCTTGTCTGGATTTTGCTACAAACAGCTGAAATTAGCGGGGTGTTTAACCATTCTAAAACCCAATAAAGCAATTAACAGATTTTTTTTTATATTGCAAAGCATTGACGCGCTTAAAGTAAAATGGTGCATCTCTAATCAGTCATGTATTGCATTGAAGTTCAAATCTTTTCAATTATTCTTTGCTTTTCACTGTTCAGTCTAGTTTACTTATAATGCTTTGTATTTTCTTTAATTGGTATCTATATATTTAGCTTTGACAAAGAATATTATCTGGGTTTTATTGGTTAGCATCCTCTTAAGTAATTAATGTAATGCAGGTAAGAGGTAACTCTTGCCAAAGACAAGAATTCTAGTCAAAGAAATTGCAATGGTGAAATATGTTTATGATTTTTTGTTCATCATGGTGGGTTTCTTGTTTTCCTTGGCAGTACATCAGTCTACCAGAAGCAACTGAAAGCAGATTAGACACTGAGAGCTTGATGGGCCCTGGCAGTCTGGCACTCAGAGTCGGAGCTTCACCCAATTGGGAAGTGAATATGACATGTTCCACTGTTGAATGGGTTCCTTTCAAGTCAAAGGTAATTAACTAGTCACATTAATAATTCTCTTGATAATGGATAAATTTGATAATGCATGACAGAAGGCTGTATATAAGCTGAGGTGCTTTGCTTAAAGCAAAGAAGGAATAGAATATGGAATAATGTGGAATTATACCTCTAAATGGAATTGAAATATCGGTCTTGAAATTACTAATATCCTCTTCCATTTTGTTCTAGTAGTTTAACTTAGCGTTTGACCTTTCCCTAAGCTTTTATCAAGTATGTAATAACATTATCAAATTAAACTTCTAGCATGTTTACCCTACAAGTGCATCTTTGGCTTGGTGAAATGCATTAAGATCATATTTGGACCAATTTCTTTGGCAGTTTAATTTGTAAGTGAATTATGTAGAGTGTAAGCATCTGTCATGACCGGAAAAAAAAAAAAAAAGGGTACTCAAAGGGAAGGGAAGCAATAGATGGCTGTGTCTTCATCATAGTCTGTCTTCAACTTCCTGAGGAGAGGAACTAGGATTCAGCCATGGCTGAATCAATTAGAAGCCTTTCTCCGTATGTTTGCTTTCCTTTTCCTGCACTTAAAACTAGCAAGATATGAGATTATTTTCCTTCTTTCCTCATCTGTTGGCTAGGCAAGTGAAGGAGGTGTGTATTCTTTTTAAATTTTATCACATTAATTACGAAGCCTAAAGAAACCAGTTTTCAATGGTTCAAAAGATTTTAATATGGTCATGCAATTGACAAGAGGATGACAGGTGTGTATTTAGAGATGATGCCATAGGGCTATAATACGGTTGATCTGTCACAAATTTACTGAGCAGGACTTCTCAACTGCCTATTGAATTGCTTTAATGCTCAGTCCCAAACTCACCAGTCAAGATTTGAAAGTTTATGAGTGCCCTTCTCATATATAACTTTGGAACTTCTTTAATCTTTCATTCTGGCATTGACACTTACCCAACTGATATTGTTATTCCATCCCTCTCCTTCCTTCTCCCTTTCTCTTTCTCTCTCTCGCGTTCCATTTGTACTTAGAAATCACAAACTAACCTTTGTAGACTCAGGATCACAGTTCAGAGACAGATACATATATAACGAAATAGATGTAGCTACACTTGGTATAGCAGTTACATTAACAAGAAAACAAATACACGTTAAAACCATATTCTAGGTGTTTAAAACAGTGATACAGTCGTTTAGAGAAGAATTTTATATATTTTAATGTGGAATTTGTGGAATTTAGGCCCAAGCTGGACATAGAGACCATGAAACTTCAAACCTCTGAAGTTGAAGTTGTCAAGGCTTGTGGTGCTGGGTATAGATGTAGTCCAAGTGAGCTTCTGATAGTATTCTTCTCTCGAAACATTCTTCATCTCGACTTTGACAGACCTCTGATCCCATTAGCTGCAAGAAAGTTTTTAAAATCAGAACACTTATAATAAAATGTTCGGTCTTTTAATATCATGTAGAAGAAAAGGGGAGGCATACATTAATCAGTTCACTGTAATTCTCCTTTTGCACTAGAGAGTCCTCAGTGGTCATGTCATTAATGTTTACTTCTTTTTGCCCTGCAAAAGATGCAAACCCAGTTTTCTAGAAACAGTCGAGTAAACGAGAAACAAAAGATTAGAGCGGAGAAGGGAGAAGATGTAGCAATAGTACCTTGTTTGCTTGCCATGGGACGTGCAGATAATTTTGAGAAATGACAAAGGAAAAGAAGGAAGAGGAGTAAAGCACTTTGATAAAGGCTTTGCTTCATGGTTTTGGCTCCAGTTACACTTACAAACACATACAGAGGTAAAAAGAAAAGAGAGTAAGAGAGTTTAAAGAGTTGGGGCAGGGGAAGAAGAAGGTGGTGCATATAAATAACATGCAAAGAAAGTGTCTACTACATAAGTCGCATGAAGGTCCCCTAAGAAGCCACGTTACATTACCTCACTAGGTAGGACCAACCCCTTGGACTTTGCATTTCATGCTTGTGTTATAGCACCAGTAATTCATTTTTTACATAACACAAGTAATTCATTGACATTTATATAATAATGCATATGCTATATAATGCTTGTGTTATAGCACCAGTAATTCATTTTTTATTTAATTCATCTTTTAACTAAATGCTTCATCAACCGAAATAGTAAAGTTATTATATTTACTTTTTTGATTAATTCAACTTTAATTAGAGTTTCAAGTAGCAAGTCAACAATTTTAGGGATGAGTAGAAGTACCTTATCACCGCTGTCTGTTTTTTATGAGAAAGAGTAGGCTTTGGTCCCTGTCTGCCATATTGTGGTCCTGACTAGTCTATAAACACTCCAAAAATCAATGCAATAGACAGTGTCAAACAAGTCAACCTTTTGGACATGCGCTAACAGCTGTTGCCCAACATCACATGTTTCTCCTTTCACCATCTATTGAAACGTGACAATATTTTTTTCCTTTTATGTACACCATCCACTAGAAAATATTAATCATTCAAAATTTAGATAAATAAATTGAAAAATTATTAAATTATCAAAATTTTAAAATAAAAAATTAATATATCTTTTATTGATCTTAACGTATAAAAAGAAAAATAATTAATATAAATATAATGAGAAAATAAATAGAGAGTAAAATTAAAAAAAATAATAAATATATTTCTTATATCCTAAAATAATAAATAAATTGAAATAAAAATTATTTTCTAAAATGACAAATATTATGAAATGGAAGGAATAATAATAATTTTTTATCTGTCTTAAAATTTAGTCCACTTTTTATTTTTAAATATTAATATCTTTTGTTATTTTTTTTTTTGCCAAATAATATCTTTTGTTAGTTGTATTATTTAGTTATGTAATTAATGAGTATATATTAAATAAAGTATATAAAATTAATGTTATTATTAAAGAGTAAAGATATTTTAGAAAATTTACTTGATGCATTAATTAAATTTCTTATCGTGTACTCTATCCATTATGAAAAAAAAGGCCATTAAGGAAAAATCACTATTTTTAATGTAGTAATAACTTTATCATAATTTGTCAAAAAGATCTTTATTAATTACAGTATAAATTAGGGAAACATCTCTCATACTTAAGAAATGAAATGGTAAATTAGCTATTTTATCATATTTTTTTATTGGATTGTTAAATAGATACTTATTTATGAACAAAACTAACTTTTTAATAGTCACTTCTTTTAAAATGGAGGGAGTACTGTATAAAAGTAAAAGTGGACTATTTATTAATCTAAGACAGACTAAAAACTATGAAAAGGCATCATTTAAAAGCAAAAGCATATTGAGGACACTTTAAAGTTTTTAAAGTATTAAATCCCATCACAGAAATTGCATCCTACATGTAAAACAACTGGGATAAGTGGCAGCACCACTTAGATTCAGTGCCTCTGTTCACCTTTTTTCTTCTTCTTTAACTTCTGTGATTTTATGCCAACTCCTTTAAGTTATGTTCTATGTTTTCAATCCTGTAAATCATGAATTCTTTGGTGCTAACAAGATTAAAAAGTTCTCTACATTTTTTCTCTCTCATGTAATTAAAGTTAAGCTTATGATTTTAATTGTAATGGTGAATCATGACAATAATTACACATTGATACACAGTTGACATTGTAATTTTTCTAATCAAATTTATGATTAACCGTTTTACTTTAGCTTGGACATACTGACATTCCTACATCATGACTGCAATTTAAAATTTGATTAGTGATGCATCGTTTGCACCTGGCAGGATTGTGCATTCTTTAAGCAGTTAAAAGGTATTTGTCCTGTTGAAAATGAAGTGCCCCTATGAAGTGGAGTTTGCCAATGTCGTTTTTCAATAGGTGATCTTGCATTTTAAAATGAAATGAAGATTATGCTTCTCCTTTGGAAGATTTGCTGGATGATTTAAAAAAACATATATGACAAAAGAAAGTCATTTGCTGGGTTTGTTTGGATTCTGTGAACGCTTATATATAAAAATATATATACAACATTTATTTATATATTTTACTATCTAATTCCCTTGAGAATGGAGTTGGAATATATATGAACGTTTATGTCTGCTAGTTTTAGACAAGTCTGATTAGAAAATATGATATTACCATGAGATTCTTGTTATAGTGGCATTGGAATATGATAATCTTATTCTTTAATAATCTTATCTGCATTGTCTCATTTGAAAAAAAGAGGGGGAGGCAGCAAATGTTTAACAATGGAATTCTCATTTCAAGTAAATTGAATTTCCTCCTTGGTTTGGTTCCTATCAAGTATCAACCAAACAAAGCCTCCTCACGGGAAAGTGGATTATTCATGTCTGACAATTTATTGGGACTATCAAGCTAAAAATCTCATTTTTTCTTGCCATTTTTTTTTGGCCTTTTTGCACTGTAACTGCAAGATTTTCTTCTTGTCTTTGAAGAGACTAGTCTAATTGACCTTCAGTCTGGTGGTTCAATCTTTCTTCCATTCTTTCTCTTTTCCTTTTTGATTTTATATTTTTATGAAGGAATTACTTTGGCTCCCATGGGTTTGTTATGTTATTTCATCTCTGTTTGCTTTTTGTGGTAAGATAATATCATGTGCTAGCTTTTGCGAATATATATTAGATGTTGACACTTTAATTATAATACATATCTTATAATTCAAATAAATAATTATTATATTCATTTTATAAATAATTATTATATAAAATAGAAAATCATAATTAAATAGCTTATAATACGATTAGTAAATTAAGTTCACCAAATATTTTTTCCAATTGACAAATCAAGTAGGCCTCATTGTGAAACTCACATGGTGGAGTTCATCTCAATATAAGTAGGAGGAAGCATGCTCTCGTCTTACACAATTTCTCTTCACATTAATGAGAATTAAATAAATGGATCCCACCATATGAGTTCACCTCAACATTGGACCTAATAATTTAGAATTTTTTTTATTAAATTTTATTTTCTAATTTGATAAAAAATTTAACACTCATGCTAAAGAGCAGAGAAATTTTTAAATATACTGAATCTATTACCTTATTTGTAAGTTAGTGTAACATAAATAAGACATACTTCACACGTGTACTTCACACGTAAATTAACTCAATAAAAATAAAACATATTAATTAATAATATTATATCAAATAGGTAATTAGTAGCATTATTAATTAATATGATATTATTAATTAATATATCTTATTTTTATCATATCAATCTATAGGTGATGTGACATTATTAATTAACATATTTTATTTCTATTAAGTTAATTTATTGGTGAAATAATATATTCAATCTATTTAAGAATTTCTTCATGAAAAGATTAGGAGATTGACATAAAAAGAGATATGTTCGTTGTGATTTGACATAATGATTTGAATTTTTATTAACAAGGTAGCAAATCTACTTATTAGTCTTTTTGTTTTTTAAGTCAAGTCCTTAGTGTTATTTTCTTTACTTTATCATTTTTTCACCAACTGTTTAGGCTAAATTATGGATTTAGCCAATTTAGATTTTATTCCTGTTCTTTTAGTTCTAAAGAAGTGATTATTGATTAGTTTTTTTACTTTATCCATTGTTGTCGGATACGCCTTGCTAGGCTATTTGGTTCAGGAAAATTAGGGACTAGAAATCCAGGATGATAAAAGTTAGTGAATTCAAAATTAAATTAGCATTGTGCTAGTTTATTTTAGCTTAGTGTTTGTGTATACAGATCACGCACTCATATATTAAAAATATGGTCTGAACTGTGAATTTGCACACCTTGCACGCTTGCGAGATTGAAAGAAATAACCTTTCAGTATATATTCTATTCCAACTATATATTTTTTAATGTGGGATAACTTAATTTTCTCTCTCATTTTCTTAGTATACATCTTATTTTAAATTTCAAATTATCGATAATCCATTCACTATTTGATTAAATGAATATTTAAATTAATATTTTTCACGCAGGAGAATGTAAATTCCATGTAATGGGACCCATCCAAATTTGGATATCAAAATAGTTATTTAATGAGTTAATTTACCATAATTTCTTCTAGCTAATGGTCTCAAATTCATATTCTTATAAGTAATGTCATTAATTACTTAGGTAATATTTGTTAATTTTAATTATATGTCTATTACATTTATTCTTAACATATAAATATAATATATTATATATTTATATGTATATTATATTTATATTTGACATATAAATAATAAATATATGATATTATTTAAAATTTTGTTTCAATTCTAGTTTGATTTCTGATCCATGATTCTCTGCTGTCACTGGTTCTAAGTACAGACTGGGTTTGAAAACATAGTTAAAAATCAACTTCTTTTTCTTCTTCTTCTTCTTCTTTTTTTTTTTTTATTTTTTTTAATGTGAATGCACTATTTTTTCTACAATGTGCTGATAGAGGCAAAATTTTACATTCCAGTTCTAAACCACCCTAATCTACTGGGCTGTGATGCCATTGCTAGTCCAACCGTAAGAGTTGTGGATTTATTGTTGTGTGGCTAAGAGTTCACAATTGGATTGATTTGAAAATTACTATACCAATTCTTATTTAACCTTAAGTTGTTGGGCTAGTACATAGTCTAAGTAATCGAATGCCTACTTCTAAATGCAAGATGTCAGAGTTGAAATTTTGATATCCCCATTCCTTTTAAAGAATTTTCAATACGCCAAAATGTAATAATAGCAGGTAAATCATGTCATTTTGATGAAAAATTTCATTAATATTGTAATTTCAAGAGTTAACCCTTAATAGGTAAACTTGAACTATTTTATATATGGCGTACTAAAAGATAAATGGTGAAAGTGGAAAACAAAGCAAGTGCAGAAATTTATATAGCTGTTGAATGAGGTGAGTTCTGCTTCTGCCATTAAAGAGTATATATGCGAAAGCACTTTTTCTCCTATTCACTTTTGTTTCGTTTGTTTTATAACTTTGTCAGAATCAACTGAATGCTGTAGGGAATATGTCCCAAGACCTTACTCCAATGCTGTGAATAAAATACAAAGCCACAAAAATCTATATGCTCTTTCTTTTTGGATACCTAAAGCCTCTTCTTTACCCAAAGCTATAGATTCCTTTTGTGCTCCTTCCTAGAATATAATGGTCTTTTTCACTTTGCCCTTCACATGACTCGTGCATGTAGCATCACAACCCCTTATTTTTACGAAAATATTTTAAACGTTAATAAGATATAATATAATATATTAAATGCTTTTTTAATATAATGTTTAAATTAAAAATATATTTAATTATATTATATTACGTCTCATTATAGTTTATCAAACATTACCTAAATTTATAAGTAATTTCATATAAGGGTTAACATGCTTATTCAAAATTGCTATGATTTTGAGTTATATGTGTGTTCATTCCCTGTTTAGTTATATATATAAAATGAGTTGGAATTTGAATTTTTTTTAATTAATAAGATTAGTTGGAATTTCAGACTCAACTCCAAATTGATTCTATAACTATTTGATTAAAATTTATTCATTATTAAAAAATAGTTGTAATTTTTGTTAACAGAATAGTTAAATACAGTTAATAATTACGCTCAATTAACCAAAAACAGTAGTTCTGCGGTCTCACACAAGGGCAGAATTGAATTTTGGGAGAATTGGGCTTCACGCTTTCGAGTTCCTACGCTTGATGTCTATGGGCTAGCCCATAATTTGTAGCATCGAGACGGTGCGTTTTGATTGGAGAACTAGATAAAACCAGAAAGAAAAGAACGACGTCGTAAAAATATCGAATTAATAAAAAAAATTCTCTTTGATATATATATATATATATATATATAAAATTATATCTGTACTGTTTCTGTTAACTTTCCCGGTGACGTCCTCAACTCCGATCAGGTGATTGGTGTGGTTTTGGTCCGGGAGCTGAAAAAAGATGGAACAAGGGAGGCAAGTGTTCTCAGTGGATCTTCTAGAGAGATATGCAGCAAAAGGACGAGGTGTAATTACTTGTATGGCAGCTGGGAATGATGTAATTGTAATAGGAACAAGCAAAGGATGGGTGATTCGACACGATTTCGGCGTCGGCGATTCTTATGGTAATATACATTTTAACTATTTCCTTGAAATTGATTGAAAGTTCAAATCTTTTTAGCTAATTCTGTTGTTTTCAATTTGGAATTATATATATAGATATTGATCTTTCTGTTGGTGGTCGACCTGGTGAACAATCAATTCATAGAGTGTTTGTTGATCCTGGGGGCAGTCATTGTATTGCTACTGTGATTGGTAATGGAGGAGCTGAAACTTATTATACTCATGCTAAGTGGGGCAAGCCTCGATTACTTACTAAATTGAAAGGTCTTCTTGTTAATGCTGTTGCTTGGAATAGACAACAGATCACTGAAGGTAAAATTTTTTTTGTACGGGATTTGTTTTTCCTGGTAAACTTAGGTAATGGGTTTTAATTATTTGTTTGATTGTAGCTTCTACGAAAGAAGTTATTCTGGGTACAGATAATGGTCAACTTCATGAAATTGCTGTTGATGAGAAGGATAAGAAGGAGAAGTATATAAAGTTTTTATTTGAATTGAATGAACTTCCTGAAGCTTTTATGGGCTTGCAGGTATATCTCTTTTTGTTGATTTTTTATACATTTCTTGCTGTATACTCAGGAGGCAACTCGAATTTTTGACTTCATATGGGCATGGTTGTAGTATCTTGTAGGTATTTATAACTTGATAGCGTCCAAATAATTGCCTCTTTGATGAAATTGTACCATTGTGGTGTGCAGATGGAAACAGCTAACTTAAGCAATGGAACCAGATATTATGTGATGGCAGTTACCCCTACAAGACTTTATTCATTTACTGGAATTGGAACACTAGAGGTATGTTCATCTGATTGTTTACATGCGATTGCTGTTTTGTCCACTTCCATGACTCTCTGTCTCCTAATTGGAATGAGATATGCATGTAGCTGTGTTTATTTTCTTAGAAATGCTTTGAGAAAGATAGAAGTTAGCTTTTGTTAGGGCTATAGAAGAATGCTGCAAACCTCAAAATCTATAGGTTTCATGAAGACGCTGACTGCTTCTGGTGGTTTTTGGAGATCTTATGATAGCGTGGGTTCTACTCTTGCTGTAAAGAAAAGTGGAAAAACAATATATTTCTCTTTTTTGCAAGAAGGCTTGATGTTATTACTAATGTATTTTTTTTCTCCATAGATTTATTGTTCCATGTGAGAATTGATATTATATCAACCTAGGCCATACAATTCTTTTCCCTGTAGTGGTGGTGGGTGAATGTCGTTGGGTGGTTGATGGCACTTAGAAAATAAGGGTCACTATGCTATCAATACTGGTTCATTTTGCAATTAACTGATGCTAGAGATATCAAGTTCAGTCTCAACAAAATGGTATAACTCCCTCTTCTTTATTAGTAACATGGTTCAGACTTTTTTTTTGCTCTCATGGGCTTTTGTTCCCTGGAGGTAGTGTTATTTGTATAGGCGCATTTCTAAAAAATTATTAGATTAGTATTGCATGTTCCTTTAACCATCTGACTGTTGCAAATGCTCAAACAAGTGTATTTTATATATATTAACCATAATTCTTCTGTAAGCTTTTGATCCTAAGTTTCTGGTTTTATTATGAATTCCAGTTATGTGGATATCACTTTTATTTGTGTAAAAGGTATTATTCCTTTTTTTGTTTGATATTGGTTATTATGACTTCGATTTAATGCTAATCATGTTGCTTTGAATTCCTAGACGGTTTTTACCAGTTATTTAGACCGTGCAGTCCATTTTATGGAACTGCCTGGGGAAATACCAAACAGGCAAGTGCTTTTCTTCGCATTAAAATTATTTCATGCTTTCTAAGAGAGAAGCTTATCTATGATAATCATTTATATAGAATTGTTTTACTTTGTTCTTTAATTGGTGCTCTGTGGTTTATAGGTGGTTGGAGAATTATTATGCACTAATTATTCTTCAAGTTCCTGACTTTTTATTGGAAACTTCCTGCCATTTTGATGAATTCTCAGTGAACTACATTTCTTTATCAAGCAAAGAAGAGCTGTACATTTTGCATGGCTTTCTGGAGCAGGTATCTATCTTGGTGGCCTAAATTTTGGAGCACAGCATAGGTAAATGATGACATTCTTCACTCTTTCTTCCTTTATGTCTGCGTAACCCTCTTTCATACAATTTCCTTTAGCTGTCCCTTTTTAACTGCTATTTATTATTGCGAATATTTGATAAAATTTATGTCAATGATACAAATCTATCATTATATTTTGTTGATACATGCAGTTTATTAGTCCTTGGTGGTGTTTTATCAAATGTAATTCTTTTATAAAAATATTTTCTTACAATTGCTTATTGAAAACTTCTTGGCTAGTAATCCAAAAGGAGATGAAAATTTTGTGGAAAATAAGGCTCTTCTGAGCTACTCAAAACTAAGTGAAGGTGCTGATGCAGTTAAACCATCTTCGATGGCAGTTTCTGAATTTCATTTCTTGCTTCTTATTGGAAACAAGGTTAAGGTGTGTAGTAAGGACCATTTATGATTTATTTCACTCTTAATGGTGTCAATTCTTTGTCTGCTATATGTATGCAGTAAAAGATTTTTATTTAATCTTTTAGTTTTATAAACTATAGCTAGTCATGGTTCCTACAAGCTTGCATTTTATAAAGAAATTTTTGTATTTTGCATTTGCCCTGCCTTTAATCCTTTAAATTTCTTTGATTTTTGGTTAATTTATTTTGTAGGTTGTGAACAGAATTAGTGAGCAAATTATTGAGGAACTTCAGTTCGATCAAACATCAGAATCAGTTTCAAGGGATATTATTGGATTATGTAGCGATGCCACTGCTGGCTTGTTCTATGCATATGACGAAAATTCTATTTTTCAGGTCTGTTTCTAATGAAGAACTCATCTTTTCTGGTTTATTTTCCTGTTAGAAGAGAGTAATTTTTTCACTCATGTTTTTGGATTGATAAATGATATAGGTGTCTGTCAATGATGAAGGCCGGGACATGTGGAAGGTGTATCTGGACATGAAAGAATATGCTGCAGCTTTAGCAAACTGTCGTGACCCAGTGCAGAGAGACCAAGTATATTTGTTGCAGGTAATTTTGAAAAAATGGAAAACCTGTGGCAAGGAAAGTAATGCTGTTTTATTTGTAAACACTATAGTTTCGTTAGTTATTTTATAAAAAAATTTGCAATTATGCCACCTTAAGTTTCAAATGCATCTATGATTATAAACTTTAGGGAAATTTTTCTTGTATCTTAACTGTGTAACTAGAGTGGTTTCTGATGCAGGCAGATGCTGCATTTGCCTCCCGGGATTTTCCAAGAGCAGCATCTTTTTATGCAAAAGTAATTCTCTGTTTCTTAACTTCAGTTTTCATTTTGTTTCTTTCATTATGTTAATGTATCCATTTCTTTATTTATGTTTTCATCATTGAATTTCTCTTCATGTAACTTAATATTGATGAATTCTCTCTGAATACCACTGGACGTTCCATACACTCATCTAAACTCAGTCGTCTCCGTTCCCTCACATTTGCGTGGTGACTTCCTCAATTTGGTTTGTTTTAGCTCGATTAAATCTGATAGAAGTTGTAGGAATTATTGATTAAACCAACAATTTGTTAAATGAGTCATTTTCTTTTGTAAGATTCCATATAGGAAGGCAAGAAGCTTTGTTTTAAGAACTACAGCTTTTCTTTGTCGGGGGAATTATTTTAAGGTTTCTATTGACATCATAAATGGATATACATGTGTAGAGCCTGTGCTGGGGAGTTGGTATTGTCTTTAATTCAGATTTTGAAGTGGCTGATCCTTTTTCCCACTTTTCTGTGAGACAACCTTAAACTGATGGGAGCTTTTCTGCAGGTAAACTATATATTATCATTTGAGGAAATCACTCTGAAGTTTATTAGTGCAGGCGAACAGGTAATTGCAATATTATTCATGTTTTCAGTCACTGCAAACTGCAAGAGCAGTAAACTGTTTTTGCTTTTTTCATATTCAATAATTTTTTCTCAGTATATGTAATGTTAAATAGCAGTTGGGGAAGAATGTTGATATCATGTTTACTTGCAGGATGCTTTGAGAACTTTCTTATTGCGGAAGCTAGACAATCTTGCAAAGGATGATAAGTGCCAAATAACAATGATTTCCACATGGGCAACGGAATTATACCTAGACAAGGTTTTGTCTCTTCCATGCATTACTCTGGATGAATAATCTGATTACCTGTTTGCTTTATCTGTTTTTTGTGTGCTGAATGACGTTGTATAATTGGAAGATGCTACTGGCACAAGAGAAAAAAATGCTTAAGTTTGATTTGGTAGATTTTACAACAGACATTTTGGAAACATCTCTTTTTGGCCATGACTTCTCACTTTCTACTTGTATGCTTACATCTTTCAAAAGTTAAAAGAACATATTTGCTGATATTAATGCAGACTAGATGAATGCGAAGGTGCAGTATTTTTATTCAGTATTTTTGGGTTTGGCTGTGTATGTTCTTGAAATTTGAAGTGTGTAGTTAGACATGATAGTTCTTGGAAATCACGGTGTTACCGTAAGCTGCTTTCCTGTCCTTCTATTTTTTCACTTTAAAAGCCTGTGCATACAAAGCACAGTGTCTGCTGCTATTTTATCATACGAATTAAACAAAAGTTGGTGAAAAAAGGATCAAAGCAACTTTAAGGTACAGCGTAGTATGCTTTTTGGTGCTTCCTTATTTACTTGCTCTGCAGTTATTTTACTCTCTGTTATATTTTGCAACATTAAAAACTTCATTTGCTGCATGGGAATGTGAATTTTAGTGTTTGAAAGCATTTTCTAGTTGATCCAAGAAGCAATGTCACTATAATTGATATCATAGAGTAGTAAATTAAGTGGATTTTATATTTCATTTTATTTAAAAGATAAACCGGCTACTTCTGGAAGAGGATAGTGCTTCAGAGAATCATAGCTCTGAGTATCAGTCAATCATTCAAGAGTTTCGTGCGTTCCTCAGTGACAGCAAGGATGTCTTGGATGAAGCAACCACAATGAGACTATTAGAGAGGTAATTATGCTTCAATTTCTGATTGCATGTTATTTGCCAAATCATATTGTTATTTGTCAGCAATGTTCTAAATTGCAAGCCATTGAATATTTGATTAGAATTTTTCTTCCTATTTTCTTTCTTAGTAGTGTGGAGAATCAAGAACATGATAAAACAGTGAGTAGGAAATTTTGGTTAGATGGGAGGTTTTCTGTAAATCCAGAATGTTTTGATTTTCCAGATAAATCATTATGTTGTAGGGTTGATTCTTGGTATCCTAGAACTTGTTTACTTTATGTTTTTGGTTTGAAGATCGGAACAATATTGAATTTTGTTGACCTTTTGGCTGTGGAAGAAGTTATAGACAGGCATTGTTGATATTATTTTCCTTGGATATACCTTTGTTATTTTTTCTTGAAGATCCTATTTTAAGGCTTTCAAATATAGCTAGTATTCATCATGAATGTCAAAACTGTCCCAAGTAATCATTAGCAAGGATTAAGGGCTTTGTCAATTGAGTTTATTTGGATATTTTACTATAATTAGGAATCGTAAGGAAAGTAGTAAATTTGTCTGCTGTATTTTGTTTTATATTGGCCTATGTCTCTTATGGTTTACTCCAAATATTTCTCATTGTACCTTGTGATGTGTAAGGACTTCCTCACGCATTAGTTGCTTATCTATTGTAAAGCAACTTGTTTAATTTTTTGATAGGTTTATTTGATCCAAAACCATATTGAGGTTCAATACACCATCATGCATAGATTGCAACGCTTGTAATTTCAATAAGTTTTTAAGTAATGTGTTCTTCTGCAGCTATGGCAGGGTTGAAGAACTGGTATATTTTGCTAGTCTGAAGGAACAGTATGACATTGTAATTCACCATTATATACAGGTGCTTTCAGAACCTTTGCATCTATATTTTTGTATTTTATAGTATTTATTTTACTACACTACTTCACAGAGTCTTAATCTGTTATGATTATGCAAAACATGAAGTTGCCATAGGGGTTTACTGTTTGTTTTGGAAACTTTCTTGTCTAGTTCCAATGGGAACTCAAATTTTGAGTCATCCATTTTCACCCATTTCACTTAGTCTTTAATAAAATAGGATGACCATGTAAAAGGATCCAATCTAATTGGAATAATTAATTCTTTTCTTTTGTTTTGACATAATTTTTTGAATGAATACATAAGTTGATATTGTTCATATAGCAGTATTAGATTATTAATTTATTTGTTATTTGATTTCCTCGCTTGATACTTGCAATATTATTTGTTAATGGCTGATTAGGTGGCCAGTTATTATTTGTTGAAATTGGTAATTCTTTGTTTTGTCGGTTGAGTTCCTCATTTGCTGCAATTTACTATTTTACTCATTTTCCTCTCTTATCTTTCTTTTTGTGGGGCGGCTGGTGTTTGAATTCAGCAAGGAGAGGCAAAGAAGGCATTGGAAGTGCTTCAAAAACCTGCTGTTGCTTTAGACCTTCAGGTACAGATTTAAGTTGATTATGCAAAATATGGTCTATTTTCTCTAACTCAAATGGTTAATTAGGTTTCTACAGCTATACTCTGAAGAGTTCACTGCATCTTATTTTTAGTCTTAATTTTTGAAAGGTAACAAATAAGAGTTTTACTTGGCAGTATAAGTTTGCCCCAGATCTTATTGCGCTTGATGCTTATGAAACTGTGGAATCATGGATGGCCACAAAGAACCTAAACCCAAGAAAACTGATTCCTGCAATGATGCGTTATTCAAGTGAACCACATGCAAAGTAATGTGAAATATTTATTTCAATATATTATATGTCTCTTCAGTCCACCAACATGTGTGTGCTAATTCCTTCTGTAATCATTAAGATGGGTTATTCATGGTAATATAGTTTTATCTTCTAATTAAACTAGCAAATTCTGCTGGACTGTACCTGTTTTGTGCCGGGATTACAATTTCAAAGCTTTTCTTGCTATGGAACTGTTGCCTTTGATAAAGCTGCTCATGTCAGTTCTAGACTTCCTGATTCATATTCCTTCTTACTTGATCCAACATTTTATAAATGTAGTTGTGTAGTTTCTTATAATCAAAATTTTAGTGTCATCATTTCAGATTCTATTTTTATCTGTTAAAAATGATCGGTTTGCTAATTATTTCATTGATGATGATTCTCCTCTCCCATCAAAACTACGGAGCCACTGCATGACAGCGTCAGATGCTCTGTTCATGAAGATCAGAGTGATGGATTGATTAAGTGATCTATAAGCATTTCTTGAGAAAAATATATCTTTTCCTTTGATGTGTCATGCATGTTTCTTTCTGAAGATATCTGATAAATTGCCAAATTCCTTCAAGGCAAGCTACATCTTACATCATTAGGCATGACCGTTGGTTAATAGCTAAGCATTTAGAAGTTCCTCTTAACTATCAAGTTTCATTCCCTGTTCAGATGTTGAAGTATACATGTGGAAACTTGGTATTGATCTTTTTTATGAATTACAGATTGATTTGCAATTTTTCATCAAATACAGGAATGAAACCCATGAAGTTATCAAATATTTGGAATTTTGTGTTCACCGTTTGCATAATGAGGATCCTGGAATTCACAATTTGCTTCTATCTCTGTATGCTAAGCAGGTCAGCTTGTTCTCAGAGCTTTTGCTGAATATATGTGATTGGTTTGAACTCAAAACCATGACAACAGTCCTTTTATTTTTTGTCCCAAAAGAATGGTAGATCACATTGTTCCTATGGATTGTTTAGATGGGATTTTTCTTCTATATTTTTATTCAGGAAGATGATGGTGCACTTTTGCGTTTCCTTCAATGCAAGTTTGGAAAAGGAAGAGAAAATGGCCCTGATTTCTTCTATGATCCCAAGTATGCTTTGCGTCTTTGCCTCAAGGAAAAGCGAATGCGTGCCTGTGTTCATATCTATAGCATGATGTCCATGTACGAAGAAGCAGTTGCACTTGCTTTGCAGGTAATAGTTTTGGGATTCTACTTCCTTTTCTCAGTATTATACAAGACTAAAAACCTTACATCTGATTCTGGATAAGATTTTTACAAGCTTCAGCATGGATGGTTAAACCCACAAGCATGAGTTTCTTCTTTGGAGGTTAGACTCTTTAGAAAGAAGAAAAGGGATAGAGTTTGCATTGAAATTTTATTTTCTGGCAACCTAAGAGCATGCTTACTATGGTCTTTACCAATTTAAACTCTTAAATAGACAAGGGTTCAATCTTCGACCAAACCTTCCTTCACTCGGACCCATCATCTGTGTCATGGAAAATCAATTAAACCATGCCAGATAAGATAGTTCCCAAACTTACTGAGGAAATAGGACCCTGGATTTCTAGTTGCAAATAAACCTAATAATAAGACCTTTAAAAAAAGCCCTAAGAACTTTCTTTACAGTCCCTTTTACAAACAAACTGTGATCTTTAGTTTGGATTGTATCACTTCACTTTTTTTTTCATTTATCACTTATGTTTCTAGGTATAATAATAGTCATAGTCTATACAGTTGTCGGATGAATCTTTAGTTCTTGTTATTTGTGTGATTTCTATGCTATTTTGATGTACATTTCTTTTGCTGCACTAGGTTGACCCTGAGCTTGCTATGGCTGAAGCTGACAAGGTTGAAGATGATGAAGACTTGAGAAAGAAGCTTTGGCTTATGGTTGCCAAGCATGTTATTGAACAGGAAAAGGGAACTAAAAGGGAGAACATACGGAAAGCAATAGCATTTCTCAAGGAAACTGATGGCCTTCTAAAAATTGAGGATATTTTACCATTTTTTCCAGACTTTGCTCTGATCGATGACTTCAAGGTAAGATCTTATTAACCTCTAGTTTGGGCGTTATTATTATCCTCATTGACATTGAGCCTTGGTGCAACCATAAGGTCCTTTGTGACTGAAATATCCTGGGTGCTAGTTATGGATTCTCTTTGCCAAAAAGTAGGGAGAAGGCTGCCTACTTGGATGACTGTCCTCGACCACATGAATTAAACCAATTTACTCCACATGAATAATTTTTGTTATATCCTGCTCTTCTAGCTATCACCCCAGTAAAACATTCCTTTAGATATATGGAGTCAAAGGTCTAGTTTTCTGGCCATATGCTGCTTGTTGCAATGTAGATGGCTTGTAGCCATGGCTTCTTATAAAGTGTTTAATTTTTACAGCTGTCATTTTTCTATATCTAAGAGTGTCTTACATATTATCTTCAGCTGCCATTAGTATTTGACTTTCTTATCTACACGTAGGAGGCTATTTGCTCATCATTGGAGGACTACAACAAGCAAATTGAACAACTAAAAGAGGAGATGAATGATGCCACACATGGTGCAGACAACATAAGAAATGATATTAGTGCACTTGCTCAAAGATATGCTGTGATTGATCGTGACGAGGAATGTGGGGTATGGTCCTTCTTTATGTAGTTGCTGTTGATAAGTTCTACAGATAAAGTTAGACTTGTAATGGACATCACATATTCCTGGTGAAGCTCAACCAATATCATCCTTGATTTGTTTCACCTTTGGAATTGCTCTGTGTAGTTTCTTGGGAACTTGAGAAAGTTTCATATCACATCTCCATCACACTTTACCATGCAGTCTCTTTTGTTTGGCATAATTTATAGTTTATTTTTATCAAAATTGAAAATAGAGAATTATTGCCTTCTAAATTTTTTCAGGTTTGCAAGCGAAAAATCTTAATTGTGGGTGGGGACTACCGTATGTCTCGGGGCTATACATCAGCAGGACCAATGGCTCCATTCTATATATTTCCATGTGGGCATTCCTTCCATGCACCATGCTTGATTGCCCATGTGACACGTTGTACCAACCCAACTCAGGTTAGTTTTGGTATCTCTTGCATGGTACTTATAATTCTAACAAGTTGTGCAAGTGAAAATACTCTAGTTCTCAATCTGCTTATATCTTTGACTACTATCTGTGCTTATTTTTCTGGAATAGGATCTCTGTAGATTTATTCCAGTCCAGTACTGGGACTTTTCTACCAATCTAACTCTTTTCTTCCTGGGTTTCAAATTGATGATGCAGGCAGAATATATACTGGATCTGCAGAAGCAACTTACTTTACTGGGTGAAGGAACTAGGAAAGACATAAATGGTGGTATAACTGAGGAGGCTATTTCCAATGCAACCCCTGTAGATAAGGTTAGTTCTATATTGTTTCTGATCAGCAAAACCTGCAGTGGTAATGCAGAGCAGTTTGTCGTAACTTGAGGGTAAAAATTCTGCATTTCTCTACATCACCTAAAATGGAAGTCTATTTTATGTTTCACAGTAGTATAAGCCTAATCTCTAGGCTTTCTTTTGTTTATTTTCACTTCTGATATCTAGCTAATGTTTTTCAACTTTTTTTTTTCTATACTTCATTATATTTAATGGTTTTCATGATTTTATTTCATCTATGAGCTGACGTTCTCATATTGGAATTTGCAGCTCCGCTCACAGTTGGATGATGCAATAGCTAGTGAATGCCCATTTTGCGGTGAGTTAATGATCAGCGAGATCTCTTTGCCCTTTATTCTGCCTGAGGAAGCACAGCAGGTCAGTTCATGGGAGATAAAGCCACAAAACCTTGGAAATCAGAGGACTCTTTCCTTGCCAATATGATCATATTCTATTTGCTAGTGCATACCTTCATCTGTGTTTATGTAATCCCTTTTGAGTGCCGTTGTGGATCTTCAGTTCTAGTGATGTAGCTCTCATCCTTTTTTATTTTTTATTTTAATTATGTTTTGAGAATTAAGGGAGGGGAATCCAAAAACCTGAATTTATTACTAAGTCGTATATGCACTTACCTAAGTTATAATTGTATTGAGTGTCGAGTGATGTATTTGTATCACTATCTTGCCCTTTAGCATGAGCTGGGTCATGAAGGATGCTTATTCATACTTCTCTCTCTCTCTCTCTCTCTCTCTCTCTTTTTATTGAGTTGGCAATAGGCCTTTCCTCATAATGTAATTATCAGAAATTTTATTTTGTTCTTAACAGCAATTATTTTGTATTCGAAGCATACATGAAATATTATCTAAAGTCCAAATTTGTAAGTCATTGATATCAATATTATTTTCTTCATGTGTTTCACTTAATAATGCATAGCTTGCCTAGTTTTCTTTGGCTGTATGCATTCTCCCATCAAATGTATTGTTCATATATTCGTTTTCCATTACTCTGGCAAGCATCAAGTACTCAAAACTTTAAAAAGGATAATTACAGTGTTACTATTTGAATTTTTTTTTTTTTTTCTGTTTGTCTATATTGTTATAATTTTCAGATCAAATAATTCAAAAAGAACCAGTAAATTATTCAATAATAATTGTAAGACTGGTTTTTGAAAAAACAATAAAATTAAAAATAGTTTATTATAATATAATTGAACTAGAAATTTAAAGCATTCTAGTTGAGATGGCCGAGTTGGTCTAAGGCGCCAGATTAAGGTTCTGGTCCGAAAGGGCGTGGGTTCAAATCCCACTCTCAACATAAAAATTATTTTCTTTTACAGTCAAATCCAATTGATAATTTAATATAAGATAATTTTTTTACTCTATTCAATCATTTCTGATTTTTTTTTTTCTGAGTCTTTTTGCTTTCAGGTAATCGTACTCTGCAGTATTGGGAAATTACTATTGCCTACCCATTTTCCTGTATAATTATTTCTTTTTTTACCGTGGAAAATATTATAATGTTTAAAACAACCAAACAATCTATATCCAATATTTTTATATTTCTCGATATTTTCAATTTTTATTATTTAAATATTTATAATAATATATTCCTATGCGATACAATAATACTAATTCAATTAATTTTATTAATAGATTAATTTGAAGATATAATTTAATATTAAACTTGTAGCATTGTGCAAGAAATGAACTTTCCAGTAATATAATAATATTAAATCCAAAACTGTTATCTTAATTAAAAGTGTAAATAAACCGAATTGAGTCGAGTTTTGAAGTACTCAAATTAGAACTCGAGCTCGAGCCGAGTTTTAGATAGCTCAAATTTGAGCAAAATTAATGAGCTCGAGTTTAATCGAGTCGAATTTAAATCTAAATGAGTAATATATAAATAGTAAAATATTAAATAAATAAAAACTTGATTAGGCTCGTTTGAGCTCGATTGGGCTTGTTTAAATTCAATTATAAGCTCGATTAGACTTGACTTGACTCGTTTAGAATCAATTAATAATATATAAAGGATATAATGGAAAATATATAAAAACTTAATTAGACTCACGAGCCAAGTAATATAGAGCTCGTGCTCGAGCTCGATCAATTTATATCAAATTAATTTCGAATAATTTTCAAGTCGATTTCAAGTAGTTCGCGAATAGACTTAACTCATTTACACCATAATTTTAATGGCTTTTTGGAACTAATATATCAACGGGTACAATTGGTAGCTTGACCAGAATCCTTTTCATAAACTGAAAAAAAGTTTTTTAACACCTCCTACTTCTTGCTCAGACGCTTTAAAAAAGAAAAAACTATCGTATAGAAATAAAAGATGTAAAACGGTAAAAAATAAAAATAAATGGATATAAATGGAAAAAATTTTCAATAGAAAAAAATTGATCAATCAAAATTTTGTCTTCATTCATGTTTCAAAGATTAAACTAAACAAAATTAGAAATTTATCTCTCCATATAAGAACTTTAGAATGTTTGTATCCAAATGTGAGAGATTTTTTGAAATCAAAATTCATAAAAAAAAGAAACACAAACAAAATCTTAAATAGTTATTATTATTAATTATTTGAAAGACAGATTGAGGATTTTGTTTGCAAAACTACCTTAGCAAGCTATCCCATTTGAGTTTCTTTAATTGAGCTCAAATCAAAATGAAAAACTTCAAATTAGAGTTTCTAAATAATCATTAATACTATTATACTTGGATTAAAACTCTAAATTAAAATAGTAATACCATCCTATAGACTGAAAAATTAAATTCAAAATTATTTGATATATAAGATAATCCTAGTATAAGATAATAATTTTTGTTTTAGAATGTAATATGAGAAAATAACTTAATAATCCTCAATGTAAAATTTAAAAAAAAAACATATGTTATATCATAACAAACTTCTGTTTTTGAGACACCAAAAGATATTAATTTTAGATAAATGTTTTTATTTAAAAATTGTAGAAAATTTATGAGATTTAGAAAATCCTATTTTTACATAAAATTCAATTACAAAGCATAAATATATAACTGGAAAAATGTTTTTATTTATTTTAATTTAAAATTTATAATAAATTTCTCTTGGATTTTTAACATAAAAATATAAAAACAACCAATTACAAATTAATTAACACAATTAGGCTTTTTTAATTTTTTATTTGAAGAAATCACACCAAATACTCTTTTTTTAACCTTTTTTTTTTTCAAAAATACCATAATTCAACAAATTGTTGGAAGAAATTGTGCTAATTTTATTTATTTTTTCTTTAATTGGACAAATTGTTAAGACATCTTTGAATTTATTTTATTGATAGGGTTTTATGAAGGACACACATGGAATGTGGGAAAAAAATATTGGAAGATAGTCTTAGCTGGGAGCTCCTTCCAGGTATCATGGTCTGATCTTTCTCTTATTCTTTTCCTTTAGCATTATTTCTGTTCTAGACTTGGATGTTATTTCCTTTGCAAACAGTTCTTTTTTTTTTTTTTTTCTAAGTTTTGAGTTCACAGCATTTTCTTTGTGATTTGCAATTGGAAGCATTTGCAATGGTATTTTTTAGATTTGAAAGTTATTTTTTTTGTTTGTTGAATGGATTAAAAAGTCGAAATAAATGGTTTTGATCTTCCAGTAACCTAATCTTTCAACTTTGTTATTCAAGAATTGGGCTTATCAAGATCGATCAACCAATGCTTTATAGATCTATGAACGCATGTTGTTTGTGTTACATGTATCATAAGAGTTCTTGGATTGGCCTTGGATTGAAAAGTATGTTTTTCCAAATTTGTATCCTAGTCAATGACACCGCCTTACTTTGATCTGGAACCCTTTCTTTTGTGGGTGTTCATGTAATTTTTCCTGAAAGTTATCCTTCGATGTATGAGGACTAATCACATAAAATTATATTAAGAAAATGATGTTAGTGGGGATAACATATATTTATCATGTACATGTTTATGAGGTTTCATTTATCTAATGATGGGTTTGGATGTTGAGTGTCTTCTGCTTGGTTGCTGAAACTAATTTGATGAAGGCTTTTTATTATTATTATTTTTCACTTATTCAGCATACAAGTGGAAAACTGAGGAACATGCCTGCACCTTTACTTTGTTATGGGGATACAACTTTTTGTGTAGGAAATTAGCCAAGTGTATCATGGCGTGGTGGGATGGTACTGGCATGAAAATATGACAGTAGCTTTACATTCTGAGACGATTATATCATATTTTGTAAAACATGCCTCCATGATGGTCGCATATTTTGCAGGTCTCTGCCTGCAATTTTAAAATTATTTATCCATGGCATGTGGTAGTTGCATAGTTTGGATTTTATTAGCAGTTGAGAATGTTATTTTGATTTCATTATTTTCATCATATGACCTCTTGGCCAAGTTGCGAAGCCAAAAAGTTGTCCAGGCAACTAGACTATGGTGGAATATTACTTGTTGAAAATCATTTACTTAATGTTGTTTGGTTAGCAAATTGAAAATTAATTGAAAATCTTTACTGCCAGAATGTCCTTTTTCTTACTCTTTCCTTTTAAGTCTCTTTCAAAATATAATTCAGTCATATTTAGAATCACTTCACAATTGAAACTATATGGTGATAATATTACAAAACATGATATGCTAAATAAAACATAGTTTGGCCATTAAAATGGCTCGTGAACTGCATTCAAAACGTTGTTAGATAGTTTTATCCATATCCGATGTGGATGTTAAAGTATTGAGAGGACCTTTCTCTAGTATGAGAGGATTGGAATGCCTTTCTCTAGTATAAGAAGTATTCTACAGACCAACCCTAACAATTAGACAAATGAATAAAAAGAAAATATTTATTTATTTCATTTTTATTTTCATTTGACCCTTCCTCACAAGTCAGCAATTCCACCTTCCCAATTCCATATTACTTTTTATGCCTCTAACATATTCTTAGAATAGCAGTATAAAGAGTAAAAATTTGCAATTTGTTTTCTAGTGACTAAAAAGAACAATGAATTTTCAATGAAAAATTATCAAGTTAGATCCATTGGTACACGAACAATCCCTAAAGTGAATGTGTAGATCATTGATAGATTATGAGAACTTTAGAAGAGAAACAATTCATACAGAGGATACAACTCAACTCAATATAAAAATTCTCTACATCTCCAGTTCCCTTGCCTTTGAAATACTTCTGCACCTTCTGAATGACATTAGTAATTGCAGATGTCCATTCATCCATCTTAACATGTTCTTTACCAGCATTATGATCAACTACTTCAACTTCTATCACTTGTGCTGCCATTGTATTTGATGATTTACCCCTAGGTTTCTTGGAATCATCATATCCTTGTTGTTTCTTAAGTTCTTCTAACTAGTCAGGATATCCATGAAGCCTAAAACATGTTTCTCTCAAGTGACTATTCATAAACTCATTAGCAAAAGAGTGTATCTCCCTTTGTTTCTCTATTCCAAGTACCTTAGAGTAAGCTTTGTTAACATTTGGCAATGGTTTCATAAGCAAAATCTAGACTCACAATGGTACATTCTGTACAGAAGTTTCACCGTTCCTCACATGATCATAATTATCATTGAGGCCCATCAAAAATTGTATGAGTTTATTTGATCAATCAAGAGCTGACACAGATCTTGCTATTCCATAAGTACATACTGGTACTGGCATGAGGCACACAAGTTCATCCCAAAGTTGGTAAAATTATTGGAATGCCGAACATCAGTCATATTCCCTTAAGAAAATGATGAAATTTCTCTCTATGCTTGATACAGTAAGGGTCCATGACTCTCCCTAAACCTTTGTTCTAACTCCTCCCACAATTCTCTCAAGCTATTAGCATAAATGAAGGATTCAACTAGCACTTTAGAAATGGAATTTAGAATCCAAGAGGTTACTATGTAATCTACTTTTTTCCATTGCTCATATTCACTAAAACTTTCCTCAGGCATCGCACGCGTACCAGTTACAAACTCTAATTTAAGCTTTGTGCCCAATGCGATTTTCATTGCTCTGCTCCAAGCAAGATAATTGCTACTGGTTAAAGATGCACTTATCAAAGACATTTCTAGATGATCTAAATTCTGTAGTTGTAATGGATCGCCAGAGCTCTGAGAATTTGAAACCCTAGATTTTCCACATTTGTGCTCCATGTTTTTGTTGGATTTCCTTTTGCCATTTCTTCAATTACATAAATTCATACTTAACCGAAGCAATCAACAATTACTAAAAGATACGATACACAGAGTCAATGAGAATCACCAGAAAATTATAAGAGATAGATCGTCAGTCGTGAGATCGATGCTTTGATACTATGAAAAGTATAGGAGTACTAAGTATTTGAAAGAAAAAATATCTTGATACAGTATGAGTAAAGTCAACCTGGACAAAGAAGAAAGAGAAACTCAAAACACTATACATACAAGATGACAAAGACTGCTGAGTCAGCTAAATAAAATCAACTAAATAAACTACAAATATTAAGAAATACACGATTTTGTTATTATAAGTCCATTGATATATTGGTTCCAAAAAGCCATCATAAAATGTCTTTTTGACTGGAAAAACGTTGGTGCAGAGCTGACATGCATGGGAAATTTGATATGATTACAAAGAGACTTCATTTATTATTTTTTACTAAAATCTTATTAATTTTTTGGCTAATTTGGATAGTAAATAAAATAACTGATTTGACTCTAAAATATCTCACATTAAAGAGTTTTGCTTGCAATTTATTAGATGAATTTTTAAGTATAAATTTATATTTTTTTTTCCCTGAAATTTAATAGAATTTGAAAAAAAGGAAAGAAAAATTGGATAGTATAATATAATCAATGGAGTTATAATAACAAATTTACCAATTATTTTGCAGTTTCAACAATTTTCTTCATTGCACTCAATTTATTAGATTTCCTAGCTACTTGTTTTACCATATAATGGAATTTTGATGTATATATGAACTCTTTCACCCTAAAAATATATACATTGAAATGTACAATATACACTCAATCTTCAATGTACACGGTAATAAAGTTTTCATAAAATTCATCATTCGATAAACTATAAAATTCAAAAGAAATTTATGTTCGAATCTCTCTTATACAATAGTTTAAAGAAATATATTGAAATGAAAATTACTCCCTTTATCCTATTTTGTTTGAAACATTTCTCTTTTTGGCATGTCTCAAAAAAATGTCATATTTCTATTTTTAATATTTTTTTTATCCTTTATACTCATTTAGTTTTTGGATATTAATTTAATTTTCCTCCTAAAATTTATAAAAAAATTATAAGGATTGTATTTAATAAAAGGTATAAAAAATAGCATATTATTTAATACACTTTTAAATTTTATAAAAAAAATATGTTTCAAATAAAATAAGACGAAGGGAATATATGATGAGATAAATTGAAAGTTCTTATTAATTTGTTTATTCTAAAGGGCATTCCTTGCGATTGTTGGTTCTATTTTCATTTTGAAGTATAATTAATAGTGAATAATTTAAAATGAAAATATTTGAAAATGATTTATCAAATAATTTAATTAATTAATTAATTATTATTATTATTATTATTATTTTTTTTTTGGTGATATTGGGCCTATAGGACTCAACAAATTCACCTCTAACCCAAACTTGAATATATTAGATGCTCACTTGACTCCCATCCCATTCCATTTAATGTGGATTTTTATCCTATTTTCTATGTTACACATCTAATAACAATTATATTCCATATAATAAATTATAACTCAAAATTATCAAAATAAGTAAAAATATAATGTGATACCTCTTAAATTTCAAGATCAATTTTTATCTCATCATCAGACCAAAACTTCATCATGGATTAAAATTGAAATGACACTTAAAATAAAATTTTAATTTCATATACATACTTACTTATAAATTTAAGAAGTGGTTAATCAATCATGAACCTGAAATTAACTTCTCCTTTCAAATCTAAATGACACTTAAAATAAAATTTTAATTTCATATACATTTAAGAAGTGGTTAATCAATCATGAACCTGAAATTAACTTCTCCTTTCAAATCTAAATGACACTTAAAATAAAATTTTAATTTCATATACATATTTTACTTATAATTTTAAGAAGTGGTTAATCAATCATGAACCTGAAATTAACTTCTCCTTTCAAATCTACTTCAATCATATGGTACAAAAAATATATTCAGCTAACCTTGATTTAGACCTTTCAATTTGATTATTAAGTTTAGGTCAAATAGTTTCTAATCAAGATATTAATTTGTTATGATAATAAATCACCAATAAAACTAAAGGTTATAGGCTCATGGCCACCCATCTTATACAAACAAAATAATTGATAAATAAATAGGACAAATTAATTTTGAAAATTTTCTTCATATTGTTTATGTTCTAATTTAATAAATAAATATTTTGGTAATCTATCATTAAAAAAAAAATAAAAAATAAACCTAATAAAATAAATATAAAGAGCCAAAACAATTATTATAATTATATTAGAGGTTGACTATATATAAAAAGAAAGACCTTAGACTCAAAATCAACTTGATCTAGACTATAAAACTTGCCATCAAATATTAAAGAAGATTCAAAGAAGAGGGTAGCTAGTGAGCATATTATAATATGATGTATTAATTTACATTTTCAAAAGTCTTTTTGCTTTAGCTCAAATTAAATCACTAAATAAATAAAGTTGGTGAAAGGCTTTTTGTGGTCAAGACACCAAATAGTGACTTTGAACGATATTTTATCAAAGTAGGAATCTTAGGTCTTGTCTTTGAGCATAACAATTTCCACATACTTTCTAAGCTCATATGTTCTTTTTATTATTATTATTATTATTATAACTGTTACATAAATATTAAAAAAAAAAAAAAGAAATTGAAAAAATGGTAATTGATTATAATCTATTCACAATAGAGTTAAGAATACAATAATAGAAATAAAATTAGTGACCTTAATTAATGATTAATCTATAAAGAAAAATATATGTATAACTAATTAGAAGTATATCAACCTAGAATCAATAAAGTAATACTAATTATGTTAACGTCCCCTCAAATTCAAGATGGTAATATATAACGGAAAATATATATATATATATATATATATATATATATATATATATATATATATATATATAACTAATTAGGAATGTATATATATAACTTATTATTAGGAATATGTCAATATAAAATCAAGATTCAAGATGGTAATATATAACCGCAATATATATATATATATATATATATATATATATATATATATATATATATATATATAACTAATTAGGGATGTATATATATAACTTATTATAAGGAATATGTTAATATAAAATCAAGAAGCTAATAATGCTAATTATGTTAACATTAACATTTTAACATATAAATTAACTAGTAACTACTTTTACCTAATGTTATTTTGTTTTAGTTTATCATAATAATGTTAATAAAATATTTAATTTTTAATATGCAAATTGATCTTAGTACGTGACCATGCGGGTAAATGAAGTTTTGATTAATTAGATGACTGCGAAATTCAGATATTTTATTTTTTCATAATAAATTCTAAAATTTTTATCTTTTTTATAATAAAAATGAAATTCTTGAAACTTTCATTGACAATTATTTGTAAATTATTAAAAATGTATGTTATTTTTAGGATATTTTATTACTTTATAAACAAAATATGAAAGTAACTCGAGAATTAACTAGATTAATGAGGGAGTTTGCTTCTTTTTTTTTATTGATCAAAGTATGATTTTAAGGACTAATACCTGAAAGATAATTCTTAAATATATAGATCGAGTATTAGAAGTATGTCCAGCCTGAAGAAAGAACTTAATCTTATTTGATGCATAAATTGGTATGAGGATACGCTGGTGGCCTAAAAAAAAATTGAAAATACATATATTTTTTTGAATATAAGTAAAACAAACACAAGATACATTTATTTAAAAATCATAATGATTTTAATAAGATATACTAATTTATATGGGCAATAAAATATAAGTCAACACTTTTATCTCAACTTATTATCGCAATTAATATCTCATTATCTTATTTGCCAAAATACACACTCGGATGATACCATATTCAAAAAATACAACCATTAAAAGCATATAAATTCGGATGTACTCACAAGATTTTTTTCCCCCTGAATAATCTCAATCTTTAAAATTAGGAAAAAGCGTTATCAAATTAAGATTAGGTTTATGTGTGCCTTGAAAGAGCAATTTTTTTCACTAAAATTAGGAAAAAAAAAAAAAGGGGGGGTTGGTGAGCAAGAAAATAAAAGCCTAATTTTTCCGCAGAATATATGTGGCTGCGTTCACATTGGGTTTAACTGACCACCAACCGGAAGGAATATTCTCTCTTTGTATATTTCCTATTTCCTAACCTAATACATAATATATATATATATATTTTTCTTTATATTTTGCCTATTTCCTATTTCTTTATATTTTAAATAATTAGCCTAATATATTTGAAAATTTTTTAATTTGGGGAGGCCAATTTTATTGTTTTTATATAAATTAACATATTATATATTAAAAATTTCAAAAGTTATAAGGGTCATCTCAGCCTGTTAGTTTCATTATTAAGTAATGTTACTATATTCGAAAACATTTTAAGTAAAATTTTTATTTTAAATACGATTATTATTAATTTGAAAAGATTAAAAGGAAAATTTAGTACTGAGAGTATATATATATATATCTTATTTTATTAAATTAATAATTTAATAATTAAATATTTGTTCCATCATAGGAAGTTAGAGTTTGAATCCTGGCAATCTCCTTTCTTTTCCTAAATAAAAATTGATATCAATTTTGCTTGATATGTGACGAGACTTTTATCATAAAATTATTAAATGAAATTAAATACTAATGTTTAAATATTAATCTCATATACTTAATTTAAGATGTACATTTGATTAATGACTTTATATCATAAATTTTTTTATATAAATATTCATTGATGTAGTTTTATTGATAAATGTAATTTGACTTTAAAAAATTTTAAATTCTAACCTCTCTGTCTTAATGCTAAAAAATATGAAAATTTATTTTAATTTCTATCATAATAAATCAAATCTCAACTAATTAAGTATAATTTCACTAACAAACCTCATGCTTACGAAGGCCCTCTTTTCATTTTCAATCACAAACAACAATTTTTTTAGTTAATAAAATATTTTTTTATTTTATTAAGTAGGGCATGAACTCCCCCTTAAAAAAAAAAAAGATTAAGTAGTTTTATTTTATTCCAATCTAACTTTATTTTTTTTAATAAAAATTTCGAAATGATTAAAGATTGAATTCATTATGATATAAGTATTTGATATATTTTTGCTTTAAATTCGGTATAATGTTAAAAAACCCTAAATCTTTCTTAAACAAACAAGGCCAACATGTTCTAATTAAAAATTAAAATAAAAAAAATTATAAAAATATATATAAAAATAAAAAGAATTAAAAAAAAAAATAGAAAGATCGGTTAGGAATTGCCGACGTTGCGTCAGCGATAGCTAAGAGATGGCATCACTAATAAGAAGAGTGCTGTTGTAGCTATCAACCACTAAACATCTTCACCTACCACAACACACATACACTAACACTAACACAAATCTCTAACTCTTTTATTTTATTTTACTTTATTTCTCATTTTATTATTTAATGTTATTAATAATTATATCATCATCATCATTAACTACTAAGATTATATTTAATTAATTAAGTCTTAATCACCATTATTTTCATCATCATTAATTATTAATAGTAAAAAAAAAAAGACAATTTAAAAAAATATTGAATATATAGACACTTTAAATCTTTGAGAATATAAGATGAATACATATCAAATATTTCTCACTAGATAATTGATGTAAATTATCAGTCTTATACTATGTGTTAAATGATCGATTTTCTGATAAATTATTTAAAAAAATTAATTATTGAATTGTTAGTCAAATTATTTAAAAATTTTATTATATATGTTTACGAGTTAATATAAAAAATATAATAATAATAAAGGTAATTACTCTAGTGATTATGTTTTTATAAATGAAATTTCTTTGAAAGAAAGTGTCATGAGTTATTATATTGGAATTTGACGTATCAATGGTGAACTTCAACCTATGTAGTTGGTTGGTGTAAAACTAAGAAATGTGAAGAGGAAACTGAAATAATAGTACTAGATATATTTAAAGCTTGACTTGCTAACAATTGAGGTTTCAACTTACAATTTATCTCAGTTTTTTTTTTAAATAGAAGAATTGAATCTAAATCTATTGCTCAACTTGTATATACACTTACTCGTAAACTATATATTTTAGTGTACATAACTTATCTCAGTTGGTGACCTGAGGCATTAAATAAGCTATTAAACAAGTGGCAGGCTCTTCCACATTCATTTCTTTAATGGATTTTTTATTTTATTTTATTGAAATGTGAATAAATTTTGATGTGTATCATGTTACAACCATTTGAGATTTGATAGCAAAAGTGTTTGGCTCAATTGACAATATAGGCTGAGTTTATAGGAAGAGTTTTAGGTTTGATCTTCGCTAAATTAAACACATTCTTGGAAAGAGTTAATGAATCTTAATTATAACTAAATCTTGAGTTTATATTAGTTTCACTGCCTATCATGTGATAGTGTAGATATTGAGTGATCTTTAAAAAAAATGTTTGAGATATGATAACAATTTAATTATTTCAATTCAAATCCTAGTGGAATTTTCTATTTGTACTTATATTCAATTTTGTTTTGTAAATTTATTTTTTATAATATATATTGTGACTTATCATATTTTATGATTACATCATGTTAAATTTATTTTTTAATTTCAATTAAATTATAACAAATCTTCTAAATCAAAATTAAAAGATTGGTAAAAAAAAAAATTAGAACCCTAACCTAAATTCAAGTGAGAAACAAACATAATTCTCTAGAAAAGAAAATTGCCAACTAAAAAATCTTTTGGTTGAAATGTACTATTATTATTAATCATTAGATTTAGTGATCAAGTCCTAAATTAAGATCAATATATGTACAAATAATTAGTAAATGGAAATAAATTATTCACATAAATCAATCAAGTTAATAGTCATTTTCCTTAAAAAATAAATAAATAAATAAATAAGTCTTTGTCGATATGCTTCTTCTTATTTTGTCTTGCTTTTTCCTGCCATATAATTTCATGCAATGAATTAAGGCAAATCATCCTCTCACAAATAGATGAATCTTATTCAATGATGAGAAATTATGACATAAATGAGATTAGTCTTTTCCAACTATTAATTCAGCGCCTAATAATTAAATTCATCTACTAATTAGGTGATTAAGTGAATTGTATCTTTAAATAAATCAACAAAGCAAAAGATAATTTATTATTATAATGCCATAGAAAAAAAAAATCATAAAAATCCTTAAATTAAGAAAAGTCCCCTCATTATTATTATTATTTTAATGTATGGAAGGCAAAATAAATGAAATAATATTGTATTTTAGTACACATATAATAAAATATCATTATTTTAATGACTTAAAACTTCTTAAGTTTCATATTGTTAAAAGAAAAATAGGAAACCTAATATATATATATATATATATATATATATATATAACTTCATTCATTAACTCAAATCAATAATCAATAAGTCAAGTAGAAAGAACGGAAAGAGTATATATTCCTAACACCCATGATCAGACATAGAATTAATTATCCTATAATAAAAAGATATATGAGCAACAAATCAGACATAATTGATTATCAATCACCGGTTATATGAATATATATGAAATTGAAGTTATAATACATTCCTTTTATTGTGCTTTTAAAATTCAAAATATGGGTATTGTGTATGTTTGATGCCACTATTAGTTGAAGCCAACAAGTTGCTCTCTAACAACCAAATTTTGTTCATAGTGGACTTTGAAGTAGTTGATTTGATGTAAACCAATAGTAAAAGGGTTTTATTAAGAACAACTTGTTCAATTAAATAGATATTTAAATGTTTCAGTAATTCTTTATATATATCTCATAATAAATAATATTAGATACAAGATAAGGGAGGGTACTATAACTAACAATCTTATAAAGATTTTCTTAATTTTAACTCAAGACATCCCCCCACCCCCTAAAAGGGTTTGAGAGTTACATGCAACCCATATGTACCATATTCAAATTTACTCCTCAAAGTAAATTTCCTTAATAGGGTTAGATACTTACCTCACAGGTAATTGCAAATGTTTAGGTAGGAAAATATCTAACTTTCAACTCCATATATATATATATATATAATGATCATATTCATTGTTTTCCATTTTGGAAATAAATTAACCTTATTTAACATTTAAACTAATAAATTATCAAAATTTTAAATGGTTCTGAGGTATGTACATATCCTTTCACTGTCCATATGAGTATGTTAGGTAGACTGTAATAAGATGTAATATAATATAATTAAATAAATTTTTAATATAAATTTACATAAGAAATTTATTTGATTAAATTATATTACGTCCTATTACGGCCTACTAAATGCATTTTAAATATACGTATTTATATATTTCAAAAAAAAATACCAAAAAGGAAAAAAATTTATCATTTGTGCACGTGAATTAGATACATTTAAGTGTAAATATTTTATCTTCACATATGACTTTGAAATGATATAAATCATATAATATTAAAAATAACATATGATATCATCTTATTAAACCACTAAGAAAAATTTATTGAAGAATAAAATAGCAACATGGTGACATATTTGGTCTTAAAAAGAGTATATAATGACAAGAAAAGAAAGGACAAATAAGTGGCAATTAACCAACAACTTATTTAAGCAATTGGCGGCTTTAAGGGAAAAAAAAAGTTTGAAAAATTCATACAAAACACTTTCAAAGATTACCTAAACATAGGACTTGTCCATGACTAATATTGTGTGTGGTAATAATAAACTTTCAAACATTCAACTATTTATTTATAAAGATAGTAATTAAAAATTAAAAAAAAAAAAGAAAGAAATTAAAGAAGCAAAAATATTGAAATATAGACTATTAGATTACCAGTTAAAGGCTGTGACAACTACCATATGCCCTCCCTCTGCTTTTCTATCACCAAACCTAAATTTTTGGTAGGCATGTCCATGCCCCCCATATAGCTCTCACAGCTTAAAATTGCCATCTAATAGTCATATATAACCTGCAACAATAATGGTGTGAAGTGTGAACAGAATCCACAATTGTAAGTCAAAACAAATGCTTAAAGAGAGAGAGAGAGAGAGAGAGAAATGGTCATATGAGTTAAATTTATCAAAAAAAAAAAATGATAATTGATTATTTTATTTTGTGATCTTATAATAATTTTAGAAATTATTTTTTCCTTCATAATTTCTTATTAAATATCAGCATAAGATCATTAGTTTAAGACTTGAGAAAAAGAAAATAAATGAATTTGGTCAACCAAAAAGAAATTAATTTTGGATTATGACGACATAAATTAATTTCAATTCACAATTGTTTATTGTATTTGTCATGAAGTTTTTGGGCATTTACCTAAGTCCTAACCATATGCATATGAAAATGAATGCATTACCATTTATTTTAAATTTAAATTTATGAAATAAATTTAGATTTAGATTTCTTTCCCATTCAAAAAAAGAAAAAAAAATATAAATTCTATGAAGGTTTGAATCAATGATATAAAAATGTAATACAATGAATCAAATAAACTCTAATTGTTAAAAATAAATTCTTGAAGTAATTTACACTCACATCCAAACAATATCCAAAAATGTTAGAATATTATTATTTTTTTTTAATATTAGAAAGGAACACATCTAATTATGAGACAACTTTTAATTTAATAAATTCAAATATAAAATCTCTTACTTTTTATACTTTTAAAAAATTAAAAATATCAACCAAATCATAGCATGTTAGAATATACCAATAAAAAAATTACAAGTGATAGAATATGGCAATAAGAAAATTAAAGTGACAATGACATTGACATAAGCGCACATGTAGAAAATTATGAAAAAGCATTGAGAAGTAGCCAAGAAAATCTTTAAAAAAAAATTAAAATAACAAAATAATAAATATGATTCAAAGCATATATATATATATATATTGTGACAAAATAATTTGATAAAGTTAACAGAAAAATGAAATATATATTCTTTTTTTTTTTTTTTTCCATGCTCCTTTTTACGTCAACTGGGTCCCTCAAATTACATGATAATAATAACAACAAGAATACATTGATAATAAACATACAAGGATTGAGTGCCAAAAGGTATTCACATTCTTACACGTAACACCCATAAGGCCACAACCATTTTTTTTTAAATTAAAATATTTACCCCAACATATTCATCCATTGTTGAATTAAAAATTTCCAACTTAAAAATAAAAATAAAAATAAAAGATTGCAAAAAAAATTGAAAATTAAAATCAATTTCCCTTTTTTTTTTTTTGTGCAAATAATAACACTTCCAAGGGTTTTTTTTTTTTAGGAAATTTTTTTTTTCTAATGATGAGTGGGTTTTGCTAATCTCCCCGTGACGGGCACCAGGGGGTCATGTCCATTGGATAGCTACCCAATACCCTCAAGAAAGATGTGAATTCCTGAACCTCCGCTAATGCGTTTTGTGCCCTAACCTCCGCCATCGACGCCTCGAAATCAACGTAAAACATGTACTCGAAATGCTTCGCCGTCCCAACATTCGCGTCGTCGACCAGCCTAATCGGCCTGTTCCGGTGCGGCCGCGACTCGATCTTCGTCAAACTGATGTTACGAAAAGCAAACGCCGACAACACCTTGAAAAGCACGCTTGTCCCTTTATCGTGCGCAAACACGATACTAGTCTTGAAAGGCCGGTCAGTTCTCGGTATTATTGGCTCACGCGCCAACATCACGAACCTTGTCACGTTGCTTGAATCATCTTGAATACCATCCGCCAGTATCTGTAATCCGTACAGCTCCGCCGCGCGTGCGCTAGCTATAGCCGCCGTGTCACGGAGGTTATTAGCGGCTATATACTCAGCCGCACCTGCTGTGTCATCTACTGCCTCCCGCGCAGCGTGTAGTCCGAGTTTGGTGAGCGTTAACTCGCACTGTGCCAGAGCTTGAGGATGAGAAATCACTCGAGTAATGTACTCTTTACGAACGCCGGGAAGGGCTAAGAGACAGTGATGAACAGGCAATTGTACTTCACCGACGATGTGAAGACGGTGACGGAGAAGCAAATCGTAGTTTCTGTGAATAGATCCACCTAGAGAATTCTCTACTGGTAAAACCGCTCGATCTGCAATCCAAAGCTCCACCGCCTGAAAGGCCACCTCGAATTGATCGCATGGAATAGCTTCACAATTCGGATAAGCTTTTCCGGCAGCCGCTTCTGAATACGCGCCGGGAACTCCTTGATAAGCCACACGAAGCTGAGAACCGTGCATAGGAGCCGGTGAAAGATCAGTAATAGTTAACGGCTTCATCGGCTTATTGTTGGAGTCAACATCACTTTTAACTTTATTTAGAGGAACTAGATTTAAGTCAATAGATGTCTTATGACCGTTGACAGCTGCGACATGATCCGCACTGCCGCCGTTGCCGCTGTCACCGTTATCTCCACCGGATTTATCAGTTGGTTGTTCTTGAGCAACCACTTTGCTGGCTAAAATAGCGCAAGAACTTTGCCAGTCGGCTCGGCTAGAACCGACACCACCGTTGGAAAAGTGGACAGAATCGGAACGGTAAATACAATGGAGAGCGAGTTTGTTTGGAGTAAATCGGACGATCGGACGCCGAGTCGGAGTTATTTTGAGTGGAGAAGGAGGAGAAATAGCCTGCATGTTTAATACCGTGTTTGGTTGTTTGTTAAAATTTGTTTAATATTTGATTTAGCTTGGTGTTCTCTACAGAAAGGGAACGTCAAGCTGAGGAAAGAAAGGCAGAGGTAAAGGGGTTTTTATATGAAAGTAGAGTTAGACAAGTCATTGAGAGGATGGTATGTTTGTGTGTGTGGTTTGGTCAATCTCACACCTACCCCCTCCCTCTCACCCTCTCCCTCTCCCTCTCCCTCTCCACCATATTATTTTTATTTTTATTTTATTGATTTAATTTCTTTTTGAAAGTCTTTTTTTCCTTTTTTGTAAATTTAGTTCCGACTCAATTAAATTTAGTATTTATACTAAAAATTAGTGTTTGTATCAATTTTAGTGAAAGAAAATTTAAATTTATGAGTTATTTTTG